>RDPX01000178.1:755852-849918 GCA_003991215.1 Morbakka virulenta | reverse complement strand
TCTCTCTCTCTCTCTCTCTGTCTCTCTCTCTCTCTCTCTCTCTCTGTCTCTCTCTCTCTCTCTCTCTCTCTCTCTCTCTTCTCTCTTCTCTCTCTCTCTCTCTCTCTCTCTCTCTCTCTCTCTCTCTTTCTCGCTCTTCTCTCTCCAAGAATACTGTAATGTTTAATCTAAAACCATCCTAATTCAATAATGATGAAAATATGATGCTAAAACTCTTTACAAATGAGTGATATTGCTTTCGGGCGGTGCTGTTGTTTAGACATATGTAAAAATAATGCTATTATTAATACCTACAGTTTATGCAATTTACAAACAAGTTTCAAATATTTTGTCTGCTCTGAAATTGTGAAGGACAAATCATGCTCTATTAAATAATATGGTTATTGGAATTTCAAAAATATTTTCTCATTTTTAAAGAATTCTATTGTTTACTAACACATTCGTGCAAAGATGGTATTACAATTGACATGGGTATAGTATAAGGATAAACCAGTTGATTGCATTTTATTCTAGATTCTGGTTTCTCTCGTAATTTATCAATACTATCATTATCATCATTTTCATCTTCATCTTTGCAATAATAACTAATTAAATTAACATTTGCAATGATTGGTACTTTAGCTTGACAGTTAAGTAATAACAAGACAATGATTATGAATAATATCATAACAATTTTCTATATTTTGAAATAAGTAATTATAAAATGATAAAAAGTAGCATAAAACAAGAAATGGTAAAATGTACTTAGTTTCTCTAAACAGAAAAATTTTATCCAGAGCTATATCATGTTCTGTTCGTGTTATGTTTGAGGGGGCTTTTTCTGTTTTATTGGTTATATCTTTATCCTTGGAAAATAATTTCTTCTTAACTCAGTCAAAAGTAGTCTTTCAGGTACTAAGTATGCTAGTTTTTGGTTTATAACTTAATACACATTTTGTCTCCAATTCTTTATTATAATCTGTGTCGCGATTTTTTTGGTGCAGTGATTTTTAATTATTTTTCAATTATTTTGTGTATGAATTTCAATTTGAAACTCTTTCAAAATTCTGCATTTTAAGGTATATCTTTTTTTTTCTGTTTTTTCCATATTGGTGTCTATATTAGTATCTAGCTATCATTTAAATATACATCCATTTATCTACTGAGCTACCTACTCACATCTCTATATGATTACGTAAACATCTCAATGGCAATAAATTCATCAAGCTGTTGACTTACCAACAAATCTGCTTATCAGTTAATGTCTCATGAACAATCATATTAAAATAGTTAAATAGTGAATATAAAAAATCCTTACTAAAATTTGATTAATGTCCACGCAGTTGCAGAACAGAAGAGTAGTTTTGCCAATCGTACTTAGTATGCTAGGAATAAGCTGAAAAGTATCACTTAATTTACATATTACAACATTCGACCATGGAAATAGATTCAAAGCTTGACCTTTACAAAAAATATGAAACCTTCTTTGATTGCTTAAATGTCTCCCCTCCCCTGGTTTGGGCCTTTGCTTTCTTTTTACAATTATTTAACAAGAGGCACATTCTTATGCCTTATTTGCCCTGATAAAGTTGATAATTAATTTTTAGTACCAATTTTGGCACTAATATCATCATTTCTGATACGGTATTTTAAAGACACACACACACACACACACACACACACATGTAAGATGTGAGACACCTCATTTCAAAGATCAGAAGCAGCTGCTCGTCAAATTTCCCTAACGTCCATGTCCCACGGTCCTATGTTCCAATACCAACAATAAATGATATTTGAAATCTATATTTTCAGATGGTATTGAAGTCTTTATTAGTCCAATTTCTTTTTGTAGCTTGGTGCCTGGCACTACTGTACGTAAAAGATGATTTGTTCTTGTAGTTGCCAGTCTTGACTTTATAGGAAAGAAAACTGAAGCTAATAAAGACCTCGACACCACGCTAAAACACAAGCTATTAAAATAACTCATGAAATCTTAATAGGATTCAAAATGAGGTTTGTGTACCACCTGCCGTGAAAAAAAATCAGTTGGCTGTGAGCAATTACCAGTGTAATTTAAATCGTTTGTAATTCGTAGTTGAAATTTCTGTTCATTGGATATCATAGAATTTTTTATTGTATTCTTCAATTTTGTCTGCCATTTACCCTCAATAAGAATGTATTGTGAAATCACGTTTTTTTATGTTTGAAGCAAGTTTCTTTTGGAAAATAACAGCCAAAACTTTATAATGGAAGTAAATGAAAATTTTCCTTCTAAATTTTTTATCCTATAATTAATCGTTGCCTGGAAATTTCAGATTGCATTGCGTTTTCTTCCATTGATTCACCTCTCTATTACTATTTAATCAATGTATTCCTCATTCATTCTCTTTTCAAAGACAATGTACAAGATTAACCAGAATGCTATCACCGGCAAAGAATGCAAATATATGTTTTAGTGATAAATTGTAAGAACAATGCTAAAATATGTCTTAATGTTTACAAACTTTAATTTCTAAAAAAATATGTCAAGAACTAAAGCATTCATTGGTTCTACTGGTACAATGATACTAAATATTGTTAACACAACGTTTATTTTGGACAATAGCTAATTCGATGGCACTCGATTGGACCAAAAGGACCAGGATAAGAAAGCTGAAAGGAAGTAAGTGTTTTATTCAATACTTGAAACAAAGAGATGATCGACGAAGCCCGTTATCCACATCAAGCTACAAAAAAAAATTAGACATGCTTTATCCAAGAATTAACTTTTATGCGATAGATGTATTTAATCACACCCAAAGAAGTGTTATCGTCATTATTAAATTATGATACAAAAGGCAATGAAATAGAAACGTTAAAAGATCTTCTGGATACATCCAATTAAGAGCATTATCAAAGAAAAATTTATTACCAGAATAAAGGCAAGTTATACCAGCAATAAAACGATAATAAAAGAGATAACACTTATTTGAAAAAGAAACTGGATTCCACAACTATACGGGCTTCAAAATAATACAATATACATATACATATAAATAGACATTTATACATATATATATATATATATATATATATATATATATATTGTGCATGTTGTTAAGATAAAATTAATAATTGATATAGTAGGTTAAAATTTTAGAATTCTAAAAATTTGTATTTTCATTAAAAAGTTAGGCTCTGCACCATTTTTTCTTTTTGTTAATGCCGAATGCACATTATTTTCCGGACGTTTTGGGACATGAGCGTCCCACATACAAACTATTTGTCTCTTAGCTTTAACCTTTAGTTTACAAAGTGACTTTCCCGTTAGCTATAATTGCAAAAAGGATAGGTTATATCAATTAAAGTTAATAAAGGAAATTTGAAATTCTCGAGGAGAAAAGGGTTATATATGACTAGATATAACTATGTTTATTTGTGGAAAGAGGTCTTGACACATAGTTTCCAAAATGCAAAGCAGCATCTTCAAGAGACTTAAAAACTATTCTCCTTTGAAAAAAATATAAATGATTTCAATAAATACATTGAATTACAAATCATTCGAGTTTTACTACAAGTCCCAACACAGTTGTGCTTTATCGTGATGAAAACGATCAATATATTTCCTGTAAAGAAGGCGCACAATTTTATGGAAAATATAAAGTGCCCTTATGGAAAGCTANAACACTTATTTGAAAAAGAAACTGGATTCCACAACTATACGGGCTTCAAAATAATACAATATACATATACATATAAATAGACATTTATACATATATATATATATATATATATATATATATATATATTGTGCATGTTGTTAAGATAAAATTAATAATTGATATAGTAGGTTAAAATTTTAGAATTCTAAAAATTTGTATTTTCATTAAAAAGTTAGGCTCTGCACCATTTTTTCTTTTTGTTAATGCCGAATGCACATTATTTTCCGGACGTTTTGGGACATGAGCGTCCCACATACAAACTATTTGTCTCTTAGCTTTAACCTTTAGTTTACAAAGTGACTTTCCCGTTAGCTATAATTGCAAAAAGGATAGGTTATATCAATTAAAGTTAATAAAGGAAATTTGAAATTCTCGAGGAGAAAAGGGTTATATATGACTAGATATAACTATGTTTATTTGTGGAAAGAGGTCTTGACACATAGTTTCCAAAATGCAAAGCAGCATCTTCAAGAGACTTAAAAACTATTCTCCTTTGAAAAAAATATAAATGATTTCAATAAATACATTGAATTACAAATCATTCGAGTTTTACTACAAGTCCCAACACAGTTGTGCTTTATCGTGATGAAAACGATCAATATATTTCCTGTAAAGAAGGCGCACAATTTTATGGAAAATATAAAGTGCCCTTATGGAAAGCTACACCTACAAAATCAAAATCATTATTGCTGACGTCTTACAGCTGATCTAAACGTCTTCCACTTTTAATTTGAAAGCTTATTACCCTTTTTTATGCTCAGCGAAACTCGAGGTTTGATCCTTCTTCCTTTTTGTACCTTACAGTAAACGTATTCATTCTAATAAGTTCAAAACTATTTAAGACATCCGTTTGGTGTACGAAAACCGTGTATGGGAACAGATGGTTACATTTAATTGGAAAAAAACCTGTAGAAAAACGGGAAGGAGAAAATAGGATGGACAGATTTGCCCTTGCTGCGTGCAGGAAGAGGAAAGAAATAGTTATTTACCCTAGTAATATTAAAAAATCATCTGAAACGTTTAAAAACATGATGATATTAGAGGTGGGGGAGTTACTTACAAAAGTAGGAATTTACTACAATTGAAACAAGTTTACTAAAGAATGGGAGAGTTGCTGCAGACACAATAAACAAGAAAATTTTTGCAAAAAATTCAACATGGAGGAGACAGCGGAAGCCTATCTTCAATGTTCAGTCAGCTATCATGCCAAAAATTTCCAAATTAACGATAGCTTAGGTTCTATAATGGTAAGGGGCGCTTCTTCGGGAAAAGGCTCATATTATGATGAATTCGGTGTCATTCAGCTAGGAAGAGCAGTAGTATCCAGAGCACTGAAGGGTAGAAATTCTAGCAATGGAAAGAGTAGGCAGGATACCTCTGGGCTGATTGCCTGCCTGGCGCCTATTAATGACTGTCGAAAAAGTTTCATTTTTTCTCATTTGTGAAACCAAACCTAGAAGCTAAATGTTTCTACGCAATTTTTTGAAAAGTATGCTATGGCACTTGAGTTCTTTCCACTCAGAAGATGTTAAAAAATGTTGTACTATTTGACATTTTTATTATGGTGATAAAATCAGTCTTGAATGATTATTTTACAAAGTTATTAATTGAAGCTCATCTCTAGAAAAAGAGTTTGCTCCTGGACAAGTACCAAATAAACCTAAATGTTCTTACAATGTGGCTTTGTAGTTTGCATCAAAGCGACTTTTAAAATTAAATTCGTATTTTTTTGAATACTGCTTATCAGATTTTTTTTCTAGTAGTTCGATGCATTATAAAAACGATACAACTTAGTCAACTGACAACAGTAATGCCCCTTTTAAAATCGTTTTTTCGGTCCATTGGTAATAATCACGGTCAACACCACAAGAAAAAGAAGAAGAAAACGTGACTGTTGGAAGCTGACCCTACATTTAAAAACTACAATATAATGTGACAATATAAAACTCTACATTTTACCAAAATATATTTTTTATATCAGCACATTCTTCGAATGTTACAACTAAAAGAATGTTGACTAAATCCATTTAAGGGATACATATAACGTTTTCATAAATTAAGACGCGTTATAGCCTCAAAATATTACATTTCAGTAATTGTTGTTTTTGTTACCAAGTCAGAAGCTTGCCACCTGCATTCTTTTTGAAGATGTCTACGTCAAGCAGGTACTCAAAGCTGTTCACAACCTCCATTGTTACAAGTGTCAATGAATATATTTATAAAAAATGTAATGTATTCCTGTTCAGGCAATAGAGCTAAGTGTAAAAAACATAGATTTTTAGATGTACTAAAGGAGATAGTTTAATTTATTTACAGACAGATAAAATTTTAAAACATTTCTGGCATCTTTTTTAATCTATTTCGCATTCTTTTCCCAGAATAATTGTATAAAAAGTGAATAATTTTCATTGTTCGTCCTCCTTAAAAATGTAATTTTCACATTCACTCTTGCCACTATCATTTTTTTCGTTTTTAATGTAAGTGCCATAGCTATGAGTTTATTTAATTTACCTGAAAGTGAAATTTTTTGGGTTTTTTGAGAAGTTGAACTATAACTTTCAGTTTATTGAAGTGTGCTGTAAAACGTGAAATTTCAGAAAATCGTTACATTTTGGCAGAGTTGTTTGTGTTTACACGCTATAAATTATCCGTCTGTAAATTTTCTTCTGTAAATGAATTCTGAAATCTAAGCCAACATCAGTAGAGTTATATTTGCATTCAGATAACACGGAATTGAAGCTTTTAGTCCTGCCAAAGAGAAAATGAGTACGGAGAGGCTAAATTTTAATTAAAGTTCGGTGATGATCAGGCTACAGTAAAATTTATTTTCAGAGTACTGTCTTTACTAAAATACTTTCAGTATCACATCTGGTCAAACTTCTTGAACCCAAGATTAGTATTTTTGAAGACATAGAAGCGAGTTAGATGCAGCGTTCGACATGACCTTCAAGTACACTGATATTCATAAGGTGGCAATTATAGTCTCTACCAGTAATACTGCACTGGGTATCGGGGACATACATATACAAACATTTAGAGCACACAAAAAAAAACAAAGACGTACATGCAAGTTGCTTTATTTACAAAGTAGGAAAGTAGTATCTCCGTCTGCCAGCTCGTTTTTCCTTTCAATTTTCTCTTTGTTGATTTATCTTGCTTTGTAATAACATTTATTTTTCTCCATGAGCTTGATTGATTTTTAGAGATTTTACGGACAATGTTGGTTTGACTTTGAATGTATTCTTTTATTTTTTTTTACTTTTTCGTTTTCGTCAATTTTCTGACTTCCTATCATAGCTCATTCTAATTCTAGTCTTCTTCTCTAGAGGGGATGATTTCTTCATATCAGTGCACTGGTCTGTTTAAATGTTAAAGTGAAGAGACATTGTCAAACTGAAGTAAATTTTTCCAATACTGATTATTCAAATAATATATAGGTCACAGGAACATCTCAAAGGCATTGTTTAGTATATTGGAAATGTAAAGTAAAAAAACATGTTTCAAAAATGTTTTTATACTCTCTTCATAATATAATTTTTAAGCTGTTGAATGCTACCTATTAGCTTCAAAGAACGACTTAATTACCCTTAGCTCTCAAGATAACTGTTTGCCACAATTAATGGGAAAAGAAAAGGAGAGGAGTGTGTTAACCGAGAATCACTTGCTTTGCATCTCCTTCCCTCAAAACTATTTTCAAATAGTTTTGTAAGGTTTATGTTTTCTTAGGTTAAAAACTATAAGTACTCAAAGGCACTTGATAGAGTAAAATTATGTATGTATGTATGTATGTAGGTATGTATGTATGTATGTAAGTATGTATGTAAGTATGTATGTAAGTATGTATGTATGTATGTATGTATGTATGTAAGTATGTATGTATGTATGTATGGTCTTTCACTTTTTTTCAGCTAAAACAGTAATGCAACATTATTCACCGAGTAATCAGCTGGGGTTCAACTAAGGTGTACACATGAGTCAACCAAGGTTCCTTTTACCCGTGGTTTTCTTTCGGTAGTAGATTAGGTTAGATCAAGTATAGAAAGATATAGTGGTACATGAAAAGAGCAAAGGTGCAATTCAAGGAAATAACAAGCCCTACCAGTCATAAAGAAAGGGCCAAGTATATTTAGTATACAATAGAAAGTCAAGCCGCAGTGAAGAGAAGGGCCTAAAAATGACACTAAATAATCCAAAACACGAGGATTTCGTGGTTGTACAAAACGGGCAAGGACCGGAAAAGATATGGTAAAACAGAGAAAAAAATCGGTTAAAGTCAATGATGGGAGAATATTGAGAGATAAAAAAAAATTATCGAAAGTTTACTTTGGCTAATTGATGAATATAGAAATAGAAAAAGAAAAAATGAAAAAAATTACGAAGAATTACAGACAGTCAGACTCAACAAAGTATGATATAGGAAAGTTGTTGGGCTGAGAGGTGGAAAGACAAAACTAATCGACTGAGCAATAGAAAAAGATTGAGGTTACTTAGAAGTTTATTTTAAATTCAAAAAGACTGTTCAACAAGCAAATTACTTCCCATTTTGCAAAAGTATGGGAAAAAGCCTCAAAATTTCCTAACAGTTATATGGTCAATCTACATGAAGAGAGTCTATGGGACTGAATAGAACAGACGAGGATATGCTATGACAACTTGAGAGGGTTAACATAAGGGAAAAAATTTAATTTCTGTAAATAATACCATGCTGAAAACGTCTTGTGATCAGAAAAATGTGACAAGACGCCAGTGAAATAGAATCAAGGTATGCAAGCTATTCAGTGTCATTCCCTGATATTTCGGGACAAAATTACTTATTTATATGGAATAATGTCTTTCAGAAAATTATTTTTAAAAATATTGAAAACTCATTTATAATCTTATAATCACTCATTTAAAACTGAGTTTAATAGCATTAAGTCAGGAAAAATTGTTGTCTGCAATGGTGTCTGTTTCTCATTGCGATTGAATTAACAGTGCACACTAAGGCAGCTGGATTGATTTTAGGTTTAAATGGACTACAAAGAAGAATGAATAGTTTTTTTTTAATCCAGCAACATCACAAATTAGTACATTTCTTTCGCCCTATTTTTACCAACCAATGTACTGAATTTTATGATCAAATTACTTCTAAACTGACTGAAACAATTGAAAAATTAGTTCAAATTGTCAGATTCAAGCATCGTAGCAGATAAAAAATAAATATTACCTAGTGGAATCACGGACAATGGTTTCAAGTGATGAAGAACAAAGTTGATTGGGAGTTACTCAATGAGACTTTTGATGTAATGGAAAATGTCGATTTTTTCTAAAGTAAGACGAAAATAAGTGACATGATGAACGTCTTAAAACGTAACAAATGTTCTGGCACCTTGAACTGACATTTGATCACGCATTTCTTGTTTCAGTTAAAAAAAATAAAGATAAGATAATTGCTTGTGTATTTTATTTCAATGTAAACTTTTCAGGCGGCATCTTCAATGTCTGAATTTGTGAGGATTTTTTAATGTCACTCCCTTTTTCAATCAAAAATATATTTGTTGGATGTCACAATTTAAACATAATTAGTAAGTAAACCACAGCCTTAAGTCTGCGTGCTAAAAGATCTCTTTGGGACGAGATTAGGGTCTTGTTTGTATTTCTGAAAGATTTCAGAATGGATATGATTTTTAAACAAAGTAATAGTTTTGTAAAATGCTTAACTAATTTTCCAGATTTTAAACTCGATGACAATATCCTCATTAACGTAAAATTACATTTTTGCTTTGACTGATTTTTCATTGTGTTGTATATTTGTATATTTACGTAATGACGTAATGTTTTCATCCGCCATTATGAATATGAAACAACAACGCGCTCGGACGAACAATAGAGACAGTTTTTGTGTAGGACAGAGCACAGAATGGGTTGTCGAAGGAAAGAAATTATTATCAAGAAAAACACCTTCTTGTGTCTCTTTTATTGTATGTAATACTTGGCGACGAGGATAGGATACGAACCCACGTGGGCAAAGCCCAATGGATTAGCAATCGGATATCCGGAAATCCCTCATCGACTAAATCCTCCAGCAAATCAAGACAACACAGTGGTACAACGTTACCCTCGTAGAACGAGGAACCCAGTTCGGCGTTATGGTATAGATGAGTATATGTGAACGATAGAAGGGGGAGTGTGTTATATATTTGTATATTTACGCAATGACGTAATGTCTTCATCCGCCATTATGAATATGAAATAACAACGCGCTCGGATGAACAATAGAGACAGTTTTTGTGTAGGACAGAGAACAGAACGGGTTGTCGAAGGAAAGAAATTATTATCAAGAAAAACACCTTCTAGTGTCTCTTTTATTGTATGTAATACATTGTCATGATTGTCATTAATGTTTGGGGTTTTTCTGTTATTACTCAGTTGAAAATAGAGACAAATAATATCAAAAATAAAAACAATTGTTGTATAGGAAAACATTTTCCTGGTACCAAAAAGGCAAATAACACCACGTATCTTACTCATTTTTTCACTTTACAGGATACCAAGTGAAAAATTTCACATTATGTCACAGGAAAACACTACAAAAAGAGAAAGTGTTTGTTTTTCTTCCTGTTGATTTTAAATATTCCAATTCAGTTTTTGCCATCAAAATTAATGGCAAAAAACTGAACTGAATTAACATAAATTCATGAATAAATAAAATACCATCTTTTAGGACATTATTTGTGCGATTTAGGTGTTTCTAATATTCAGATTCCACTTCGTTATTCTTCTTTTTTTGAGTGAATTAACTTCATAATCGTCATTTTTTTACCAAGGAAAGATTTCCAAAGTTTTCTTTGTTTTAGTCCTTTGCTTGGAGATCTCTGTTAGTTGCTTACCCATTCAATTTTCTTTGGGCCTCATATTATTTTACCATTTTTAGCAATTATCTCCTCTTCTGATAGTAACAAATATTGAAATGATTAAATCTGTATAAATAAACTTTATGATAATAGCACTACCAGTAATAAAAATATAAATAATAGTAGTAGTAGTAATAAGACCTTGTAAGGTACAATTGCATGCCATTACCAACCACAAATAAACAAGAAATTAAGAATCTCTAAGATAACCTTAAACCAATGCAAGTTATTTATAGAGAAAGATCGTTCTACTGAAATGTTCATCTTATGTGCTAACATGTTTTTTCTGACTAAATGTGATCCAAATGTATGTACAATCTAATTTTACGCTCTAACTTTACAATTTGACCTTAAATTTAGACATTTCATAATGACTAAGAAACCGATTAGTAATTTTTCGGTGACTAGTCAAAGAAATTGAATTCTAACATTGATATAATATTTTCTCCAAGTACTATTCGATGAGTCAAGGGTGCATGGTGCAAATAGTGATATTCTATTCCACTTAAGCATTTCAAGTGACAAAACGTTTATTACAGTTTAATAACGTTTATTACAGTATATTTTGGATAATCGCAAAATTGCAATTAACCGAAATTGCGTTTAACCGAAAATGTTCTTCCCTCGGGCTGGCCTCATTAAAAAGCATTTGTTTTTTGTCTTTTTATCGTTTTTAGTTGGGTTTTTTTGCAATGTATTACATGTATTATAGTTTATTCGACTTGAAAAAGGATGTGAGCACAGTTTGCTTTCTGGACTTTGCTAAGTTCTGGTGAACAATGTCCTCCGCCTAGGAAGATATTAGCGCTCAGGACTTTGAAATTCCAAAGGATTTGTGGCTTTTGCACATATTTACCTGAATTTTGACCCGAGTTCGCCAGCACGGCATTGCGATGAACCGAAGTTTCCGAAATCACACTTGCAAAAAATTGCGCTTATCAGGTTANCACTTAAGCATTTCAAGTGACAAAACGTTTATTACAGTTTAATAACGTTTATTACAGTATATTTTGGATAATCGCAAAATTGCAATTAACCGAAATTGCGTTTAACCGAAAATGTTCTTCCCTCGGGCTGGCCTCATTAAAAAGCATTTGTTTTTTGTCTTTTTATCGTTTTTAGTTGGGTTTTTTTGCAATGTATTACATGTATTATAGTTTATTCGACTTGAAAAAGGATGTGAGCACAGTTTGCTTTCTGGACTTTGCTAAGTTCTGGTGAACAATGTCCTCCGCCTAGGAAGATATTAGCGCTCAGGACTTTGAAATTCCAAAGGATTTGCGGCTTTTGCACAATATTTACCTGAAATTTTGACCGGAGTTCGCCAGCAGGGCATTGCGATTAACCGAAATTTCCGAAATGACACTTGCAAAATATTGCGATTATCAGGTTGAAATATATAGTGAAAAATCCGTTTCACAGGGAAGATTGCAATTAACCGAAAATTGCGTTTATCCGAATTGCGATTATCCGAAATATACTGTAACTAAGCTTTTAAAAAAACGATACTTTTAATTGAATGACGAGTGACTAACACACGAGCTTGTTGATTAGTAATAAATTGTCGGGAACTGATCCAAACAATAAAAACTTGCAATGTAACAATGCCACGAAATCTTCAACTAGACGAGATACTTCAGGATCTTCTAGTTGACGGTTAGTACTTTCTACTAATGAGCATGGCAAAAGAACTAACATCTTTTGATGCCCTTATTTCTCGCTGAATATTGATACAATATTCGCGTTTATATAGGAAAGGAATGAATTAACAAATCACTTCAGAAGGAGCTGCCAAGGCAATCATCATTGTGACGTCTCTCGTCAAATTCGACTTAACACGTATTATCACTAAGAGCCACTTCAAAATCCATTGAAAGAAGTACCAGCCAGAGCTCATACGTCACCATTTATCTAACTCAAACTGTTCATCACCCTGACAAACTGGAGGATAATGAAAGAGAGGGCAAAAGATCTAAGCATGAACTCTCAGTTGGTATGACGAAATGACTTGATGTACTGTTCTTCCGGACTTGGTCACGTGTTTTTGGACTCGAGTAAAATGCTCAGTAAAATCGTTGCTTATGTATGTCCAAAATTCGACAAAATAACTGAAGTTCAAATCAACTAAAGGTTGGCAGGACGTTAAAGTTAAATAATTTTCATTTTTATTTCACGTTAGATTGACATAACAAAACTTCGTAGAGCTTTTTTATAAGAAGTATAAAATAATAGCTGGTTTTAATAGAACCCAGCGTATAGCATCTTTTTAGTCAGATGGTCATTTTCTGTATGCTCACAATCGTTCATATTACTTTTCAAATTTTAGCTTTTGAAAATCGATGGAATGATAAAGGGATGTTTTCTTATTATCAATAGTAACCGGTAAATTGCAAGTAATTTTGACTATCAGCACAAGATAGGTGACCCACGAAGTTGTTTTGGAAAGACCAAGCTATAACAAACACACTCTAACTGCTATCAAAAATAGCACTCTTCGATTCCTGGTCAACGTCATAGTGTACGAAAATCTAGAGCAATTGGCACAAACAAGAGGAGGGAATGGAAGTAAAGAAAAAATTAAGCAATGCAAATAGCAAATGAGAAGGATTAAGGGTGACATGGAAAAGCAAGCTGAAGATAACTAGCGTATCAAAGGACTCTTGTCTCTGAAGGACCATGACTACCGTAAGGCTTACCTGGCCATAGCACCTGAGAGGACAGTCTACGTTAAGTGATTTTGGTAGTTTGGGAGGGAAAGGAATGTGAAAGGTCTCTGCAGATCGTGAGCGTATTTTTAATATTGCAATACCACAGGACTTTAACAGCTTTTTGATAATTTTATTGTCTGTTTTATTTGCTTTGTTTTCTATTTTTAACTTCACAGTGCAAGAAAGTGGATAACTTTCTTTCTCTCTTATTTAAACTTGTATTTTTTTCTAGTAATTTTTTTAATGTACATTTAACTATCTAACCACGACCTATATTTTCTATTAGCAGCTGTCCTGTGTTTAAAATTAACATTAATTTAACATTTAACATTTATGATAACAGTAATGCTAAAAGTGAAAATATAGCTGAATACCATGTACTGTTTTAATGATACAGAAATGCGCTACATAAACGTGACTATGAACTATCTCTGCTTAATGTATATAGATGTACTAAAAGCAATGACATATACATTGATATGGAATCCTCGTCACAATTTTGAATTAAAATGTTAAATGGATAATTGAAAATGCATTCTCTTTTTTTTTCATATACTGTCGTCCAATAAGACAGCCAGGAAAATAATGTCTAACCATCCTTCATATTACATAACCACTTATAGAAAATGATCTCCCTGACATAAATTTAAACCAAACCTTTCACAAAGATTAACTATCTTATCGGCCCTTTTTACGCCGGCCCTAATTCCGCTACCTGCGAATCTATTCGCGAATTTGACCGATTTATTTAATTTATGAGCCTAAAGTCAAATATCTCAAGCCCTGTATAGAAAATTATACCTTTACAGGCAAAAAAAATAACTTATTAATATTGATATTATTGATAAAATAACCATTTGGGGGGCCTGTTTTACGCCGGTACTTTTTACGCCACAGTCGAAAAAAATAATGCCATTTAGGGCCTGCGTAAAAACGGCCGATAAATTAAGCCATCTTATCCATCTTTTGTACTTCATAGTCAGGCGAAATACAAACGCAATGTTTTAGAAAGAAGGAATTAGTAAATCGAAGCTCTAAAAAACCGTAGATTTCATATATAAAACCATTAATAACAGTTTAAAAGAGTAATTCATAAACAATTAATATTTTTCACACTTGTTTCTACCTGACCCATTTTTAATACAAATTTTTTTTAGCTTGGTCTGATCCTAAAATAGTGTACTCAAATATATTTTTTTTCTTGCCATGATACCAAGAAACGTGCTATTTCAAGAATTTATAGGATTCGGTTGTGTTATGTTATTCCATGCATCTAATTAACATTCTATCTTTATTCCTATTTTTACAGGTTACGGCCATCTTAGTCCCAAAACATTTGGTGGAAGAATGTTCTGTATCTTCTATTCCTTTTTTGGAATTCCTCTAACAGGATTGATGCTTAAAAGCCTGGGTGAACGAATGATGGACGGCATTGATATATGCATCCGGATTGTTGACAGAAATATTTTGCGAAGAGAAGGTAGACCCACAAATCTGCGTACAAGTTTGACCCTTTTTCTAATAATGATTGCAATGATTCTACTGCTGGCAGTAATGGCAGTGCAATACGAAGGCTGGACGTATTTTGAAGGGACATATTTTGCTTTCATAACTCTTAGTACAATTGGCTTCGGTGATTTTGTTCCTTCACAACCCTCAGAGAAGCTTGCGGAATACAAAAATTACCATTATCATGTTGCATTGTTTATTTTAGTCACATTTGTTTACATTACAGTTGGGCTTGCTGTTGTGTCTAGCTCACTGTTGAGTGTAACAAGGCTCTTCGAAACAAAGACGGAATGGGAATTCATTTCTTTTCACAATGAGGAGGATGAAGAGGAAGAACTTATGATCAGAGGAGAAGACAAAAATGCAAACTTAGAGAATGAAGAAAAGTTTTATTTAAACAATTAAAAGCGATCGATCAAGGTTTAATTTCAAATATATAATTCTCACAGAAATTCTACTCTTGGAAGAAATAATATGAGTGGTACATAGCTGACAGTCATTTCTTAGCAGATGTGTAATATACCTACATATATTTAATATATATTGATATATATTTATATATTGATATATATTTATATATTGATATATATTTATATATTGATATATATTTATATATTGATATATATATATAATTTTTAGTCTAATAACTTTCAGAACGTCTTAGTATTATTGTTTAGTGAACAAACATTTAGCTAAAGGAAATCTATATCATTGACATCTTAGTAATTTTCCTTTTAATACATTACCTGTGCATGCGATAAGTAGTGATCACCTACATATGATCGTTAAAAATTAAATAATAATAATAGAAATAGGATGATCATTTTGTTCAGGGACATATTGTTACAAACCTTCCTGAGGGTAAGCTACACAACATTTAATTTTTTCTTTGTGACCTCTCGGGTTTTCTAGGCATGTTAGGAAAACTTTATTCTGTAATAATTAGTTTTTGGGCTGTTATTGCAAATAAATATGATCGGCAGAAACAGTAATATTATTGATGATATATGTGATAATCATGATGATTGGCCTTTTTATGCAGTTAGACAATTCACTATAGTATGTACAAAAATTATCCTATAAAATCTTAATTATAACAAATCTAAACTTTCTAGCTTTAATCCTACTCTTGAAAATAAAATAAAAACTTTGTGGTTTGGATAGATAGAATTCTGATTTTGATGAGGTAATTCTACATATAGATATATTTTAATAACCATTATGAACATAATACCCACATTCTAAGGATAAAAATAATTAAATATTGTTTGTAATGTACCTTTAATCCTTTCAGTGTATATCAAAGGTCACAAATGGCAATATAAAGAGAAAAATAACCAATGATTACAGAAAGCTGACTGATTATTAGCTTTCTTGAACAATTGAAATCCTTTTAACATTTTTGGGCTATGTAATGTCTGGCCCTTTTCAACAAGTGCTTTCATGGCCTGTGCAGCCAAAATCTTTCTTCCTTTATACCACACTTCAAGACTGCTGATTTCCTTGCTCGTTCTTCAGTGAAACTTTACCCATCCCCTAGCGAAGTTACTAAGTACAGGGCGTTCACTTGTGCCATGAGTTTTTTCCCTCCCATTGCTACTGTCTGAGATTTTCTTCCCTCTTCTGGCTCCTCTGGTGACTATAGCGTTAATCGATTTAAAGTTCTTGGTAAGAAGTATCTTTTAGCTTGTCTTCCACTTAATCTATGTTACCTATGCCTGCCCTCCTTCTTTTAACCCTTACGTTTTTAGTCTCTTTAGAATCTTGTTATGAGCATTTTAGTAAAGGAACAAAAAACAGGGGTATCATGTTGATTATTGGCTACTAATGACCCAGATCTCATCTATGATATTTGAGCTGATTGTATAGGTAGATACTGAACATAGGGCAAGCATGCGAAAGCAACTCTAACTTTACCTGTGCCTCTTTTCGTTGGAGATTTTTAAACATTTCAATTGATCTTACAATTTACATAGATGATTTTCTGTTTTTTGTAATTTTCAGCCTAAAATTATTTTAGATGTTACTTTGTTGTCGAGGTTTGTACTTGCCATATTCCTGATTTCGCATTTTATTAAAATAAAGTGTTTTCACTCTTTTTGGAGCAAATATTGTTTTGTACGCTGCTTCATAGCTGCTTGTTTGAAAAATTTGCACTTTCCGAGAATGTTGTAAAATGTTTAATGGTACAGTTTGTGTGAAAATGGACAGGATTATATATACATATATATACATATATATATATATATATATATATATATATATATATATATACATACATATGTATAGAACTTGAATTTTCGTGTCTTACACTCATCAGCTACACATCAGCTAAAAATATATATATACATATATATGTATAATATAATCAGATATGCGACTAAGAAAAACTTTAACTTTACAGTACTCAGAGTTTCATGTCTTTCACAATCTTCAGCTGTATACAAATGATCACTTGAAAAAATTATTCTACAAAGATGTTTTACCAATAATTGTGTAACCTGATCTTTTGAAAACTATTGATAACAAAAGAATCATTAAGCGTGCAACTACAAAACAGGAAATGGGGAGTAGAAAATCATTATCTGTTGTCAGTCTTTTGATTTGAAATTTGCGGGGGTAGATTTAAATTTAAATATTATAAATGTAAATATTATATTTAAATATAAATATTTATATTTAATGTTAGAGTTTTTCTTACTCGTACATCTGATAAAATGATAGCTCCTACGTTTTAATGTGGTAGAGCACTGTTGCTGATGATATTTCATATTCATTTGTTAATATATATATATATGTATATATACATACATATACATATACATATATTTACATATATACATATATATATATATGTACACCAGTAGAATAAACAATTTACTATCTTGGAAGTAAGGATACAAAGGATTTCAATAAACATTTAGGTAGATACTTATAATTAAATACTTAAACAAAAACTACAGGTAATCAGAGGTTTACTCTGGCTTTCCTACTCCTGTAACAAACTCTTCTGTCTGTTATAGAGTGATAGAGACTTTTTGTTTTGGTTCATTTCTCTGAAAAGTGCACTATAATGTCCGTGATAATATCAAAAGAGAATCAGGTAGTTGTTTACTAATCCATAGTTTATAATTACATTTTCACAAGTTAGCTTTTATTGGAGTTAAAATATATGTAGAATGAATTCCTATGAACGTTTGTACAAGAAGTACATACTTGTTCAAATTCGAATTGTTATAAATATATATATATGTATATATATATGTATATAATGTATATATATATATATTAGCCAGATATACATCTGCATATAAAATATTTTCCAAACCTCACTTAATTTATGTCCTCGTAGCCTCTTGCCATATTCTAATTTTTTTAATCCAAAAGAAGGAATGGTTTTCAAGATAGATGCTAATGCAATGAATGTTTCATTAGACATACTATATCTATCTATCTATCTATCTATCTATATAATATATATATAATATTTATATATATAATATATATAATATATATATAATATATATATATATTGAATTAAAATATGTTTAAAAGTGCATAACTGTCAGTTTCACGCCGACGCGATTGTCAAACATATATATATATATATATATATATATCCAATATATCATACAATATATCATACAATATATCATACAAATCTTCATTTTCTAATTAAGAAAATACACCAATGATAGCAGATTAATATAAGCTAGTTCTAACAAAATCACGAGCCTTGTTTATTGACAACAACAAAAAATAGTGAAATCACAAAAATATTAGTAATGTGAAACCAGTGTGTGGTAACAAAAAACCCCAACGCATAGCACTAAATACGAAGAAGTAGAAGTTTATTGAGTGAATTCAAAATTCTTATTCCATAATCTCCAGAATTTAATGCTGAAGACAATAGTATTTACCTATGTCAAAGATTATGAACTAGACAAAAAATCTCTTAACGATGATCTGTAAGCAAACCTTTAAACTTTTGTATCGAAGGAAAGCAGAAAAAAAACCCACCTGGTATAAATTCGTTTGAAAATTGATCTTTTGGATGTGGATAAAAAATGTTGAATTATTGCCTATCATGTTTGTCGCTTTTGAATATTTAAGCAACTAACTCGGAGCTTCAGAGTTTTTTAGGTTTTAAAACAGAAACGTATCTTATCTAGTATTTTAGAGGTTTGGAATAAAAATATAAATTTGCTTAAACAAAATATGAACAAAATCCTTACAAACTATGCATTCTAATCCAAGGACTTTGTGGCTTGTGTTAATTAATAAGTAAATGTTATTTTGTACATGAAACAGAGTAGAGCTTCTAAAAACAACTGTCACCTAGTGTGGTAAACGATACAATTGAGTGTATTTAGACTACAATGTACTTTATTGCTGGATCGATGTGATTTTTATTGTTTGACAAAAAACAAAAATCAATTTAAATTGACACTAGAAAGTTATGTCTAGCGAGGAAATGTTGTTCTATGTTGCCCGCGTCAAGTTGATGGCTTTTTGGTAAATATGGCACAAAAAGAACGATGAGTTGACTTGTTTACAGTAGAATGTCTTACTATCAATTGAAAAGTCGAGAAAATAGGACAAAACAACACTATGATAAAACGATAATGATCAGTGACGATATAATTAGAGAACAAATCCTCTACCTGTAACTATTAGGATTGTTTCCATGGTAAAACCATGCAACGTCATTGCTGGGTGATAGCAGTAAAATAAATTGGACTGAATCAGCATCAACCAAACCTCGGTATAACTATGCCGCTATATAATGGCAACCTTGTTGTAATCATACCATCAGAAGAGAAATTTCACTTTGTTATTTTTAAGCATTTGCACGAAACAGTAACACCAAGAAAAATATCATATGGTAACTGTAAAATAACGGAGAAGTTACAATCATATTGAAAACTCGATTCAAAGAATGTACTACACAAGGGAAATTAATTGTCACAACTGAACAGGTGGTATGAGTTTCAGTGAATAAAATGCTACGATGAAACATCAGTATATTATCACCAAAAAGTTTTATTCTTCAAAAATTGGTATAGAACAAAATCCCATTTTCATGAAAGATAATGTTTTTTTGACTTACATATTTTTTAAAAGAAACTAATCCCCAAATTGTAGTACAACTTCTTACTCCGATACTGATTAATTTTTGGCAAGGAAAAACAGCTTTGATTCCTTGAAAGGTGAAGGTACAAGAAAAAGAATTATCAATGTACAAAATGGCCTACAGAGTTTCACTGTTTTCTATAACACACGGACAAATTGATAAATCAATCATTCTGTTGATCAGCTGGTATTTCAAATGTATTAATGTCCTGTTACAAAACACTGCAAGAAGTATAACTTTTCTTCTTTGCACATGTATGAGCTCTTACTGACTTGCATAACTCCAAGAGATAGCGTGATTTCATTAAAAAGGATATGGTCATAACATTATAATGTTATAGCCATATCATTGCTTTATTGCAACAACGCTGAATTACTAAATTATTCTAATTTCATAAAATGGAAAACTTGTGCCTATTTCATAGAAAAAGAAATTTCACAGATGGTTGTAAGACATACAGAAATAGCCTAATAAGATACTGAATAGCTTTTTTAATTCCAAATCCTTTTATTCATTGTTTTAATTTGTTACCCTAGAAAAAACATTTTGCAACCTCATTTAAAATGTTAATATGTGTTATTACATAGACTTTATGTTTAAAAATTAATAATCTGCACAGAATTTAATAAAGAAAATCAATACCAAAAGCCATGTTGCTGTCTGATATTGAGTTTCAGCTTCTTAAAAATATTTTGATGATCATTGTAATACTAAAATGCGATTACATGAACTTGACTTACTTGACTTAATTGCGTAACCCTCCTTGGGTCTTTGCACATTCTTTCTTTACATATTCCTTCCAGGTGGCACGATCTTTCGCCTTGCGTTCAGCAGTCAGGATCGGAATTCTGAGATCATCTCGGATTTGGTCTGCCCAACGCTTTTTTAGTCTCCCTCTACTTCTTTTTCCTTCAAAATCTTCTTTGAATGCTCTTTTCACAAAGCTACCATCTCCTCTTCGATTCACATGTCCGAACCAAGCAATCATTTTTTTCTTGATGAGAGTTAGTATATCATCCTTCATGTTTNTCTACTTCTTTTTCCTTCAAAATCTTCTTTGAATGCTCTTTTCACAAAGCTACCATCTCCTCTTCGATTCACATGTCCGAACCAAGCAATCATTTTTTTCTTGATGAGAGTTAGTATATCATCCTTCATGTTTAGAAGCCTTCTTATGTCTGATAGACGACACCTGTCCCTCCTTGTTTTTCCAACCATTGCTCTCAGGCAGTCATTTTCAAATACTTCCAATCTACGTGCATCTTCCGATTTTAACGTCCACGTTTCTGAGGCATATATAGCGATTGGGACAATCAATGCACTGTAAAGCCGACTTTTGATACAGTTTGATACATGAACTGTTGATTGTATTTTTATAAAAAAAAGTACAATGTTAATCAAAATGGAAGAGAGAGAAATAAATAATTTTCAAACAAAAGCCATCTAGTTGTGTTAACTTTTATGATGTCAAAATTTAAGAGATTACAAATAAAAAGTAATAATCAGTTTTAGCAATAGCAGGGGATAGTGAAAAAACATGAAAATAATGAGAAACAGCAAGAGTAAAAGAAAAATTATATATATTATATATATAGTATACATTATATATATTTATCTAACTAAACATTTACATATACATATATATCAGTATAAATATGTATTAAGTTTGTTGCTTTTTTTTCTCTCTTTATATATAAAGTTAAGTCAGCGGATATTAAGCAACCAGGGTGTGAGAATAAATAACAGAAATGATTATTATTATTAACTTCACATGTATAGTGTAGGACAAAGAACTCGATAGCATTTACAAAGATTTAAGTTTAAAGCAAATTTCTACATATTTATTATATATTTAGCAAGACATTTTTTGGTTTAGTGTTTAGCTAAAGGTGTGCGACAGGGTTTTTCTGTTAGGCCTTCGTATAATTAGGTTCGAGATCTGCACCTTGATGCCACTAGAACCTTTTTAATTATTGTAATTGACTTGTTTGATAAGTATGGTCAGAAATGCCAAGATTGAATTGTAGGTTTTATAATGCTTAACTGGAGTAAGAAGATGAAGAAGCAAGAATATATGAAAACTTTTAGACTGAAAATCAGCGTACAAAGCTCTAAGGAACAAAAGCAGTTTATTCTTTTCAATAGTCGAATAGGACAGAAGATACTTTAGTCCTGTAAATTCTAATTAGTATACACAACGTAGAATATACCTTACAAACTTTTAGACTGAAAATCTGCGTTCAAAGCTCTAAGGAACAAAAGTAGTTTATTCTTTTCAATAGTCAAATAGGACAGAAGATACTTTAGTCCTGTAAATTCTAATTAGTATACACAACGTAGAATATACCTTACTAGACAGTCGTTTACTGGTCAATGTATTATTTATAGAGCATAATAAGAAAGATGGAATGTTAATGGAAAAAGTAACAGTATAATTAATATTAGACTTCAAATAGATAGGTTATATCGATTTTCGATATATCAATGTTATAGATTGTCCAGTTAAATGGACCTTTAAATGCGGAGTTGGAATAACCTAAGAATAGAAGAGAGGAATAGAAAATATCATATATTTCATGTATTCTACTTACATTAATATCTAAAATATATAAAACGTTCATTTATATTTGTTATATAAATATTTCCAGTATACTTCAACATACTTTATTGAACAATGAACTGAATCAAAATGTATTTCAAGGAGTTAAAGGAACTAAATAAGAACGATACTTATTTATTTAGGACTAAGACAACTTTTTTGCAGCAAATCTTTTTTGTCACTTCAACATGAAAGAAAACAAAAACAATAATAAAAACAAACAAGAGAACCAATATGGTTTTAATCTTCATCACTACATCCTAAATAAATCGTGAAATTGTACAAGTTTAACTCTTTTACAGTGTAATTTTTGCCATAATTCAAATTTTTTAATTTTTGAGTTTTTCTTCCAAATTTTGTAAGGAATTGTACATCACACATGATTATAAAAAATTCATAGGGATCTAATTAAAATAGAAAATAAATATAATATTACAACTTGGCCAATACAATTATACTTGTTACTAAATAAGCTATTGCGCACAGGGTAATTTCGTAAGGAGAAGCTCACGTAATTGATAAATTAATCGAGGCGAAAACCCACTATTTAATTGTATAAATATATCATCTAAATATTAAAATTGTTTAAGTTTTAATTTTTGCATGTATGAAGACGATTAGACAATTGCTAAAAGTTCCCTTAAGGGTGAGTGCTTTTTAAATTCATATTTGAAACGGAGGGATTATTGTTCCCCCCCCAAAATTCTTCGTATGGAAATTTTCTCCATTAAAATTATTAATGATAAAAAGAAGTGACAATTGGCAATGAACTGTCTGAAACTACATGTAAACCGAAGACAAAAAATAAAAAATTTTTAAAGCTTCTTATTCCTCAACTTCTATTCTCAACTGTGATCTGCTCCATTTCTTTAATGGTAGTTCAAATTATTTATATGTTGGTAGCTTAGTTGTTTAGATAACTATCATCATTAAGCCACAATTATTACCTGAAGCAAAAATTAAATGAATTTAATTAATCTATTTGAAGTTTTCCATATCAATAATGTAGGGGCTCCATTACCTCGAATGTAATAATTTTGTATTTGTATTTGTAAACTCATCAAAAAATCACTTGTTTTACTCCTTGCTAATCAGCTATAGCAGAGAAATAATTACCATAGTTTTCTGGAAAATCAATTAAATTGATTTTTATTTCCAAAGATTAGGATAGTTTTATGGGTTTATACTT
Organism: Morbakka virulenta; assembly: GCA_003991215.1. Taxonomy (NCBI): domain Eukaryota; kingdom Metazoa; phylum Cnidaria; class Cubozoa; order Carybdeida; family Carukiidae; genus Morbakka; species Morbakka virulenta. Next base: position 826,206 of record RDPX01000178.1, on the reverse strand, counting down.
TTAAATACCTTGAATATACCATCTCTTAATTGTACCTATAAAGTTCAAATCGTGACAGTTCTATCCAATACAAAAACCACTTACAGAGTTTAACTATTCAAACTGTAATTTTACATAGTTTCCCGGCTTATTTGAATTTTAACACTTAAGCTCAACGTTATCAAAAAAGGCAAAGTCCCAATTGAGATTTTCCTCGAATTTTTGCCAAAAAAATCAAGACTTCCTTGGTAGAAAGTTGCTGTTTCAATCGTCAGGGTCTCACATTCAAAAATTAGACGTTTATCATCTGCGAATTTCATATTTTAAAGAGCATTATTGTTTAAAGTAATATTTAAGCAATGGGATCATTTCAAGGACTTTTGAAAACAGATAAAATCTACTAAAAGTGATGAGAGCTAAAATTGAAATAGATTAGTAAATTAGTAAAAGGGAAGAATACAAAGTTTGGGGCAGGTTGTAGTCTCTCCTTAAATCCCCAGTTTAATATTGGAATAAAGCCTTGGACCTTACAAGACCCCACACTAAAAATGTCAAGGAATGTTAATTGGGATGTATGGCACCAAACATTGAAGTATATCAGTGGAGAACTGTTTTCTTAAACCGACAACGTGGAACTGCGTTTCAATTTTAAGGATTTTGGCTTGTTCCAAAAAAGATACTATTGAAAATGGCTGCCACATTACTGTTAGTACCCCAACGAGAAAGAAGTTTAAACACTAAAAGGGATCGCTGGAGCAATCAGAGTTCACACTGGGTGTTCCCAATATTGTGGGTTTTGTTTATAATCTACTGCAAGATGCACTGAGTACATCTGCCAAATTTCATGTTTATCTGACCCTGCATACAAACTTTAAAGAAAAAAGCAAATATTTCAAGATCTTTTTGTACAAACAGACTAGTTGCAAATATTTCTAAAGATAATGTGTCTGTAGAAGACTTGTCTGAACTTTTTCGGGAAAAAAAGAATGATCTGATGTCTACTTGTTTCTGATGTTTAATAAAAAGTTCAGGATAATAACTGTATCACTTATCCCAATTTTTTTCTTGATAGATTCATCAAGTGTAGATTAATCTAATAGAAAGGTATTCTTTTTCCTTTATTGATCTTACAAATGAGATGGGTATTTTTCATTCATTTTTCGCTACAAGGTTTATTACAACTATAGTTTAATCAAGCTAATGTATAGATTTCAAATAAAATATATCAAAAAGCTTGAAGGCAATTTTTTGAAAAGAGGCATTAACATATTGAACATCAGCAATCAAGGCAAGTGATTCAATGTTTATCAGTACATTAAAATGAAATGCAGTCTATTACTCACTTTTAAATATATAATTACTGTATTAAGTTAACAGGCATATAACCATACTCAATTCTTAATTCAGAGTCTTAATTCAAATAATTGTGTATAGATAGTAACTAAATGCTAAAAGGTAGGTTATCATATGTACCATTTGCAAAGTTTGGGATTGATTAGATGTGTAAATGCATACATTTCTTTTAGGGTCGATAAGTATTGTGGGACATTTTGTGAATAATTACTATTTTATGACTAGAATGATAGTATTGGGCTTAAGGGAATAATAACAAATGTGAAAAAAAACTGAATGGTTGTTTATTATTTTAATCTGCTGTTTTCTTTGAAAACTTTGGTTCCTTTTGCTCACTGCCTTTTATTCTGCTGCTTGTTGTACACTGCGCTGTGTTTTCCTCCTTCTTATAACAGATGGTTTTTATCCGAAATCAAAAGTGAAGGATTTATACTGCTGGGATGACATATGAAACAACTTGTAACAGACACCTAATTGCTACTACATTGCATTAAGAAGGCCTCGGTACACACCCTGAACATTTCACTAGAAATATATTTAAATTTATGGCTCTTTCTATGACCACATAGCGCACTGTACTTAAACGCCATGGGATAATGTCAACGGTGGTTCAAACCAAACAGACGGCAAAGCTTTTATGACCTTTAAACCACTAAAAATCGTGTCTTCCCATAGCACACTTTAAGAAACCAGTAAAAAATCATGTCCTGCTATAATACACTTTGAGATACCAGTAAAAATCATGTCTTGCTATAATACACTTTAAGAAACCAGTAAAAAATCATGTCCTGCTATAATACACTTTAAGAAACCAGTAAAAAATCATGTCCTGCTATAATACACTTTGAGATACCAGTAAAAATCATGTCCTGCTATAATACACCTTGAGATACCAGTAAAAATCATGTCCTGCTATNGCACTGTACTTAAACGCCATGGGATAATGTCAACGGTGGTTCAAACCAAACAGACGGCAAAGCTTTTATGACCTTTAAACCACTAAAAATCGTGTCTTCCCATAGCACACTTTAAGAAACCAGTAAAAAATCATGTCCTGCTATAATACACTTTGAGATACCAGTAAAAATCATGTCTTGCTATAATACACTTTAAGAAACCAGTAAAAAATCATGTCCTGCTATAATACACTTTAAGAAACCAGTAAAAAATCATGTCCTGCTATAATACACTTTGAGATACCAGTAAAAATCATGTCCTGCTATAATACACCTTGAGATACCAGTAAAAATCATGTCCTGCTATAATACACCTTGAGATACCAGTAAAAATCATGTCCTGCTTGAGATACCAGTAAAAAATCATGTCCTGCTATAATACACCTTGAGATACCAGTAAAAATCATGTCCTGCTATAATACATTTTGAGATACCACAAAAGTCTGTGTTATGCCATAACACACTTTGAATACCATTGGAGTGAAGGGTAGGAAAACCCTGGTTTCAAGAGTAAGAATTTTAGACAGTGTTAAAGTAACTTTAAGGGCCCTCCATCATAGTAATTTTCGATAACGGAAATATGTTTAAAATTTTCCAAATATTTCAAGAAAATTATAATTGTATTTTTAGCAAGCCTCGCTACGCTTTCTCAAATATTTTCAAATATTTTATTATATATATTTTTTAATATTTTCGAACATTTGCGAACAATTTTTCTACCGAGGTAGGTAAAAGGTATTTGTAATATTTAAACGCACTACTTTAGGTGTGACTTACATCGCCAGTAGGGGCGAATGCACAGTCGTTTTGGATTCTTGACTAATGTCATTAATTTGGAAGAGTACATTTAAAAGTGAAATCGTACTGAGAACAAGAATGGACTTTTGATAGTATTTTGATAGTATTCCAAGACCGTCCTGCAAATCCTTTGTGCTTATAAAGTAAAAGATTTCAGTCCTACATTTGTTACATTTTCCAGGTAATGCTACTCTGTTATTTTCGGTTCGTGCAAGATTAGGTTTGTTAGCCCATTAATGCTTAGTTTTACACTTAACAGAGAATGGTGAGTTTATACTTTCGTACCTTTTGTACCAAACTCCTGGTGAGCAGTTTGGTCGTCAGTCAGGGAAGTTCGACATCTTTCGCCACAGAACTCTGTCGGAATACATCTGCTGCTCATTGAACTCGTCGAGGGAAGTCTCTTTCTCATGCAGGTAGTCATCTATATATTGGTGTCACCTTTTGCGAGGTCTGCCTGCAGGTCTCACAGCGTCTATAGTGTATCGCATGGCCTGTCGTGATACATGGTCAGACTCTCTTCTCATCACATGGGCATACAATTTGAGTTGCATAGATTTGGTGAGTTTATTCTTATACCTCTAAATTAAATATAATCGTTCCATAACTATCATATCGTTTTTCTTCAATTCATCAGGATTGTATCTTGACAGCCAGTTGTTATACATCTTATTAGCGACCATTGTTTCTGGAGAGTCAATACAATAATAAACACATTTTGCACTGTCAAATTCTTGAATTCTTGTATGAATGTAGAATTTTTATGCTACAGGTAAAGGTGACATTCCAAAGCTAGCAAAATGCGTGGTATATCTGTTCTTACATTTTGAAGCTGTAGTGTTTCCCGTTACCCCTAGAATAGAAATTAACTATAAAAATGTTACCATGCTTTCCAAAGTAATCAGCAATGTCAAAATTAGAAAGAGGCTTTCGATCAGCTTTCACCTTTTCCAGCACACTCCAATTCTCTTCTTCCAAAAAATACAGTAAGAATACTACCTGCAAGCCCAGCTAATAGAGTTCCTATGAAACCCCCTTTTTAAATCTTCGCATCGTCAATCATCTTCCTAAGAAATCCAGGTTTTATCATTGTATGACACTTACAAGCATTGCCTAGTTCCATTAGCTTTGTTAGCTCAATTTCACTAATATTACTAACTCCTCCACACTTTTAAGAACTTTTCAGGAAGTATCTTTATGTGTAGGGTGAAGACAGCACCACTGACTGTAGCGAGACCGAGTGTTGCTAAAACTTTCAGAAGCACATTTTTCAAAAAAAGATAAAGCAAGCTTTAAAATTGTACCTATACTTTCATCCGATTGTACTTTATTTTCATCTACGTTTAAAAGATGAATTTCAAGATTTCAGTATTACTTTTATCTCTTTCACTAGGTTTCACGGCAAGACTAAGTTCGTTGCCCTTACTTGTGATGTCTTCAATGCATACTGGATACTGCAGTTGTATCATCTGACGATGATGTTTTACTATACGTACCACAAATAGCCTCTAACTCGGCATGACCAAGGTCTTTCTTTACCTTCGAATTACTTTTCAACGTCTGCAATTGAATCATGCTCAAATTTAGTCTTATCTCTATAGTTCCATTTAATTTCTTAATTTTATTTACTTGAATATTTATTTAAGTTAACGTCATATTGCCAGAATCTCCGGCAATAGTATGTAAACCAATTTGAATCACTGCATCAGTAATAATCAAAGAGTGAATTTTAGCTAACTGACTTCTATTAAAAATTAATAAATTGCTTTTCTATTCAGTTATCTTTATTAGTGATTAGATTGCCTCAGTGTTTTGAGGATTTGCAAAATCAATACGGGTAGTTCTATTTTCAAAACAACGCTATTAGAAGTCTTCCAGCAACACTTGGTATGCCACGAAGTTTAATGGTTTGCACAATATATAAATTGCTTTCAAACATTTCTTGTCTTCTTAGATCGATAGCATAAAGTCTATATCTATCAAGCCAATCAGTGTAAGGCAACAGACTTCCAGTATTTAATCCTTTCGAATAAAAGGTTTGTGTTAAATTTCTTTAAACCTCTTGATCTGTTGTGGCATTCATATTGTAAAACTTTCCCCCGTCAATTGGAATAATAAAGTCTCGAACTTAAATATTGCTTTCTGTTTGCACAAATTCTTGATTATTGGGATGAATATGAACCATAAATAAGAGCTTTTGAACACCTACAATACTAGTTTCTAACAATACTTCAAACTGAGCATTAACCCTTTGACTACCATAAGGAATTGGGCAATGCAAAATAGACAATCTTCGGGTTTTTTGGACAATTTCTAATGCTTACTTAAAATAACGTGGTCCCTTTTACTATGCATGCATGGTTACCGAGATACCGAGCGGGACACCAGTGTCCCTGTGGTAGACAAGGGGTACCGACCAGTAAGGATTGATAGACTGTAAGAAATAAACAAAACAAAAACTTAAGGCATATAAATGATTCCTTGTAACTTCCTCGTGAGGCCTTACACCCTTCACACTCATGGCTAGAGAAAATGGTTTCCCTGTGGTATGGAGAGGATACTGTTGCGTATGGTTCCTAATATTACAAGATTCATAAATGTGCAATATTTGAAATTACGTGGAAGCAACCAGATTTAAATGTAAGTTTTCCAACCATTTGCAGATATTTTTCTACTCTTTTTCTTCATGTTTGCATTTTCTTAATCTCTCAATCTTTACATCATACCTACCTGCTTTCATAAGTTCTTCAATCATTTATCCTAACTGAATTTTCTTTGAAACATTCAGGGAAGGTTCAGGGAATGACGGATATGAATAAACTACCATCATTTTGCATCAAAGTTCTTTCAAAATATTACAACATAACCAATGCAATCATTGTGGTACGATCAACGTCATTACCAATATTATGAGCAGCACTTGAAAACTCTCATGCGATATGAAACACAAAAACGATTTCGTTCCTTTTGTCATACAAAATGCGACGCCACAATCTTCACACCTTGCAAAGGTACTTAATTCTTTGGCCTCATCGGTACAGTAATGACACCAAAGGCGTGTTCAGAAACTCGGAAAGGTGCTGGGGTGCTGTACCAGGCTTTGCCAAAGCAGCGGAACGTCGTGATGGTCTTGATGCTTGGCAGTTTCTTTGATGACTGCTGAATCTACCGATCAAAAACTGGACAACAGCGATTTTGAAATCTAACAATGTCAGTTGAAACCGATTCAACATATTGAATATAATAAAGCTGTTGACGCAAGCAATATTCATCAAGTCGAAAAATAAGCGCAAGTGATAAAGCACCTTTGATTTCCGATATTAACTCGGATAGATATCCTGTCACACCATCACATCTACACCACCACTTGAAGCCCGACTTGATAGGCTTGCTCTTGATGTACTGCTTTATTGGGTTTTTACCCATAAACTTTGTCGTGTGTTCATCAACGCACTGCCCCGCCGATTTAGAAGCATCTTCTCTGAAGAGATTGTTTAGTAATTCAATAATTAAGCGTATCTTGTTACCTTTATCAGTTTTGTCAGCTGTGTCATTGTTTATAAAGTGCAGATTTTGCAGAATATCCTGAAAGCGTTTGCGAGGCATGGCATGCTTTATTCCATCGTTTTCAACAAAAGAATCGCACTACCAATAAATGTCGATTAAGGGCAACTTGTTTACCGACATGACGTATACGATTCCAAGAAAAGCCATCATTTCTTCCGAATCAGTCAAGAAGTTTCTTCCATCTTGTGCAGCATATAACGTAGACTGTACCAAAAGTAGATTTACTAAGTTCTCCAGGTTTATTACTTTGGAAAAAACATCAAATGCTGTTGAGTTTTCAAGAAATTCTAGCAAAACAGCCATTTCAAGAGTGCACTCATTTCGCTTGTGTTTTTTACTCTGACGTTTCCATTTCATGGCTTGAATGCCATCTTTAACTTTTCTGGACGGAGGTTCGTCAGTTTTGCCATGGCTGCTACCAGCGATGTGTATATGTACATCTGGAGTGGTGAGTTCATGTGAATCGTCCTCAGGTTTTCCGCGTAGTGGTTCATCCGAAATAAATTCTGTATCAGAATCCTCCAACGAATTGTGCACACCATCCTCTTAGTCAGTAATGCGAAAACGTCATCACTTAAAATTCCCTGCTCAATGCGCACATACTTTTTCCTCTTACTATCCATAACTACTATCTAGTCAGTACAGCAGTTCAGCAGGATATAAGATGCAAGGAGACATACAACGAATCTTACTGTCTGCTTAACTGCTCAACTTGCTTGCTATTTGCATCAGTCTTAGTTTGAATAAGCATATTGTTTATGATATCATTATTACTCAAGATACAACATTTATGTAGCTTGATAGCAGTGGGAGTAGTGTATGACTCATGTAACATTATAACCATGCAACAAGTATTCATAGGAAGATATGTATAAGTACTAGTCGCTACACATTGTGCAGGCATATTGTATACCCTTATCTGCCTCAGCGACACTGGTGTCCCACAGTAAAAAAATTGATTTTTCTTATGAACAAAAAATAGATTAAACATTGAAATTTGAATTATGTAATCTTTGGATAGTACAAATACAATATTTAGCCAAGGATAATTATTTTCTCTCAGGAAGATAAATTACAAGCGGCTTATAGAACAATAGCAAAAACTCGCCCCAGTACCCTTTTTGTAGACCCAAATTATTCTTTTACTCACTTATTTATCAAAATATTTTTGCCTTGTTTTGTAAACTAATGTTAACTAGATGTAACAAAGCAAAAATATTTGTGATATCTCTTTTATTTTGAGAACTGTGGCAAATCAAAATCCTGGGACACCAATGTCCCATCGTAGTCAAAGTGTTAACCTCGACAGTACTATTTATAGATATTCGGTCAGTTACGTCGCATTAAATCACTTTAACGAATTTTCTTGATTTCATTCCCTTCAGAAGTTTTTCATTTTCCCTGTAGGTAGTACAACTTCGAGCGTTAGACATCGATATCTGAGATTCTTTATCCCCATTGCCTAAAGAGAACCTGGTTGTTTTAATTTAGCTGTAGCTCAATTTCCATAGGATAGTTCTGTGTTGGACCGATTGAGAAATTATGAAATATATCTTAGTGGAATAGCATAACTCACAATAAATGGAGCTGGTAGTCTACCAACAGCAGTTGTAACAGTGGCTAAGTCAGCTTCACCAATTTTAGCTCTCATCTTTGCTACATCATCATTACCATTACCCGTTAGAGCTTTATCTTTTACAAAATAATCTTGGACTGCATTTGAAGCACCAACATCTGGAGAATATTAAAAAAATAACCAAATAGTAGAAATGTCAATCCTTCAATTGTGTTCAACTTGGTCGTTATTTGAGGAAATCTTAATATCTGAGAAAACAGAATTGGTTCCATTTTTAAAGGACACAATAGCCCTATTGACAAGAAGACTTTAAATATTACTAAAAGTATAACCTTCAAATAGAATAAATCCATTTAAATAATCAGATAGTTTTTTGTCGGTGCATGACGTGTAAATTTCACTCTATTAGAGCCAAGTTGACCAATTGAATCATATTCAAGAACTAAGTGTTCTTGTAAATCAGTTTTAAGCCTCGTTTGAGCATTTGAAAGAGTAAATTTCATAGCTGCACATTATCTATTACTTTAATTAAGATTTCCTAAACAGGTATTAAGCCATTTTCAGGTTATCTAAATAGCCAGGCACCATAAATTTTAGAAACTAAACCTCTAGAATTTTTTACTGTTAGTCTTAGATGAATCTAAGTTTGAGTTGGAACCAATTTTACAGAACTCTCCTCAGTTTTCTTTATGTTATTAAATGCTTTTTTAAATAACTTATGTGCAGTGCAGCTTTTTGCCACCTTTTTTTCCAGAAATGGAAGCAAAGCTTTCTTTAATAGCAAAATCTTTAGCAGGTTTAAATATATTAATTAACAAAATTAAGAGGATCTCCAAGTACTTCATTGCCAACATATACAAAGGAGTCATCTCTAGTAATGTAGCCATAACTTGGAACAAATATCGTTTGTCGCTTTATTATCTTAAACATTAGATTTTTTATCAGCATTTTGAAGCTCAACAAGATTTCTGTCTCCAACATTTAACTCATTTTTATCTAGATCAATAATCTTCTCTTAGACGGCATTAAAACCTATTTTGTGGATAATTAGGAGTAAATGATATAAATCATTTGCATATAAAATGCATATAAAAGAGTCAATGCATGCGTCACTCGGTTGTCTACTAAATTACAGTGAACAAGGACAATGTCGACACGTTCTAATTTGGGAACTAAGTTTCCATTGATTTGATTATTTTTTATGTTAAGAAAAGTGCTGTTAAAACCTAAAGTACAAGATAAGATAAGCCTTGCTTTATTTGCGGTGTAAAGCCATTAGCAGGTGAAATTGTAACTCTGTCATATACAGGATTAGCATACTAATTAATTCCAAAAGTATCATCATTGTTATTATACCTTTTAATAGTTACTAAATAATAATGAATTTAGTTATTTAAATCTTCAGCAGAATATAAACCGTCTCGAATAAAATCAACAACAAATTATCCTGAAGGGTGATAAATGTAGGAAAATTCAGTGTTATCACCTTTCATATTTTATATTAATAAAGAGAACCATGTGAAAGAGAAATAATATTTTCATCTAATTTCAGATTAGTAGGTACGTTTAGCCTGAGAAAATTATTCTTATCAGTTTTTGCATTTTTATTACTTAGCACAATCGAATTCATCATTATTTTAATTATAGTTAGATTCATTAAACGTTTATTCTTTTAAGCGCCAGAGTCATTTCCATAACAATTGAGCTTATTAACTGTTTTAATCGTTTTTGAAGATCGTTGAAACTTGTCATTATGCTTTTACCCGATGATTTTAGTTTCACTGATTTTAGTTTCGCCCTTAAACATCTTCAGGTCGCTTCATCTTCAAGTTTATTGTTTCATTCCCTTGCAACACTATCGTCATGTAAAGCTCGATCATATACTGTGTTTATCAATTTTTTTAACTTGTTATTCATGCCTTCTAATTATTCGCTATTTTTATCTATAATTAACTCTAAAGGCTTTCCAAAAGGTTCTTACAAATTTCTTTATAATTGATTATCAGCATCTACTGTGTGAGCATTAGTTTCAGGATTAGCTGCAACATCCTTCGGTGCTGGTAGTGCAATGGGAGCACTCAGAAAGCAAAGGGTACTCAGACACTTTCTGTAGGAGATTCTGTCCGTACCAGTAAATATCGAAGTAAATTTAAATTTGAGAAAAGTTAAAATTCAACTCCAATATCGATGTAGGTGGAAAAATAATTGTTCTTCAAGGCAGTGAGGTTATTATTGCAGGAGAACCTCAAAGTGATAGTGCTTTGGGTACCTTAAAGTCTACCAAATATAATTATGAACTGCTCGAAAATACTCATGAGAAATCCAATGTACTAATTTTACCTGTCCCAGGACAAATTTGAACTGCTTCTTTACTAATGAACTAATGAAATCGTTTGATTTGACTGTTACTAAACCCTGTGATATTTTTAATTGGAAATTAACAATGGATGTATCTGAAATTCAACCTTTTGAGTTTACATATACTAGTAATGGTTACGTGGACAATGCAAGTACAAGCACCATGCAAACATGTACACCAGCAGGTATTATTAGTGGTATGATTTCATATTTCGTTTTTGGTAATGGTAGAATAGAAATCGAGTTAGAGGTCGACCATGGTTATGCAACGGATGACGCTCATCGGTGATTTGTATTAATCGTTCCCGATTAGAGGCGCATGTCCTTCTCGCATGTGATGGAGCTATGCCTGACAGAGCATACAGAGTATGGACTGGTGTGGATCGTATTGTCCCTATAATTTCTCTAAAAGTGTTACTGAGTGAAATTTCCACTTGCTTAGCATGTGATGACCTTTCCCAGGTGGAGAATGCATACTCGCCAACTGAAAAGCATAAGGCGAGAGCAGTGGTGCGCAGTGTTGATGGGTTGTCTCCCCATTTGGAGGTTGCCAACTTGCGCCAACAGATTATTCCTTGTGGCAATCTTTGCGTTAACATTAGAGCAGTGTGATTTGAAAGAGAGTGTTCGATCCAGAGTGACACCCAAATACTTTGGATGTGGATGTGCTCCAGTGGTTGTTGTTTCCATGTAATATTGAGAGTTCGTTTTGCCTCTTGATTTTTCAGGTGAAAAGCACAAACTTGGGTTTTAGCTAGGTTTGGCTTCAAGTTGTTGGACTCGTAATAAGCAATACGCTGCTCCAGGGCATTCTCGAGGGTGTTTTCGATCTCAGTGAAGGACCGCCGTTGAGTTGTTATACAGATGTCATCTGCATAGATGGAACGCCTGCATTCACTTGGTAATGGTAAATCATTAGTGTAGATGCTAAAGAAAAGAGGTGATAAAACACTTCCTTGTGGTAGGCCATTGCGTTGTGTGCGCAATCTGGCCATTACGTTCAACGAAGAACGTCTATTTTCCAGCATACTTCGTACTGTATGACACAGGTCCACGTCATTTGTGTTGAGTGAATATATGTTGCGTCAGATTTGTGAGTTGTGTTGAGCACGAACGCCCTGGGGGAAAGCTGGCCTGTTCTGGGATGAGTTTCTCATCAATGGTGGTGCTAATCCTTTCAAGCATCATACGTTCAAATAGTTTGTATGTAATACTTAGTAGGGAGATTGGTCTAAAGCCCTTGGAGTTGTCTGGATCTATCCCCAATTTGAGGATAGCAATGATTTTTGATCACCTCCATTGTTGAGGGATTCTCTTGCGGTTCATACAGTCTTGGAATAGGTCCACTAGCCACCCTTTAGTAGTCGGGCCGATATGCTTCAAAAACTCTGCAAGAATGCCATCAGTGCCCGCTGCTTTGCCATTCTTCAGTAATTGCAGAGCCTTCTCCAGTTCATCCAAGTTGAATAGTTTGGTGAGAGCTCTACCTGAGTTGGTGGTACTACATGGGTGTTGTATTTCTGATAATCCCCTGCTGGTCGTCTGTGTGTGGGTTTCCCATTCAGTAAAAGTTGAGTGGAAATCTGGTTGGCTCTGACAGTGAATGTTGGTTTTACTGTGGCGGTGTCATTCCCAAGCCTCTTGATGGTAGTCCAGGCTTTTTTGCCGTTTTGACTCAGATTCGTTTATTCTATCATGCGTTGCCAGCTTTCTCTGCGTTGTTCTGCTATACTTTTAAGTAGTTCCTATCCTAGACTGATGGTTTTGTCGAAGAAGGGATCTTGCTGGTATGAAGACTTGTAGGTGTTAAACAAGTCGGACAGTTCTCCTGACATGCCTGGTATATATTCAGTCCGACTTTAAGGGGGATCGTTTTTCGTGGAGACTTTTTAACTATATCAACAAAGATTTTGTAGTTCTCCAGTGTAGGTGGAATATCGGAGAGTTGCATGTCCACTTGCTTGGCAAAACTGGGGCAATCTGCCATTGATAGATTGGAATGGAGTGTGTCGTACTTTAATTGGGGCACTGATGGATAGGGCAATAGGTCAATGTTGACAGTAGGGCATTGGTTCAAGAACTTCCTTTGTACACATTGGGCTGATATTACAAATGATGAACCTAATGTCTGGGTTATAAACTCTTTTCCAGCGAGANATGCCTGGTATATATTCAGTCCGACATCCTCGGGGGATCGTTTTTCGTGGAGACTTTTTAACTATATCAACAAAGATTTTGTAGTTCTCCAGTGTAGGTGGAATATCGGAGAGTTGCATGTCCACTTGCTTGGCAAAACTGGGGCAATCTGCCATTGATAGATTGAAGCGTCTGTGGAATGGAGTGTGTCGTACTTTAATTGGGGCACTGATGGATAGGGCAATAGGTCAATGTTGACAGTAGGGCATTGGTTCAAGAACTTCCTTTGTACACATTGGGCTGATATTACAAATGATGAACCTAATGTCTGGGTTATAAACTCTTTTCCAGCGAGAGCTGTTAAATGAAAATCGTTGTTTCTGATCACGAACAAGTGTTAGTCCCTTGGCCTCTGGCCACGCCTCTACTGCAGCGCCATCATTGTTGGTCTCTCCATAACAAGCCACCGATAGTTGGGTGGTATTTTCGCTTACAGTTTGCCGAAAGCTCATGGAAGCAGCTGTTGGGTGGTTTGTAGACCGATGTGATTGCCAGATCTTTCAGGCTCACAGTAATTGTTTAAAGATTATTATCACTGCTGTTGGTACAGGCTTACTCAATGGGTAAGGAAGGTTTGGTAAATACTACACTCTCATATTGTTTATGTCGGATTTCGGCGGCCAGAGTTTCCTCTTTTAAATAGGGTCGCTTACTGTACTTGTCTCGATGTGTCTGTTGTACGCAAACGATATCATAATTTGGCGATATTTGGGCCAGTATTTCAGCTTTCCGGTCAGAAATATATATATATTTTTTTAATTACATCTTAAGTTCTTTAATTTCCGAATAAGTACCGAAATTAAATAAGAATTGAAAATTAAAAAAAATTTTTAAATTATAATACATCGAGTAATTTGGATGTCATTCTTACTTGACAATTTTAAAGCACGTGCTTTTAGTTCTAAGATAACATTTTTATTTATTGCAATATCCGCTCTACAAATCGCAATTTCATGATTTTATGTATATTATTGGTAATGACTTTTCAACTTCAAGTGTTATAAATTCTTCCTGTAAACGTAGTACCATATCTTTCTGGTAATATGATTTAGTGAGTCCAGATTCATTTTCATATACTTCCATATACTCATTAATTGCTTTGCGTATTTTCACTTCCATCTATACTTTATTTTCTGTACGTTTAATTTGGCTAACTGAAAATCAAAGTACTGATTTTCGGTTAATGTCGAAGTTTTTGAAAAATATTTGGTTTACTTGTCAATTCATTTTGGAACATATCTGGTGAGTAAACAGAGAAAATATTTTGATTTTTATTAATAAGAGTTAATACTAAACAATCACGAGATTCTTTGGTTTTGAATTGTCTTTCGTTGGTAATTTTATAGTCCTAAAATGGGAGTTTTCTGAATGGAAGTGTATTTTCAGGAAGGTACTCCTTAAAGAGAAAATCAAGAATGTTAGAGAAAAACACAGATTGTTGCTGATTATTCATTTTCTATGTTGATACTTTTCATTACTTTAATTGGATTTTAGTCGTTATTTGCTGTATGCAAGTGTAGAAATATGATAGTTAAAAATTACTCTTTTATTGTCTTTTGAATTCAGTGCAACTTTTGAGTCGTAAACAGTATAATTAGTATGGTTTTGATGATGAAACCTTGTAATGTTACGACTTTGTGAAATTAGTTGTTGGGGAAATTTACTAAGTTATCAAACTTAATTTTAAATTTTCTGAGCTGACTTTTTAATTCCTTTAATATGTGTGATTGTGCTTGTTTTCTTATTGTTATTATAAAAAGCATATATTTTAGATCTTAATGCTACAAAGTGAGAGATTTTCCGATCACCTGTTCCATCTTCGAAATAACCTTGAACTTTTACATTGATAGCACTTTGAATTGCAGATGTTGGCTTTGTGTAGCAAAAAGTGTCAAACCATAGCCTTATATCAGGCCAAGTAATTTGATAATAAATCTTCTGTCTGAATATGGTAAACAAAAGTATCTATGTTGGAATAACATAGCTTTTGAATAGGAAATTTTAGCTTTATATATTCATGGTGAAGGCCAAGTAATTTGATAATAAATCTTCTGTCTGAATATGGTAAACAAAAGTATCTATGTTGGAATAACATAGCTTTTGAATAGGAAATTTTAGCTTTATATATTCATGGTGAAGGCCAAGTAATTTGATAATAAATCTTCTGTCTGAATATGGTAAGAGAAAGTATCTATGTTGGAATAACATAGCTTTTGAATAGGAAATTTTAGCTTTATATATTCATGGTGAAGGCCAAGTAATTTGATAATAAATCTTCTGTCTGAATATGGTAAACGAAAGTATCTATGTTGGAATAACATAGCTTTTGAATAGGAAATTTTAGCTTTATATATTCATGGTGAAGGCCAAGTAATTTGATAATAAATCTTCTGTCTGAATATGGTAAACGAAAGTATCTATGTTGGAATAACATAGCTTTTGAATAGGAAATTTTAGCTTTATATATTCATGGTGAAGGCCAAGTAATTTGATAATAAATCTTCTGTCTGAATATGGTAAACGAAAGTATCTATGTTGGAATAACATAGCTTTTGAATAGGAAATTTTAGCTTTATATATTCATGGTGAAGGCCAAGTAATTTGATAATAAATCTTCTGTCTGAATATGGTAAACGAAAGTATCTATGTTGGAATAACATAGCTTTTGAATAGGAAATTTTAGCTTTATATATTCATGGTGAAGGCCAAGTAATTTGATAATAAATCTTCTGTCTGAATATGGTAAACGAAAGTATCTATGTTGGAATAACATAGCTTTTGAATAGGAAATTTTAGCTTTATATATTCATGGTGAAGGCCAAGTAATTTGATAATAAATCTTCTGTCTGAATATGGTAAACGAAAGTATCTATGTTGGAATAACATAGCTTTTGAATAGGAAATTTTAGCTTTATATATTCATGGTGAAGGCCAAGTAATTTGATAATAAATCTTCTGTCTGAATATGGTAAACGAAAGTATCTATGTTGGAATAACATAGCTTTTGAATAGGAAATTTTAGCTTTATATATTCATGGTGAAGGCCAAGTAATTTGATAATAAATCTTCTGTCTGAATATGGTAAACGAAAGTATCTATGTTGGAATAACATAGCTTTTGAATAGGAAATTTTAGCTTTATATATTCATGGTGAAGGCCAAGTAATTTGATAATAAATCTTCTGTCTGAATATGGTAAACGAAAGTATCTATGTTGGAATAACATAGCTTTTGAATAGGAAATTTTAGCTTTATATATTCATGGTGAAGGCCAAGTAATTTGATAATAAATCTTCTGTCTGAATATGGTAAACGAAAGTATCTATGTTGGAATAACATAGCTTTTGAATAGGAAATTTTAGCTTTATATATTCATGGTGAAGGCCAAGTAATTTGATAATAAATCTTCTGTCTGAATATGGTAAACGAAAGTATCTATGTTGGAATAACATAGCTTTTGAATAGGAAATTTTAGCTTTATATATTCATGGTGAAGGCCAAGTAATTTGATAATAAATCTTCTGTCTGAATATGGTAAACGAAAGTATCTATGTTGGAATAACATAGCTTTTGAATAGGAAATTTTAGCTTTATATATTCATGGTGAAGGCCAAGTAATTTGATAATAAATCTTCTGTCTGAATATGGTAAACGAAAGTATCTATGTTGGAATAACATAGCTTTTGAATAGGAAATTTTAGCTTTATATATTCATGGTGAAGGCCAAGTAATTTGATAATAAATCTTCTGTCTGAATATGGTAAACGAAAGTATCTATGTTGGAATAACATAGCTTTTGAATAGGAAATTTTAGCTTTATATATTCATGGTGAAGGCCAAGTAATTTGATAATAAATCTTCTGTCTGAATATGGTAAACGAAAGTATCTATGTTGGAATAACATAGCTTTTGAATAGGAAATTTTAGCTTTATATATTCATGGTGAAGGCCAAGTAATTTGATAATAAATCTTCTGTCTGAATATGGTAAACGAAAGTATCTATGTTGGAATAACATAGCTTTTGAATAGGAAATTTTAGCTTTATATATTCATGGTGAAGGCCAAGTAATTTGATAATAAATCTTCTGTCTGAATATGGTAAACGAAAGTATCTATGTTGGAATAACATAGCTTTTGAATAGGAAATTTTAGCTTTATATATTCATGGTGAAGGCCAAGTAATTTGATAATAAATCTTCTGTCTGAATATGGTAAACGAAAGTATCTATGTTGGAATAACATAGCTTTTGAATAGGAAATTTTAGCTTTATATATTCATGGTGAAGGCCAAGTAATTTGATAATAAATCTTCTGTCTGAATATGGTAAACGAAAGTATCTATGTTGGAATAACATAGCTTTTGAATAGGAAATTTTAGCTTTATATATTCATGGTGAAGGCCAAGTAATTTGATAATAAATCTTCTGTCTGAATATGGTAAACGAAAGTATCTATGTTGGAATAACATAGCTTTTAAATGGGAAATTTTAGCTTTATATATTCATGGTGAAGGCCAAGTAATTTGATAATAAATCTTCTGTCTGAATATGGTAAACGAAAGTATCTATGTTGGAATAACATAGCTTTTAAATGGGAAATTTTAGCTTCATATATTCATGGTGAAGGCCAAGTAATTTGATAATAAATCTTCTGTCTGAATATGGTAAACGAAAGTATCTATGTTGGAATAACATAGCTTTTCAATGGGAAATTTTAGCTTCATATATTCATGGTGAAATTTATATTTTAACGTTTTAGAGATGTCTAATACGTGAGCTCCAATATAAATCGGCTACTTGAAAAGAACGTCTGTTTGATCTAAAATAGGGGTACTAAAATTTGTACCGAATTTCATATAACCTCTATAAGTTGGCTTTAAAATTTGCTTTTGAATGTACTCAAAAGTTCTACAGCGTTTTACATTTATTCTTTTTCGAACATTTTTCATTGTTTTGCCATACGGAGAGTTATCCATGAGCTTATAAAAGCTTTTTCCAAATTCATCTTTACACTCAGCTCTTACTTACTAATCATATCAATAGATTGTTTCCTCCAGGCTGACTGAGAGTAAGATATTATGCAGTGAACTTTCACCAATTTTAGACCAAGTTTCAAAACTTAATAAATCAATTAAGCATTGACAACATAGCTGTATTGAATATTCAGTTTAGGTGTCAGCACAGAGGTTTTGTCAGGAAAATTTATCTGTTCAGATGAAAATGGTAAGTCGTTATGAAAGTGATGTTCAGTCAGATAGTAGGTGTCAACTTCTAAAGTATAACCTGTAGAACCATCTTATTCCATTTGGCTTGTGAAAAATTCTGACGTATTTTAAATAGCTATCTAGACCTGAAATTAATTTCAGTTCTAGATAGCTATTTAAAATTTCATGTTGGAAGCTGTTGCATTATAGCATAGCCATAAAAGTTGCTGCCATCAACATACTTGATATGAGCTGAACATTTTCATGATTAAAGTTTGGTATATTCTTGTTGTTTACTTCTGCGTAGTCCTGTATCTGTTTACATACTCCCCCATGTGAAGTTCGAAAAACTCTAGGGTGTGCTGATCTGCAATTAGGTCTAACTTGATATCAGTTTTCTTCATCGACTCGGACCTTGTTAATCCTCTTGCTCTTTAGTAACCCACGAAATCCGAATGGTATACCTTAAAACAGAGGCCTTTAAAGTACTCAAATACTCTTTTTAGGTTTGGATGTTGTAGTCATGCCAGAATTTGCGCATTATCATAGTCTTCATCAGTAATAAACTTGTTATTCATGTGATGAGTAAAACGACTTTTTGGTGGAATTTTTTTCTTTGCAGCAATTAAATCAGTCAATGTATTAATATGGAAATATTCCTTTTTACTTTAAAAGTTTGAAGTCTGAAATTTCTTGATTTAGATACTTGGTTTCTGTCAAAGTTGAGGATAAAATGTTTAAGGAGATTAACAGAAATCGAAAGGAATCTAAAAACCTCATGTCCATATACTTATCGCTTATCAATTTTGAAATGTACCGATACCGATATGCATTTTTCTTGGGTTAAAGGAATTACTCAAACTTTATCTACTGTAATTTCTGGATGAGCTGCTAATGTATTAATGAAGAGATGTGAGTCATATTCTTAATGAAGAGATGTGAGAAATTGTGAAAAAATATTGGGATAAATAGTGATGATGATGCCATTTTTATAAGATAGATGATGTACCATTGTGCTAAATAGTTCTGTGGAGTTATTATGATCAGGAACTTAAACGTCTCCGAGTTGAAAATGCTTATTTCAAATGCAACAAAGTTTGGCATTATCTGTGTCTTGTTGTGGAACGTCTGTTACAGTGTGTATACGGTTCTAATAAAATTTATTATGGATGGAATCCTTGTTGATGGTAAGATACTTGCTTAAGTCCTCTGAGTCTCTCCCTTTATAAAAGTGATATTTTTTGTATAATCTGATACAATGTAAAATCCAATTTGTGATATAATATGGACTGACTTGACGTTTAGCGTTCCCACGTCGGTTGACCCTTACACGACTTCATAATCAGCATAAATAGTGACTGGATATCTAAACCGTAATTTAAAGTTAGAGATTTTGATGGGTAGGGGGAAAGCACTGCGTGAGTTTGTTGGTTGAAAGAAATGCATTGACGAATATGTTTAATGAGTCACTTAGCAAATGATGAATTTTAGTAACGCCTCTGACAATAACTGAATTGCCAGTTTGATTTATTGCTTGAATGTTTATTATGGTTTATCTGTAAACTATGGAGTCTTGACAAGTTTTCCTTTGTAGATGAATAAGTTAATGGTTATATAATTAACGTTGTTTAGTTGTTTGAACATTGATCTTATATTGGTCTTTGATAACTGGGACTTTTAAGTTATCCGTGGAAGTCAAATAATTAGAATGTTAAATTAATTGATTATATTAATACACCAATCGTTCCGATCTGCATGGTAAGCAAATCTGGAACCAGTATTCTCATTGTCCGACAGGCCATAAATATTGATAATCAAATCATTATCATTTTCAAATTTTGTGATACACTGATCTTTGGACTGTATTGGAAATTTATGTTCTAAGGCTGATACCTTAAACATTGATATGTAAACCTTTTAATTAGATAAGCGATCTAAATTGTGGTTGATGTTAGGTAACTTCTTCTTCTTCACCGCACTTGTTGCATCCAAGCCAAATTACTTATTTAACTTTTCTGCTTGTGGAGCTACAAACACTTTATCAACAATCTTTTTCCAATTTCTTCTATCCTGAGCCAGATTGGCCAGAACATGCAAATCTTTCAGTGAATTAAATTTGGTAACTTTGCTGCTATATTGACCATAAGAAGCAGCTGTTACCATTTTCCTTTTCATTCTTAACAATTAATATTGCTTTCTGATTCGATATTTCTTCAGGACGTTTTACATAAATACTAACTCCAGAAATTGTAATTAATGGAATATGTAAGTACAAATTTTCAAAGTAAGCTAAGAGCCACCCAGGTGCTTGAGTCTTAAGATTTTCAAAGTTGTTTTTCAAGTCTGTCTTGAGAAGCTCATTAATATCATTGTCATATGAATAAATAAATCTTGTATATAGTGAAAATTCTGTTGGAAAAGTATCAGCTGGCTTTGTTAAATATCCTGTTACTTTGAGTCTAAATTTATAAGTCTTATTAATACCATTAAGAGTATGCATATTGTCTGGATATTCATTTCATCAAATGTTCAAGAGTATTTTTAAATATTCTTTTTCAGTACTTTTAATCCCTTAATTGATTTGAATTCTGTGTAATAGAATCAAATATTTAATAATCTTGTATGTCCTGGTATTTTAGTAACTGTTTTAACCATAATATTTAGCTACTTCCTAAGCTATTTCTTGCTATAAATAAAGACTCCTTTGATATTACGAAATTTTGCAGTTTCACTTAGTTGTTTGGTAGATTTCAACAAAAGCTGGTCCACACTAACAATTTTAGTTGGAATACTGTTCATCATTCTAGTCTACTTATAGATGCTTTTTCTTTACTTCGAAATTTACCCTATGTTACTTTAAAACAACAGCACATTTCTCCTACCTGGATTTCTAAGTTGCCTTGAAAAAAACGCCGAGGGCAGCGAGGCTTACTAATATTATCATTATGTATATTTTTGAATATTCTGAATAAATTTCTGTTTTCAAATATTACTTTGACAGAAGGCCCTTAAAGTTACTTTAACAGTCTAGAAATTCTTACACTTCACGCTAGGCCTCTTCTACCCTTTTCTCCAGTGGTATCTCAAAGTAGGTTATAGAAAGGCACGATTTTTGGTAGTTGAACTGTCAAAAAACTGCCATCATTTGAGTTTGAACCACAGTTGACATGATGTCACGGCGTTTAAGTGAAATGCGTTATGGGGTCATAGAAAGAGTCATGAATTTGAATATATTTCTAGTGAAATGTGCAGGCTGTATGCCGAGGCCTTCTTAATGCAATGTAGTAGCAATTAGGTGTCTCTTACAAGTTGTTTCACATGTTATCCCAGCAGTATGAATCCTTCACTTTTGATTTCGGATAACACCAACTAGTTATCAAAATGAGGCTTTTAATGGTTTAAATAAGCATTTCTAGATGGCTTTAAGTGAAGCAAACAGATAAATGGGTAGTTTAGCAGCAAAAGCCTCATTTCTGATAACTAGCTGGTCTTATTCGAGATAAAATTGAAGTATCTGTGTTACTGTGGGTACAGTGTGTTTAATGGCAGGTGTAGAAGATGATGGTGAAAAATTCTGTCTGAAACAGACGTTATAATTTCAAACTAAGCTCAGGCCTACCTGAACTGTATGGAATTATTTCCTTCAATTCTTTAAATTGGGTAAAGAATCTTTACACCTATGTATATTTTGTTAATACTAGTTGATATATTAAAATTTTAGTGGTATATCTTAAGCAACAGAAAGAGGTAGAGAAAGGGAAAAAAAGAAAGAAAGAGAAAGAGAGAGACAGAATTATCACCCATTGTTAAATGTACATCGATTATACAGCTATTTTTATATCATTCCATCATTTTTTGTTTTTGTTGAGCTCCCACTTTTGCGCTTACACAAATACGGTTCCTCCTCTTTAAACAATATACAAGAGAAATAGCTGATCATCTGAAGTTTTTCTCTCACTTTAT
This sequence comes from Morbakka virulenta, assembly GCA_003991215.1. Taxonomy (NCBI): domain Eukaryota; kingdom Metazoa; phylum Cnidaria; class Cubozoa; order Carybdeida; family Carukiidae; genus Morbakka; species Morbakka virulenta. Next base: position 804,257 of record RDPX01000178.1, on the reverse strand, counting down.
TGATTGCTAAGTCAACAAGTACAAAATATGTTATATTCTATAAATGTAAAGTAGATTAACGTTAAAGTCTCTCCCAAGTGATACATTGTTTTTCGTATTACTTACTCCAAAACACAAAGCTAAAAGGTATTAAATTTTGCAAGAAAAGTATCCTGGGATTGAAAAGCAATTTTGGTTTCGAGTTAACTTGCTCTGTTTAAATTTTTATTTTTGACGCACATATAAACAGTCTAATCATTTCAAAACGAGATAACTTGTAACAAGGTTTCATAGCAGCTACGCTTTGTTCCTAGGAAAGCAAAATCTTTCACTGAAAGTTATTTTTTAGCTAGAGATTTAGTTGAGAAAAGTTTAAAATTGATTTCGCACAAGTAAATTGAGTTTCTGTGTTTTACATAAATTGTAAAACAGCTGCTACAAGGCGTAGTTTGATGGAGTTAGTTCTTGGCAGAGCATGGTGACCCAAGTATAGTAGGCGGTTTTTTAACCGTAAGGGAGCCTAAAGGAATAAAAGTCAGCCGTTAAATTCAGGCCATTTTTCAAAGTTCTTAACAATGTCACTCCGGGAGATAAAAAAGTCTCCCACTGGAACAATTTATCTTCTACGCTTTTATCTATGATAAACATCAATATCAGTTGACTACACAACCTATTGCTTTAGTTGATTCATTAGAGAAGGCCGTTGTTACGCAACAAATGATACATTAATATGGCAATATATAGTGTTATGGATCCAGTGATTTAAGTTGCAATTCATTTTGAAGGCAGCTTTTGGATCATTGGATGAGTGAGCTTCACTAAAAAGATATTGAAGTTTGCCATTTTAGGCGTCGTAAGCTTTTTATGAGCTTGACTTAAGAGATAATTACCCAAACGTCAGGCTTGGATTTGGCACAGCTGTATTATATTTCTTCAGTGAGAATCTCCATGATGAAAATGGTTCAAGTTGTTTGGAGGTGTGGTGTCATAATGATCATGTTTTCGCTGTGTTTCTTTCTCTCTTGCTGAAATTCACATTTCTGGAAGATGTACTGTTGATGTGATTGCTGTGCTGTATGGCATTTATTGTTTTTTATTTTTCTTGTTAAAGTATTGGTTTCCTTGTCTTTTATCTTTTTATTCTCAAAGGTGTACTCTTGTGTCATGATGTGTCTCACAATGTCATGACTCTTATGGTAACCTTTTAATAGGCTTCTTGTGCTCCCTTTTAATTTAACTTAAAGAGTCCTTTCATTCACCACATGTAGAAGCCAGAACAGTCGTTACAATGTCGTTACCAAGGGCTCACCCCCCTCTTTAAAAGGGCTTGGTCCCTTTGACTTTTACAGTATCTTTTCCAAAGGTAAAAGCTGTGAAGAGGGAACACTGTTTGTTATGCTTTCGAAGAGTTCATCTTAGGTGCTCACTGATGTTTTTGACATTGGATAGACGTATTCATTTCAGAGGTTTTCTTTCTTTTTCATGATTGGGCTTAGTGGTTCTATGTAGGGCTCTCTAGACACTAGCATGATATCATTTGGATAAAATAGTCTGAAATGATATTTCCTCCTCTTTTAAACAAAGTGATGATTACACTGTTAAGAGATTAGGGCCAATGTTGTGCTGTATATTTGAGCTACTGGTTGATGTGAGTTGGTCTCCTGCAGATGGTAAATAAAATAGTGCAATCTACTTGTCTCTTTATTAGGAAATCAAAAAACTGCAGTTTCTTTCTTCTTCTTTCTTCATGGGGAATTAGAGGTTTGAATGTAAACTACTGGTGTGCTTAAAGAAGCTTGTAGGTGATTTCCTTGGATAAATAATTTTGCTAATTACAGAGCTATTGTCAATAAATAATTCTCAGACAGCTGAACCTTGGTCCACCGTTGATAATGGCGAGACCTCAAATGTTTGCATGAATATTTGCCTAGTCGCAGAGTGTGTAGGAGCTCCCTAAATTCCATTGTTGGAAAAGAAGTATATGTTGATAAAAGTGCCTTGTTATAGGTTCAAAATAGTTAATGGATTCAGTGCACTTCCTGATGGCAATGAATCATCAAGTTCAGGTAGGTCCTCAAGATTCGTAAGTTTTCTTTATTGAATACTTGCATATAATGAGAGGATATCAAAGGAGACAATTATTTTATTTGCAAGCTTCTTTGTTGTTTGATGAAGGCGGCAAATTCAATAGTGTTGAAGTTGTGTGAATTCATTTTTATGCATAGAGATAGTTGGCCCGCTATGTAATGTGAGAGCGAATGAAATGGGCCCCCAGAGTAAGCTACGATTGAAAGTATGGACACATTGGTTTTATATACTTTTGGTAATCTATAGAACAGTAGTAAAAGCGATTCTCTGAGCTTCAATAGTGGTAGAGGCATTTATAAAGGATATGGTTTTTCTATAATGCAACCAGTAATTTTCTTACTTTTGTCTAGAATAAACTCATTTGGTTACGCTTTTCTGTCGTATATGGTCCATTGCTGAGTTATTTGCAGCACTTTTAAAGATTTTCTGCATTGTTAAGGATTACAATCATATGCCCCTTGTCATTTGTAGGAAGAGGATCAAATCATTACTCTTCAGGCTCTCGATGGTACACTGTTCCTTTTTCGTGAGATTGTCAGTAGATACTTTGGAGAATTAAATGGTGAAGATTATTTTTCATTGGACTGTATCTGCTTCACTTTCAGGAAGCTACTTTATTGCTGGTTCAACTATTTACACAATTTGCTTTGCTTGTATGATCTTGAAAGATTCTGAGTAGTTTGAAAATCTCAAAAGAGGGGATTTCTACGTTGGTGACAGTCTCCGATTAGAGAGACTGAGAACTCAGTGAGACTTGGTAGCTGGGGACTTTCCCATTCACATATACAGCTGTATCTGTTTGTAGCAACTGGACAATGAAGATGCAGATTGTTGTTTAGAGCCCCCTGATGTACAAGTATCCCAAGGAGAGTCTTGCTTGGTTGGTAAATTCCTCAATTTCCATCTTTATTCTTTTCAAAGCGATTAAAGAGTATCATCTCCGTAAGGTTCTTCTAATATTCTTGAAATTTTTTAAGTTTATAGGATTAGTGGAAATCAAAAATATTGAAAATTTTCGACTTCATTAACTGTAGAGTTTTTTCTAAGATATTTTTTGAAAGATTTTTTTAATCGGCAGATTGATTTCAGGAAATTAGTAGGTGCAGCTGTTTTGTATATCCTCAGGACAATTTTTGTTGTTGTCATTTTTCACGAATTTTACTTTCTTTCTTTCTCTTTATTTCCAGGTTGTCCCATTCGTTAGTTTCAAAATCATATCTCTCATGAATGCTAACAGATCTAGCCCATAGGTCTGACTGCTTTTTAATAGGGCCGATATAGTTTAGTGGGATGAGTAGAAATTGTTATATATCGATGCCTAAATACCTTATGATTACATAGCGTTTCTGATATATCTTTTTAGGGTGCGTATGAATATAATTTTTTTAACCTTTTTTTAAATTTTGGTTATGCTCATCAATCTTTTCAACCCGTTAATATGAAGTATACCTGATTTACGCTGAAGGTTTAAATTTTTGTTAAAGCCGGCTTTCAGGGTACACGCCATATCAGTGGTACCACTTTAGATTAGTCTCAAGCATCTTCAATATGAATATAGCAACCATTGAAGTAATAACCTACTTCATTTTTAATAGCTTGTAGACATAAGTACACTTGAAAGATACCAAAATATCACATTCTGGATCAGAGATTTCACATGGATAGTTACATCCCAGCCTGACCTGCGACAATCAAAAGAGAATTATAGTACCTGTCGAAATTTCAACATACCACCTATTCTTATATCTGTCATTATTAAAGCCCACAACATATGAGGTAGAAAATATTTTTTTAACTGACATTTTGTAATCACTGTTGACCACTAAATACTACATTTAGTACACAACAGATTTAAATAAATTTAATTTTTAGGATTATTAAACCATTTTCTAAATAAATATGTGATTATATTGGAATAGAGCAATCAATGTATGGAACAATATTTTATTAAGTTAGCAATTTTTATAACAGAAAAATTAAAATATTGGTGTAACAGCTTTAAAATTTCTTTACCTTTAGTGACTTGGTACCAGCAAGGTGAAAGTACAACTATTCTAATCATACATTAAAAATGATGTATTTTCCTTTTAGATCTTTCTTACACAGAATGCAATGTTGATTACAGTACTGCAGTTGTCTTGTTGAATTGGGTACTACAACCTATCCTGACAGTAAAATAATAGTTTATTTCAGTTATAATGATGTAGTCTTTTGGAAGGACGCAGAGATTTCCTTGGGCTTCTTAAGGTTTTTTTCTATTAATATAGCAGAGTCTATTATAGCCAATTCAGGTCCATGGAAACCAACACATCCCCACAGAATCACTGAGGAAAAGGAACTAACACTATGCTAAGAAGTACTGTTATTCTCGTTGCTTGTTTAATACGTTTTCACAATTTGATAATATGGATATTATCAAATTGTAAAAACATATACAGCTATATATTATCAAATATATTTTTAATAATATATATTTGATAATGGAAGTTCAACAAGAAGCTATTATCGGGTTTCATGTTATGCACTACATCAGGTGTCAGTAACTTAGAATAGCTAGATTAAAGCACATCATAAAATAATATATAGTGTCACATGACATTGAAATGTCAATTTTAATACAAATTGGAGGAGATTCAATTGTATTGATCATTTATATTGGCACTTCCTCCCTTCTGCAAAGTTCTAATTTTTTTTTTTTTCGTTTTGTTGGTGGTGGCGGGGGGGGGGTTTAACGTCATTTTCCCCCAGCAATTGAGGCTAAGACGATGCTCTCCAGAGGGGCTTTGTTTTGGCAAACTTCTCTTTAATCTGATTAAATGCAACAGTACATGATGCTAGTAATACATAGCTCTTATTTGAGTCCACATTCAATATTAACTCTTGTTGCTTTAAGTGCAAGATACAATGGTTGCAGTTTATCAATCTGGGAAAGATGTTTTCATTTCTTATATGAATTTAGGGTCACAAAAAATTTTAGTTGAAATACATTCTGTGTTGTAGCATCACGTGGGCCTTGTTTCTATGGTCACATTATAGGCACATTATATTACAGCTGTGCAGCCAAGATGAAAAATAGTTATTCAACTCTTCCACAGGATTAATAAGTCTTTTGGAGTGAAACCTTTGGTAGGCTACCAGGGGTCTGTGGAACATTCAGAACTGGAGATAAATGCCTCTTTATTTTTGAAAGCATTTATCATTCTTTCCCCACTAAGCTTGAAATTTTAAAAAACTTTGTCTATTAAACAGATACAACTCTCAAAAGATACAACTGTCATTACACCATTGCTCAGTAAAGCTGTAGTATTACTGTATTCGGTTGGGAGCAAAACTATACTCTGTTATCTAAAGTTTGCAACATAGTACCTGATTTTATTTGTATAAAAATGTTAGGAAAAAGATACAGCTGTTATATATAGTGTTATTGCGTAGATTTGCTTTAAAAAAAACCACACAAAATTTTACAACACAAAAAAGGAATTTTTTATTCGATTTTTAATCAGATCTCTGTCGAGTTGCAAGACATTTGTACCTTCTCCTAGTCTTTATGCAGATAATATTCTCACCATATTTTGGTTCTGGCTTAATTCTTTATGTTCCTGTTAGTATTTACGTAGCACTGGTTATCAATCTAGTATCTTGTATTAAAAAAGTGATAATTTATCTTCTTTCTTATGGTATATATATATATATGTATGTATGCCGCATTACCCCGCCTGCCACCTATTTTGAATCAACAACCAGAATTGCTACACTAATTATTCAGAACGACTGAGTAGAAATATAGATTTTGATCACATGGACGATTTAAAGGGAAAAACGAGTCCAGCATGGCATGACGTTACCAGAGGTTACGAGGTTTAATTTTTAATTTACAAAAATAAGGGCAAGGTCACTGTAGTTGTTACAAAGGTCAACGACATTTGTAAAGAATACTATTATGGTCTATGATTAAGAATAGGCTATTTAGTAGGTAAACTGGTGAGCAAGAACAGAAAAAAATATACATTATCCAAACAGATCCAGTTTTTCATTTTCTGATTATGTTTAGGAAAACACTTAATCTATAGTAAAATCACAGTGCTTGTTAATACTTTTAATTCAACAACTGTATACCTAAAACAATTAAAAATAATTAAATGGAAAAATTATATCAAAAACTGTAAACCTAAAATCATAACTTATTTGTTAGTTATGATTGAGAACAAACGGTGGAAACTGGCAACAGACCGAACTTTATGTGACAAGAAAAACCCTACGGAATTGGTATCATATCTAATCAAATAAAGAGATGGTGCAAAGAGACTAATTTTATACATCTGAAACCTTCAAAAAATATAAAATGCAATTCAATAAAAGTGTAAAAATAAATCAAATACCCCTTCTGAGGAAAAAATAGTCCAACAAATAAGCTTATTATAATTGCTCTGTAAACTACTGTTAATGCAGACCCAAGATGTACTTACGTTACATTATTTATTTATTTTTAATATTTAAAACACTGGGTCAAAAATTGTCAAAAACCAATGTCACCAGAAAAGTCTTTTGAGATGGATTTCCTACTCATCAATTAGTCTAATGACTGAGTTTTGTAATTCATGCAAAGATTCAAGGAAAGATTCAAGAAACTGTTCAGACTGAAATAATATTAGATTTTAATTACTTTGATACCAAAATTAGAACTACTTCTGTCCATGGTTTATTGGTGGTATTGTTTTATTCCTTTGGGAAAACAAGATAAAGTACCATTTGTGGCTGCAACACGTTTTGCCACTATTTCTTATAAATAAAGTGGTAATTAGGTTAAATACATTATCAGAGCATGCCATGTATATATAATCAAAGTAAAAGGTATTAAAACGCAATTGTTATCTGGGAGCCTTAACAAATATGATCACCGATTTGTCTATTATTTTTAGTTGCACTGGAAAAATAGCGTAAGGTCTTTAAAAAAATAATATTGGAATTTACAATCAAAGGATAACAACGTATTTAAGCTCTTTGCCTAAACAGGAGTAAGCAAGGTTTAGTGTAGTGGACTATATTTAATTATTCTAGGCTTTGGAGACAAAGACAAAAATTTAAAGACGTATCACTTTGAAGTTATCCGTAACGCTCGGCTAAACCCATCTTCCGATAAAATGTTTGCATATTATAGATTTACATATTAAATACTTATCATAAAGTCAGACATTAAAATACGGGTTTCGTTCCATCCATTTTAATTTTCCTCTTAATTTATCCCCCATAACTACATTTTAAACGATGCAGCGGAGATCTATTAAGAAAGCTTATACATACAAAATGAATGAAAATAAGATGGTGCAGAAGAAAATCATCAACATGATTACTCTTTTAAAATAAACTTCAATGATTATTTTGACTTTGTCTCATACCCAAAAAAACCTTTGTCACATTTTTGCCGAAACAAAAAGTTGACGTAACTAACGCACATGCACTAAGTGATTCGCTAATGAAGGCTTCATGTGAAATAAATAAGCATTTCACTTTTGTTCATATGATACTTTAACGATTTGGTAAATTCTGTAGAATTTCATACATAAATGGGTATCAAAATTAGGAAATTTCATTTGCACTTTCAGCAGTATCAAAATCGTTTGAACCACAGAATGTATTGTCAAATCTTGTAACAACAACAAAACTTAAATAAACATTGAAAATATAGAACTCCTTTTTATCTGACACTTACAGTCAAAACCCACAGCCATGGAAATAGGTTTCCAGCCTGCAATGGGGCATTTGTCTTTGCAGAGAGTATCTGCTCTAAGAAATATTGCAGTAAAAGAACTTTGTATGCAGGATCCTTCACCGCTAAAACAAGTAAGATGATTTCTATCACAAAGAATTTCATTTACAAACCTCGGGAAGTAATTTTTAGGGAGTGTTGTCAAGGTAGAGCAACTTTTGCACATAGTTAGGGTTCTTCCAGTTGACTCCGCACCCTTTTCATAACATCGCTTAATAACACTTATGTTTATCATTCTTTTTGTATTTTTTCCGTCTTTCTTTGATAGTAGATGAACAGTTTTTTTCAACCCTTTTCTTGTTCGAATGATCGTGTGTTTTCTGTTCCACAACAAAATGTTAGGAAAAATTGATCGGTCTGGGTAGCTAGTGCCAAAATACCTTGTATTTCTCATCCCACCATTATGTAGTAACTTTTCCCATTTTTCTTCGATCGTAGCAGGTTTCAAACCTTGTGATACAAGATTCTTACTGCAGCTTTTTTTCACCAGAGTTATAATAAGTGGAATCCGAACAAAAATGCTCTAAAGAACAGAAACAAAAAAAATATTATTATTACTGATATAAGACCAATTCAAGAAGGCTACTGCTTTGCGTATATTCTTAAACTTGCCAGGGTTTTTGAAATTCCAGGTTCCTTCTGTATTTATTCTTATGTGTACCTTTTGGTCTTCGATTGGAGGTTCTTTCTGTTCTCTTAAGCAAATACTCAAGTGCATGCTCAAGAATGATTACAAAATAACCAATGTTTGTGATATATTAAAAAAAAACAGAAAAGAGAATCAAATTAAACGGCGAGCATTGATATTATAAGAAAACATTTTCTTAGATATGACAATGAATTATTCCAGCACTAAATTAACAAGGAGCGTAGTTTTTGCTATGTTGATTTTTTTTTTTTTAAAAAGAGAGACTAAGCAGCATTCATCTCTTCAGGTATGTTATTTTAAAGCAAAAAGCAGATAAGAATAGCCGCATTCTCATTTCACGTGCAATAAACATGATCAGTCGCCATTGGCTATCCTCAGAGATATATACAATAAAGTTAGAGTACTTTTATGGAAGAATAAAGTGTCTGTTTACAAGGCTTAATGATATATATATATATATATATATATATATCAATTCAATCCGCAGACAGGTGTTTGTCTTCCTCATTGTTAAATAATTCAACTTTAAACGTCTGAAGGTTGTCATTAAGACTATAAGGTTGGACAGCGATGAGCATCTACACATCCAGAAGGTAATAGATTGCAATATATGTCAAAATAATCTTAACACATAAAATTTTAAAAATTATTTTACATCTAATTTTGTGGAGTTGTTGCAGAATGATTATATCAACAGATTAACATGTAAGAGGATTGTAATTCGTACCCTGACCATGTCCCTAGAAATATTGTGCCGAATTTTTTTCTTCTATATATCTGGTAAACTACTGAGTTTGGACGTCTTTGCAAAGGTAAAATTAGAGCATTGAAGGAAGCAATAAATAAGATTAAAAAAATACAACCAAATAAATTAAAATAAGAAAAAGCAGCCCCCTGCGCCAAAGTGGCTTCAAGCCCTTGCTTGAGCGAAAGACCTAAGAAAATTAGAAAAAACTCTCAAATTAAACGTATCAACTTTTAACTTCATCGGAAAAAGAAAATCAAGTAACAGAACAGGCTGGGGACGATTAGCGACTCCTAACCGTATATAGCCAAAAAACAAAGAAGAAGAAGAAGAAGAAGAAGAAGTAAAAGGAAATCAAGTTAATCACAAGATGTATGTAATCAAAATCATGAAAAAACAACCAAAAATAAGAAAATCAGATTTGAAATCTTTTAACAATACAACCCAAATACAATATTGTGAATACCAAAAATTAATTTTTCTTGTAATAATTATTTTGAATTGAACGATATGCTTTTGCCTTTATATTAAGCATATGTAGACGGAAGTTGGGTATAGCAAAAGGCACGAAGTTTGGTTAAGAGCTACGTGAATCTTTTCAGGAGTAGGCTGAAAGAGAGACTGATAGAGACTTTAGTGAGAAAAGCTCTAGTGGGAATGAGATTCGTCGGTTATCTTTTCTTTATTTGCACCTATGGGTAGGAGGTAGCATATTCTCCAATAATTGTGCAGTCCGCAACAGTACAGATAAAGGAAAGTACCCATATAAGTCAACCCATTCAGCCTGGTGAAGCTGTGGTATATGTTGGCTGATTTTCTTTTATAAACTTTCTGATTTATTTTGTTGAACCTCGATTTATACAAGCAGACGACATAAGCATAACTTTAAAGGAAAATGGTGTGCTTGAAGGAGATCACGAAATTTTGGTATGAGATCAATGTTTATTTGCAGAGCTGAAAATCGTTTCTTTTCATTCAGAATTCGTTCAGAAAAAGGAAACTATTTGTCATGCTATTTTTTCTATGTGAGGACATAAAGCTAGATTCTAGTCTGCTATACATCAATAGTTATTGTAAACAAAAAGGATTAAAAGTTTGTACACCAAAACATACATGATTTATTTTGTACTATGTCATTGCTTGAAACATTTGTATCAAATAGTTAAAGTTTATAATAACTTACCATTAGATATCAGAACAGAATCTAACTATGGTTCTTTCTGTAAAAAGGCGGACCTATTTCTGAATTTGTAAATGTGTCTAAGAAAATTTACACCCAATTGCCTAGTGTTTCAAATGCCACACCTGTTCAGATGTTCTTTTTTTTTTCTAGACACATCTTGACGAATTTTCACTCGCTTAACTTTTAACCACTGATTTCAAAACTTGTACAATATTTCTTTGTAAATTAATTGCCTTTCTTCATTATTTTAATTGTAATTTACTTTTTTTTTAATTTTAATACACAGAATTATATGAAAAACAGTTATGTAAACTGATATAATGCACCTGTTGAAATATTATCAAAAAAAAAAAAAAAAATAATAATAATAATAATAATAATAATAATAATAATAATAATAATAATTATAATAATAATAATAATAAAATAGACGTTATACGTTTATCCAAAACATATATTAAGAAAAGTATTGTTCAACCTTTGATGATTAAATTATTTTCCTGAATATGCCTTTGTGACTAAAAACTGAATAAATGCCACCTAGTGGAAGCTTATATAAAAAATGGTTTTAAGTATAAAAGGAGAAATGATATAGAAAAATCTCACTTTGGTTAGAAATTTTTGTCTGTAACAACAAAGCAATTTTATTCGGCTGTTATTACCGTCCTGCCGAGGGATCCAAGTATCTCAAAAAAGCCTTTAACAACTCAGCTGAAAAGAAATTTCAAGCTGTATATTGCTTGAATAAAGAAGTAATTATAATAGGAGGCTTTAATATCAACTTTAATGACACCGCATTAAATACATATTTTGAAGCCATGATTCACGCTTTTGGTTATAAATAAAGTCAAATATGCAACTACAACAGCTGTGAACTCGTCTAACTTGATAGATATCATTTTTTCAAACATTTAAATTAACTTATCAAAGCCATTGGTGCTTTCATTTACACTTAGCCATCAGGACATATGCTTCTTCAGATAAATCAATCGTCTGAAACAAAAAAACCCCGTCAATTATTGAATGTAGAGACTATCGAAATTATTCCCCTGGTATTGTGTCAAGACGTTAAGAATGCATATTGGCAACTTATTTATGAAGCTTCTGACGTCAGTGTAGCTGTGTTAGATTAAATATTATACTGACTTATATTTATGATCGCCACGCCCCTAAGATTATAAAAAGTCAAAGATAGACCCTATAAATCGTTAACGGCTGATCTTAAAGAAAGATATGAATGACCTGGAGCGTCAATTACGCAAAGCATAGAAAACAAAGAAAGAGTGCGTTTGACTGGCATACAGAGCATTATGCAATCAATGTACTGCTTTTATGAATAAAAGCTAAAGCAAATTACCATTAGTCAACGATAACAGGCATTGAAACCGTCCCCGAAACTTCTGAAAATCTGTAAAGGAAGCTTTTCCAAATAAATCAAAACCAGTTGAAAACCTTCCTAGAAACCAAAAAGAGTTGCAGCCTACTCCTAAAAGATTCAGCCAGTATTTCAAAACTGCCATTAATTCAATCAAAGAAATCGCTATACATTTAATTCACTTTATCTGGTGATTCCCACCTCGTGTAGCCTTAAATACGGTTTATTCATTCCATATGGGGTATGTGTCAAAAGTATAATTCGAAAAAGAAGTTCATTTTCTAAAACTTCAAAAAGCTACAGGCATTGACAATCTGCCTCGCGAGATGCATAAGAACGGTTCTAAATGCATTTTCAGTCCGCTGTATTTTATCATAAACCTATCGATAAACATAACGGTTGTATCGTCGATATGAAAAAATGCCGAAGTGAGCCCAGTATATAAGTCTGGCAATACTTCATATCCATGGACTATTTAGAGAAAGAAAACTTGATAATCTACCTACAATACAGTTTTCGCCAAAATCGCTCGACCTAAATGGCTGTAATGCTACTGTGTGACAAAATCCGGCAACAAATTGACTCGGTAAAGTTAGTTGGTGCCACATTTATGGATCTTACGAAAGCATTCGATACGATTGGTCGTGGTATTCTAGTAAAAAAGTTGGTATCATTCGGAATAACAGGTAGTGGCTTGCATACTTGTTTAACAAAAACCAAACTGTAGAGTTAAGTGGTATACAAGTTAATCATGAACCAATTGTTACCGGCTTCCCACAAGGGTCCATACTAGAGTTGTTTCTGTTCATTTTGTTTTAAATGACTTAGTAAACAACGTTGGGCATTCTGAAGTTATCATATATGTCGACGATACGGCGATTTTGGCACATAAAGATTCGAATGAGATTGAGCTTAAGCTTGCCGAAAATCAGAAGAGAATTGGATACTATTGTATGAACAAATTTATCATCAACATCAAAAAGAGCAAGACTAAAGCAATTATCTTTGGCTCAGAAAAAGATTTGAAACCATCTGAAAAGAGATTAGTTGTAATGGACGTCAATTCTTTGATTAAGTTTTTAACTAGCTAAAAATTCTCAGGTATAATTGTTGACGATACTTTATCTCTTGCTGTTATCTTCAACAGCAGCTTCAAATCTGCAAGCTACCGCTTACGCCTATTTGCATTTTTGTATTACATTCTGACGGCACCTTGTTTTAAAGTGTTTATGTCAATGGTTGAACTCCTATTAACATATAGCTGCCCTGTTCAACCAACATGCAGCCAGATGCAATTTCGCAAGTATTTGTAAACGTGGCAATCACGACACAAACCAATAATCAACGGCGGAAGTGGTGTTATTATGGTCAAGACACGCATTAGTAAGGAACTTAACTGTTATCTAGAAAACAACCACTTTGAATTAATTTGATTTTGAGAAAGATACTTAAGTTAGTGTTAAATAATAAATATATAAATATAAATAATTTATTTAGTGCCAAATTATCAGGAGTGAAAATGGATAACGCTAGGTGTGGCTTATGCTTCAGTGGAGATAGTTTATACAACGACTTGCCCTCAGACATACAAAAATTATATCTAAAAATGATTTTAGAAATGAAGTGAAGGAATATTTTATCTCGTATTTTCTTTTTAAATAGTTTTACAAATTTTTTAGCTTTTTCTTCTTTTTAACATAGGGCCGACATTTACAGTAGATTTTTTGTATACAGTAAATTGTAATCACATGTAAATATTTCTAAAGTTCTTATCCTGTATACATATTCATAAGTAAATAAATAAATGAATGAATGTCCATTTAACTAGGCGCCAATGGAGTACCGATTTATATTTGTTCTTGTGGACAGTTGTACACTTTTTATTGAGGTGTGGCCAAACTAAGAGATCACTTGAAGGTCTTCAGTGGATCAACTATTTGAAATATATTTTAGGTTTGGTTTCTTTAAGAAGGTGGTGACAGATAATTGAACTCAGTTTTGCAGTAGAGAGCTTCAAGATTTCATATCTAAATTTAACTTTAAGTAGTATCGTAGCAGTCTGTATCAACCGCAACGAAAGAGGCTAGTAAAGCGAGTAAATTGTGATTTAAAGTATTTAAAGTCATATTTTCCGGCTGTAATTCCTACTATGAAGGACTATGAGGAAAAAAGAAGTCAGGAAATTGGCAATTTACAACTTTGTATTGAAATAACGGACAGCAGAGCATCGAATTTTAGGAATGACCCCTGCAGACAAGTTGTTTGGAGTTAAAGTGATGGCCTTGATTTTACCAACATCGGAGACAAAAGAGGACTGGGGGAAGTAGTTACAGTTTGGGAAGAAGGAACTTAGGTTCAAGTTAAACTACCCCATAAAGAATACGGCAAGCTGGTTTCTAGATTTTCTGAGCCTACATAATTTAAAGTACAAGCCAGAAAATGCGTGTATGAACAAGCGGGCGGTGGAAGGTTAAATATACATAAATTAGTTAAGGCTAGACCTAGTGGAGATAAAATTATTGAGATAGATGTTTCATGGTCAGCTAGTCATTCTCAGAATAGCAACAGCAACTTCATGGATAGAACTAGTGCAGATGTAGCTAGTAAGAGTAATGTAGAAAAAAGAAAAGAGAGAACAGTCACAAATTGTCCGCCAACAGCTTATTTTCACGATTGTGTATGACACTAGATCACTGGTGTTTTGACCGTAAGACAAGCTATTGGTCTTTCCCAGGTACGAGTTACATGCTTCTTTTAGATTATCTCCTTACCATTGTCACAGCCCCAGAGATAACACAACAGAAGGACTCTCTATTACAATCTCTCAAACAACTTGAATAAAATGGCCAAACCAACAAGCTAAGCATTAGACCCTAAAAGCCTTACGACGACGTGTTACAGTGCTTTCCCTGGTTTACCATAAGTTCAATTGATTCTAACCAAGTTACAAGCTGTATATATATTCAAAGTAAATATAAAATTAGTTATAAATTAACGCCCATAACCTAAACCAACGATAGGGAATGACGACTGTAACATGATACCCCCTATGACTCATGGGGATACCTTGGCACAGTTGATGATATATAAAAATACAGCAGAAAATAATACTCAAATTAATGAAAACAAACTGCGAGGGCCTAAGTACTGCGTGACACCACAGATGTCAAATGCTCCTTTATAGCTATGGATCACATGCTCCTTTATAGCTATGGATCATATGCTCCTTTATAGCTAGTGATCACATGCTCCTTTATAGCTATGGAACACATGCTCCTTTATAGCTAGTGATCACATGCTCCTTTATAGCTATGGATCACATGCTCCTTTATAGCTATGGATCACATGCTCCCTTATATCTGTGGATCACATGCTCCTTAACAGCATGAGTCTAGAGTTCTCAAACAATAGATAGTAACTTGGTTGGACTGTCAAAGGCTAATTTACTAATCCATGCCGCTATCGCTGGTTTTAATATCAAGCTGCTAGTTCCTTACCATTACGTGTATTATCTGGCGTATTCTGTTTTTACAGTTTAAAGGCTTTCATGGTTATTACTAAAATGACGACTTCAATTTTTACTGGGTAGCTACAACTTATTTTGAAAATATGTAAGCGACGGGAGAGGCTTCCAAATAGTCATAAAAAGCATTGGTGATTTGCAGTTTTGAATGAAGTCATTTCTATCTGATATTGGTAAACTTTCACAACCTAAACTATGCCAATTAAAAGCTATATTGTATTGCATAAGATAACAAAAAGAAGACATTTTCGCTCTTCTTTCCTAAAAGCAATTGTTCTCTGGTCAGGAATTACTTAAACGAAATTCGTCACATACTTCTGATGAAAGGACTCACGGAAAACAGTAGTCCTGATATTTTTCTCTTTCTTCTAAGATAATCTTCCTATAAAAGAGCAATTTCAGCAGAAAGAAATAAGGTTATTTCACAGTTTAACTTCTAACAAGTTTAATTAATGAAAATGTGAGATGACAAAAAGAAATATTCTCTATATACTCACCAACAAGGCCATCAGATGCTCTCCACGGGAAATTTACCGTGTACTAGTTCTGTACAATTTCTTTAGTACAAAACTTTCTTTTAAGGGAGCTTTCTCCACTTTGTTTCTTCAAGCACTTTTTATTTACTACCAATTTGTACAGCTAGGTATTAAAGAAAACTATAACCTCCAAGACTTTACTTGACTATTGATTTAATGAGGACTTCTGCTATCTTAGAATTGTCTTTTACATATTCTGTGAAGCGGTTATGGATAGTTGATTAACAGGATGAACTAGAATGTATTATGGCCATCTGTTTCTATGAACAGAATGAGTCACAATGCTTGTACTCTGTTTCTGAAGCGCAATTTTTTTGTGTGTCAAAGAACTTGACAACGTCCACTTTTTTTCAAATGTGACTATTCATTCTTCTTAACTGATGTTCACTAAAAGTACCGCTTTATAAATGATAAGCACTAATCTAAAGTTGGCCTAAATACATGTATTGAAAAGGCTATTGATATGGATAAACACAGGCGTTTGAATAAAACTGTATATAACAATTAGATTCTTCACTAGCTGCTTCAGTTCAACAAAATTCTTTTGGCTTCTCTCCCCAAACTTCTTCCTGTTCTTAATGGTATGGAACAATTCTTTTTAATATGTGAAGTAACACAGAATTATGATTAAATAGTGGAAAGATGTGTGATTTCCTAATTAGATTCCAAAAGGAACTAAATGACATTAGTAAGCAAATGGAAACTAATTTGCAAGGGGAAGCATTCTTGCTTGTCGGGGGATCCCGTAGTCAGTGGAGGAAAACAATACTGTTTTGAGCTGCAGGTTCAATAACAAATCCAAGTTAAAAACAGATTTTATGCATGATTAAAGGAGTTAGATTGTAAATGACTTTATGATTGGATATTCTTTTTATGGTCTCTTATTACGGTGATGTATAAAAGATGAAGTAAGATACAATATTTGAGAATCAACTTATCAAATCTCGACGAGTCATTTAAATAACATTCAAATATCTTACCCCTGATATTTGTACCCTTCATATATAAGATTTGCAGGATTTAGGTGAGGAAACTTTCTTCTCTTCTTGTAAGGAATAAGAGGGGGTTAGATCCTCTCTGAGAAGTGGCTCATCTTATGATTTTTAACTCTAATATTTTCTAGTAAAGTATTTTTTTATCTTCGTGGTCATGTGAGACGAGAATGACCTCGTGATATCCACCAGTCTACAGTTCACATTTGTTCCATGACTTTGAACTAGTAAATATTTGTTTGGGGTTCTTATGACTCGGTCATAATTAGACCATCATTAACATTTCTGTTTCTTTCCCCTTAAAGTCTAAATATTTTATGTAGAATTCTAAGACTCAACTTTATTATCCTTTCCTTTACTCTATGCAAAACCTGATAATAGTAACATTTTTTTAAGAAAACGGGTTGAGAGATTCTGAAACAAAAAAATCAATGGGTTGTATGTAAATGCAACATAGTTAGAGTTGGAAAAGTTGGAAAACGTTTAACTTTTTCTTTCAATTTACCTCACTATAATAGTAAATTCGTGTATGTCTATCTACATAGCACTGCATGTGTAAAACAAGAATTTAAAATTCAGTATATCCAAATCCAATGTGAAGTTTTATTCAATTAAATCTACTTACATATTTAGAAGAGAAAGGAATTACAATCTGATTAGTGAGATAGATAAATGCACAACAATATCAAAGTACAAAATCAAAAAGTTAGGAAAAGCACATAAAATATATATCAGACCTGCCCTACGCAAAAATGAAATACATGTACAGGTGTTCAATTAGTTCTATTAGAACGACAAAGAGATGAATTGCAATTGGAAGTATAGCTTGGATTAGGGGTTTCTGTTTTTGATGAGGGGGAAATTTCATATGTTTGCAATGGGCTACTAGCAGTACTTGGATCATCCATTAATGTTTGAACGCCGTCATCTACAATTCGATTTTTGCCATCCGGTATATCAGGGGGCTCCTGCAGAAACAGGGTCAGGATTCGAAAGTAGAAAACGCAATAAATGTCCTAGTGCCATTAAATTCTCTCGACCATCGCTACATCGGATCCTGGAAAGAAGGAATTTACCTCAAAGTATACTACGACCTTGACATATGAATCGTACTTGGTTTGGTAGTTAAAGCGTTTCAAGAGCAATTAACCCCCTTCAAAAAACCCAGGATGGCAAAGTAGTTCCAGAAAAGGTACATCTTTTAAATTTAAACATGCCCTGATGGGAAATGGCAGTAGCAGAGGTGCATATAGGAGAGCAAAAAGAATGAAGAGATCCGCTTAAAGTTAAACGTAATTGCCTGGACTCTAGAGCTAATTACACAGTATCCCAAATGACGCTAATGTAACGTTCACACTGAGTGTTTCGTCTTAGATTATATGCTGTTGTGTTACTGGAACCTGTTCCAAAACGAACCAAAAATAGTTTTATTTATTTTATATTTTTGCAATCTCTGTTAGGATAAAGGTGTGTGTGTGTGTGTGTGTGTGTGTGTGTGTGTGTGTGTGTGTGTGCAAAGCTATAAAATAGTTAAGATATGAACCACTGGAGGATTTTAATAGCTTAGGGCTCTGAAATATTTCTAATCATAAGACTGTTCGGATCCTTTTTTTTTCTGAAGTTCAGTTTGCAAGGAGTTGCTTGTTGCGGTTTTCTCTTGTAAACATATGATTAATTCTTGGGCTTCCTTTGGTAATGTTGCTAACTGTTGATTAAGTCGATTGCACTTATAACACTGTTAGGAAGTTTAACTTGACGTGTTACTTTCAGTAGTAAAAGGGTCATCATCACTTGTGGTTTTGTCAGAATCTTTTCCTTGCATTTGAGTACTGGGATCAGGACTTCTTTTTTTCTCTGGTACTTTTCTTTTTGAGGAAATATGGAAGTAAAAGAATAACATTTTAAATTTTATTTACCACGACCTATAGATGATACCTTAATCTCTTCTAGGGGAAAAGAAATTCACACGCAAGAGGTGAGATTATATTGAAAACTGTCTTTTCCTCCTTTCCTTTTAAAGCGAGATTTGCATAGTTTTTCTTTTGAAGGACGTTTTGGAAAACGAATAAAACAATACCAGCGTTTACTTCTTCCCCACCTTTACATTTATACTGTACACTTTTACATGTCAGAATGCAACAGTAGTTTCCACAAGCACTTGTCAACTATTTATTTGGTCTTTTACTTTCACAGTAAGAAATATTTGAACTATTTTGGCTGTTGTCCGTATTGTATCGTGGGTACTTTGTTTTTTACTTTTTAACTCATGTACATTCATAAAGCTTTGCAATAGATTTCCTTGTTTTAAAACGCGATAATCTTTTTTTTGTGTTATCCCTATCCCTTTTAGTGTTGTTTACGTTCCTTGAAGCGTGTTAACAAGTAAATGCAGCAGCTTCCATTTAATATTTTATGCGTATTTTAAGCATATGCTTTGTATGTGACTCTTACTTACATTTAAAAAGTCCAATAAACAATAGGGATAATTCAAAATTTGCACTGATTTCCCTGAATGTTTACATTAATTTTGTTTACACCGTGGCTCTCGTCTCTTACAGGCCTCATTATCATGCCGAGCGAAACATTACGTCATCCAATTCGGGATCCTTCCTTTGCTTGAATTCATATGATATAAATGAAGCTCCACGATCACAATAAATCAGTGAAGGAAGTCCGAAGAAAGAGAATAGAGTGGTCAAGCACTAGATCGATGTCTATAAAGTACCATTCCGACAAGGAAACGCTAAAGTAAATCTACTGTACTCATCTACAGTGGTTAGAATGTAGCGGCATGAGGACGGAGCTATTGGGGGTTGTACATTGTAATTTACAGAAATGTGCTGGAATGGAGCAGTTGGCAAAAATGAAAGTGGTATGTGGAAGATTGACGAATCAAGCTTTTATCTTTGCGCAGACAGTGGATTCATGCGGTAACACGATGAATTTCATCAATGGAGTAAGGTATATTCCTTGACCAAACAAAATGCAAAAGCATTGAATTCCATGGTGAATCAATGAACTATGAAGAAAATTTGGTTCTTCTAAGAAAGAAACGGTTGCATTACATGTTCGAGATAAAGTATCCACAACTACATTCTCCTTTTCTGAACGGTGTTTATTGTCACAGGAAAATGGGAAAAGCTTTTCTTTCCACCAGATAATCCAATATTTCTTTATCTGTATGCGATTTGTTCCACTGAAGATGAATGAAACTACTTACTGATCGGTAATCATTGTAAAATATTGTCAGTAATAATATCTTACTATTTATGCATACATCCAACTGTTGCATAAACGTCATTATCGACTATCTGATAGGGTATCTCAAAGTTTGGGAAAAGAATACAAAGGGCCTTCCGGCTTGCAGTAATGTACCCACGATAGCCTTCTCCGATGCAGCATCCTCAATCACAAATGATAATTTATCCTCTATAACTTTAACAAAAGATACAGCGACATCCTTTTTCACTTCTTTGAAGGAGTTTACAACGGCAGGGGAGGATTGCATATTTTTAACTAACGAACGAAACTTTCATTATTAGTTGGGCAACAAATTAGCATAATAAGCAAAGATCTCAGTAATGATTTTGAATCAGAAGAAGAAGCCATTTCCAAAAGGAAACTTATGCATTCAGGGTCAGGCTGGAAAATCCCATCACATATTTTTTTAATCGAGTATATTAATAAAAGAAAGTAAAAGTTTGGATTTTTTCCTTGTTGAATTCAAGATTGTGAGGAGAAGTGGCTTGTAAGAAACAATGCGAATTGGCATCATGGTCTTGCTTTGATCATCAACAAATAGTGCTGTCATCCAGGTATGAAAATGTTTCAGTCCGATTGTTATCAGAGATGAACGCATTTATGAAAAATTGAAATGCAAAGACACAGTTTATGACACCCATTTGAATACCTTTGAATTGGTGAAACTGATTTCCAGCTTAAAAAGCAGTATATGGACAATCTTTAGGCAAATTTCAGTCTGATAGTACCCCCTAGACAAGTCAATTATACTAAACATTGAATACTGAGCCATCTTACTAACTCTATCCTCAATTTGTGGCAAAGAGTTTACGTGGAGCAGCGTAATGCGCTTAATGTTCATGAGAAGTCAAATAATTACACGTTGCTATCTCTTAGGAGCAGAAACTATGACCATTTAGACACACGAGATGGAAAAATTGTGTTCAATTACATCATCCTTGAGGAACTGTTGAATCTCCTTTTCAATGAGTTGAGCATCATCTGAATACTATTTCGGGACTCGGTGGAAGTGTAATTAGGGGTTTAAGTGGAAAACGATTTCACGGGAGTACATTTGACCTTTGCAAGAGCACAGAAATTTAAGGTATCGTTGGAACCTCCAAAGCACTCATCGACACTGGTGCGATTTAAGAGATGGTACTTTAAGTATTATATCAGTGCAGGAATCTGAAAGAACAGTAAAATTGTATGTCAATCTAAGAAAATATTGTGTTGAAAAAATAATACTTGATGGTCTTAGATAAAAACAAACCTACATACTTATCTATGATTTCTGCTCTTAACCCAGATAAGGTGAAAGTGGGTTTTTTTGTATACTGGTGTGTCAGTTGCTGATATCATTGATGATCATAGTGAATTCGACCATGCGATTAAATTCCTGGAGTCCAATAACCATTGATGGAAAATTAAGCAGGCTTTAGTTTTTAGTATTCTGAATTAAATCTCTAGCTGAAAAAGAAGAGAAATTAAGTGACATCTTAAATTGTAACACTGGAATTAGAGAAGGAGAAAACCCTTCACCATTACTTATCGTAATTTTCTTAAACGATCTAGAAACTGAACTTTATAACTTGGGAAGTGAAAGGGAATAAATTGTGTCTTTTCAAATACCTCTCAAGAAAACAGCTTTAAATTACTAGCTTTACTATAAGCCAGTGATACAGTTATATTTGGGAGATCAAAAAAAGATTTACAAAGTTCATTTAATAACTTAGAAAAATATAGCATATTATTAAAACTAAAAGTCAACACACAAAAAACTGAAATACTTTTTACAAAAAAATTGTAGATACCAAAATAATTGACTTTTGTTTACAACAATAAAATTCTAGAATTAGTTAACGAAATGAAATACCTAGGAGTAATCTTTCAAATTAAAGAGAGATTTTTAGTAGCAATTAAACATTTTAAAGTGCAGACTAGCAAAGCGATGGGATACCTTCTCTGGAAAATAAAACCAAATGATATGCGCATTGCTTTAAAGTCAAACTATAAGACAATCTGGTGAGATCAAATGGACTAAATGATGTTAAAATCTTGGATTTGAAAAGCACATCTATTCTTGAAAAGTTAAAATTACAGTTCTTTAACACGTTGATTGCGGATGACTAGTATAGTTGTCAAGTCAGAAAAGCCTTGCGTGTGGAAGACGAGAATACTCGATTAAGAAAATGTGCTTATATTTCAATGTTTCAATTACTTTATGACCTAAAATAACTTATAATCATAAAAACAAATTTGAAATGCTACATCTTTTTTATTTAGGTTTTTCTCAGCTCTGTGTAATCCTCGACTTGCATAGACAATAACACGGACTTTTCCATTTTCTTTCTTGAACAAGACTCTCTCCAGTTCCAGTCTGGGCACCATCTGTTTCCAGGATGAAGTGCAAGTTATAACCCGGTTAGGCTAGGACTGGTACAGTTGTTGACAGCATCTTCAAGACTTGAAAGCTCTTTCCACACTTGTTACTCTAGCAGTCGGTTGGAGTTTTTGGATGTTCAACATTGTCACAAGCTCGTGTAAGGGAGGGGGGGGGTGTGCAATTTTGAGAAGTATTTTAAAAATAGTCGGTAGTAATCAGAAAATCCGCGGAAACTCCTTGACTGTTTTGGTGTTTAGGAGACAGGCCAGTTGGTAACATCTGTAATTTTCTCTGTCGGTCAAGCCTCCTCCAGCTGATAATAAATGGATCAAATACTTTACTTCTCTTTGAAAGAATTTACAAGTCTTGGGCTTTACCATCAATCCTTCTTCTCTCGACTTTTTGATTATAGATTTCAGGCAATTGAGATGTTGTTGAACACTTGATCCGAGCACAACAATGTGATTCAGGTATATTAGGATTGTCTTGAGTTTGTCATCCCTAAAGACTGTTTACATCAGCCTTTGGAAGGTGCCTGATCCTCCAGGGACGCCGAATGGCAGTCGATTCCATTCATGTAGCCCCAGTGGAGTGGTAAAGGCTGTCTTGTATTTGTCTTACTCATGGACTTCCCCTTGATGGTATCAAGATGCCACGTCTATAATAGAAAAGTGTTTGGCTCTCTTTAGTGCATCTAGCAATTTCTCGATCCTCGATATTGAGCATGTATCTTGATGGGTTTGGGCTTTCAGCTTTCGTTGATCTACATACATTCGTAGGGCTCCACACTTCTTTCGTACCAGGACGATACTGGTTTCTTTGACTTTGCCAGATAATTTCCTGATCGAAAAGGTCTTGTAGAACTAAATATTGAGAGAGAGCATCACAAGCAGTTTGGTGGCCAGGGATAAGTCGGGAAATCAAAGACAAAGTCGCCATTTATCACTTTTGTTTAGAGAACTCCAGCAAACAGTCAAAAGAACCTATGCAACAATCCATGCTACCTGAACGCCTATTCCAAAAGATAGGAATCAATTTTCATCAACAGTTTTCTCATCTCTGTAGACAACTTTTCCAGATGGAAAGAAATTTCTAATCTGTCTGACTTGACTTAATCTACAGTCACAAGAGAACTTAAAAGACAGTTTGCAACATTTGGACTCCCGGAAACTGTGGTCTCAGACAACAGTTTGCAAATTCGAACGTCTCTAAAAACTTGAAAGATGTAAAAAAACTTTTGACAGTAAGATTATCTATATAGGATCGACTTGTGAAGAACCTTGCAACAAGACTAAAAGGGTACTTATTAGTTTTAGCATTAGTTAATAGGAAAACCGGCAGTCTTTAATAAAATGAAAAGATGTGAAAAAAACATTTGAGAGTAAGATTATCTATATCGGATCGACATATGAAGAACTTGCAACAAGAATAAAAGGGCACTTATCAGTATTAGAATTGGTTAATAGCAAATTGGACAGTCTTTAATAAAATGGAAAGATGTAAAAAATACTTTTGACAGTAAGATTATCTCTATAGGGATGAGTTGTGAAGAACTTTCAACAAGACTAAAAGGGCACTTATCAGTATTAGCATTGGTTAATAGGAAAACCGGCAGTCTTTAATAAAATGAAAAGATGTGAAAAAAACATTTGAGAGTAAGATTATCTATATCGGATCGACATATGAAGAACTTGCAACAAGAATAAAAGGGCACTTATCAGTATTAGAATTGGTTAATAGCAAATTGGACAGTCTTTAATAAAATGGAAAGATGTAAAAAATACTTTTGACAGTAAGATTATCTCTATAGGGATGAGTTGTGAAGAACTTTCAACAAGACTAAAAGGGCACTTATCAGTATTAGCATTGGTTAATAGGAAAACCGGCAGTCTTTAATAAAATGAAAAGATGTGAAAAAAACATTTGAGAGTAAGATTATCTATATCGGATCGACATATGAAGAACTTGCAACAAGAATAAAAGGGCACTTATCAGTATTAGAATTGGTTAATAGCAAATTGGACAGTCTTTAATAAAATGGAAAGATGTAAAAAATACTTTTGACAGTAAGATTATCTCTATAGGGATGAGTTGTGAAGAACTTTCAACAAGACTAAAAGGGCACTTATCAGTATTAGCATTGGTTAATAGGAAAACCGGCAGTCTTTAATAAAATGAAAAGATGTGAAAAAAACTTTTGACATTAAGTTTATCTATATAGGGCTGAATTGTGAAGAATTCGCAAAAAGACTAAAAGGGCACTTATTAGTTTTAGCATTGGTTAATAGCAAATTCAACAGACTCTAAAAACATGGGAAGACCTAAAAAAAACTTTTCACATTAAGATTATCTATATAGGGTCAACTTGTGAAGAACTTGCAACCAGGCTAAAAGGGCACTTATCAGTATTAGCATTTTTTAATAACAAATTCGGCAGTCTTTAATAAAATGAAAAAATGTAAAAAAAATTTTGAGACTAAGTTTGTCTATATAGGGTTGAATTGTGAAGAATTTGCAAAAGGACTAAAAGGGCACTTATTAGTATTAGCATTGGTTAATAGCAAATTCAACAGACTCTAAAAACATGGGAAGACCTAAAAAAAACTTTTCACATTAAGATTATCTATATAGGGTCAACTTGTGAAGAACTTGCAACCAGGCTAAAAGGGCACTTATCAGTATTAGCATTTTTTAATAACAAATTCGGCAGTCTTTAATAAAATGAAAAAATGTAAAAAAAATTTTGAGACTAAGTTTGTCTATATAGGGTTGAATTGTGAAGAATTTGCAAAAGGACTAAAAGGGCACTTATTAGTATTAGCATTGGTTAATAGCAAATTCAACAGACTCTAAAAACATGGGAAGACCTAAAAAAAACTTTTCACATTAAGATTATCTATATAGGGTCAACTTGTGAAGAACTTGCAACCAGGCTAAAAGGGCACTTATCAGTATTAGCATTTTTTAATAACAAATTCGGCAGTCTTTAATAAAATGAAAAAATGTAAAAAAAATTTTGAGACTAAGTTTGTCTATATAGGGTTGAATTGTGAAGAATTTGCAAAAGGACTAAAAGGGCACTTATTAGTATTAGCATTGGTTAATAGCAAATTCAACAGACTCTAAAAACATGGGAAGACCTAAAAAAAACTTTTCACATTAAGATTATCTATATAGGGTCAACTTGTGAAGAACTTGCAACCAGGCTAAAAGGGCACTTATCAGTATTAGCATTTTTTAATAACAAATTCGGCAGTCTTTAATAAAATGAAAAAATGTAAAAAAAATTTTGAGACTAAGTTTGTCTATATAGGGTTGAATTGTGAAGAATTTGCAAAAGGACTAAAAGGGCACTTATTAGTATTAGCATTGGTTAATAGCAAATTCAACAGACTCTAAAAACATGGGAAGACCTAAAAAAAACTTTTCACATTAAGATTATCTATATAGGGTCAACTTGTGAAGAACTTGCAACAAGACTAAAAGGGCACTTATCAGTATTAGCATTGGTTAATAGCAACTTGGCAGTCTTTAATAAAATGCAAAGATGTAAAAAAGACTTTTGACATTAAGATTATCTATATAGGATCAACTTGTGAAAAACTTGCAACAAGACTAAAAGGGCACTCACAGTATTAGCATTCGTTAATAGCAAATTCAACAGTCTATAAAAATGGAAAGATCTAAAAAAAACTTTTTACATTAAGATTATCTATATAGGATCGATTTGTGTAAAACTTGCAAAAAGACTAAAGGGGCACTTACCAGTATTAGCATTGGTTATTAGCAAATTCGACAGTCTATAAAAATGGAAAGATCTAAAAAAATGTTTTGACAGTAAGATTATCTATATAGGATCGACTTGTGAAGAACTTTTCACTAGACTAAAAGGGCACTTATCAGTATTAGCATTGGTTAATAGCAAATTCAACAGTCTATAAAATATAAAAGATTTAAAACAACTTTTGACAGTAAGATTATCTATATAGGGTCAACTTGTGAATAACTTGCAACAAGACTAAAAGTTTACTTATTAGTATTAGCATTGGTTAATAACAAATTCAACAATCTATAAAAATGGAAAGGTCTAAAAAATACTTTTCACTTTAAGGTTATCTATATAGGGTGAACTTGTGAAGAACTTGCAACCAGGCTAAAAGGGCATTTATCAGTATTAGCATTGCTTAATAGCAAATTCGACAGTCTTTAAATAAATGCAAAGATCTAAATTAAAACTTTGGCATTAAGATTATCTATCTAGAAACGACTTGTGAAGAACTTGCAACAAACCTAAAAGGGAACTTATCAGTATTAGCATTGGTTAATAGCAAATTTAACTGTCTATAAAATATGAAAGATCTAAAA
The DNA here is from genome assembly GCA_003991215.1 of Morbakka virulenta. Lineage (NCBI taxonomy): Eukaryota > Metazoa > Cnidaria > Cubozoa > Carybdeida > Carukiidae > Morbakka > Morbakka virulenta. The sequence continues at coordinate 777,429 of RDPX01000178.1, read as the reverse complement.
AAACTTTTGACAGTAAGATTATCTATATAGGGTCAACTTGTGACGACCTTGCCATAAGACTAAAAGTTCACTTATCAGTATTAGCATTGGTTAATAACAAATTCAACAATCTATAAAAATGGAAAGATCTAAAAAATACTTTTCACTTTAAAATTATCAATATAGGGTGAACTTTTGAAGAACTTGCATCTAGACTAAAAGAGCACTTACCAGTATCAGCATTGGTTATTATCAAATTCGACAGTCTTTAAAAATGGAAAGATGTAAACAAACTGTTGACATTAAAATTATCTATATAGGGTTGACTTGTGAAAATCTTGTAACAAGACTAAAAGGGCACTGATAGGTATTAGCATTGTTTATTAGCAAATTCGATAGTCTTTAATAAAATGAAAAGAGGTAAAAACGACCTTTGACATTAAGATTATCTATATAGGGTGGAATTGTGAAGAATATGCAAAAAGACTAAAAGTGCACTTATCAGTATTGGCATTGGTTAATAGCAAATTCGAAAGTCTATAAAAATGGAAAGGTCTCAAAAAAAACTATTGACATTAAGATTATCTATATAGGATCAAGTTGTGAAAAACTTGCAACAAGACTAAAAGGGCACTGATCAGTATTAGAATTGGTTAATAGCAAATTTGGCAGTCTTTAATAAAATGAAAAGATGTAAAAAAAACTTTTGTCATTAAGATTATCTATATAGGGTTGAATTGTAAAGAATTTGCAAAAAGACTAAAGGGGCACTTCTTAGCATTAGCATTGCTAAATAGCACATTCGGCAGTCTATATTAAAATGAAAAGATGTGAAAAAAACTTCTGACATTAAGATTAGCTATATAGAATAGACTTGTGAAAAACTTGCACAAGACTAAAAGGCACTTATCAGTATTAGCATTGGTCAATAGCAAATTCGGTAGTTTCTAATAAAATGAAAAGATGTAAAAAAAACTATTTACATTAAGATTATCTATATAGAATCGACTTGTGAAAAACTTGTAACAAGACTAAAAGGGCACTTATTAGTATTAGCATTCGTTAATAGCAAATTCAACAGTCTATAAAAATGGAAAGATGTAAAAAAACTTTTGACATTAACATTATCTATAAAGAGTCTACTTGTGAAGAACTTTCAACAAGACTAAAAGGGCACTAATCAGTATTAGCATTGTTTAATAACAAATTCAACTGCCTATAAGAATTGAAAGATGTAAAAAAACTTTTGACATTAACATTATCTATAAAGAGTCTACTTGTGAAGAACTTTCAACAAGACTAAAAGGGCACTAATCAGTATTAGCATTGTTTAATAAAAAATTCAACAGGCTATAAGAATTGAAAGATGTAATAAAAACTTTTGACATTAACATTATCTATAAAGAGTCTACTTGTGAAGAACTTTCAACAAGACTAAAAGGGCACTAATCAGTATTAGCATTGTTTAATAACAAATTCAACAGGCTATAAGAATTGAAAGATGTAAAAAAAACTTTTGACATTAAGATTATCTATAAAGAGTCTACTTGTGTAGAACTTTCAACAAGACGAAAAGGGCACTAATCAGTATTAGCATTGGTTAATAGCAAATTCGAAAGTCTATAAAAATGGAAAGGTCTAAAAAAACGTTTGACATTAAGATTATCTATATAAGATCGACTTGTGAAGAACCTGCAACAAGACTAAAAGGGCACTTATCAGACAACGAAGTCAAGTATTCAAACGCACAAATAAGAACCCAAGGATAGAACTAGTTGTTAATGCTTTCACTAACAATGGAAAGAGATTAGAGAATGTCAAAAATACTTATATCGAAGAATATGTCAAAATAGATGGCTAATACTTGTTAAACAGTAAATCAATTCCAAGACAAAAGAGATAAAATGCAAATTAAATATAGAAAATAGAAAAAACACTAAAGGTGAGAATAGCCCAACTTGATGAAAAATTAACCGTTAAGGACGACGTAAAAAATAATCAATACTACTTTGACGTTTTTTTAGATGGGTAAGGACATAAAAGAATGACAAGATATGGAAAAAAAACTCTAATAAAGAAGCATTAAAAAATATCAATAAGAAGAAACAAAAAATCAACGGTGTACTTCGATTAGACTTATCTTTCATTAACACTTATTTCGTCTTTCAATAAAGAGAAACATTTTTACTTTTTGAAAATATCGGTATGGACAAGTGGAGAAGATATTCAGTTATTATGTTAAACAAAATCATCTTTACTTTTTTTAAAACATTGGTATCCATTATGTAGAGAAGATATTATTATTTTTTAAAGATTCTTTACAATTTATTCACTGTAAAGGGTTACCATAGCTTGATTATTATTTTATGGATTAAAAGTGTGACAGCCTTTTTAAGCTTTGTTTATCGCAAAGGCCTAATCTGATTTTTAAGGGAGTGATAATGCACAATTATTATGTATTGTATACAAACCAGTGAAAATTATCCCATAAAACAAATGCAAAGAATCAAAGCACGGCACTGCTTTTTATGGGAATGACAATGCAAATTGGATTCAAAATTTGGAAATTCGGTTTGAAAAATGAATATGATTTTTTGGCATTACAGAGTCAGCAGGTTCCTGCTCCTTAACTTATGATTTAAATTTGCCCTTCTTAATTACCCCTTCTATTTGCAAAACGTAATGTTTTGCCGTCTGTAATTCAGACTCGTGAAAGATACATCGTATTCCTCTCTTACGCACTCAATCACTCACTATTCGTAGCTTTGATTATACTGTTGTCTGTGTCCTAGTAGCTGTGGTAGGTAGCTTTCAGCTTGCTATTTTTCTCCATCCTTCTCTGTCCATTGGAACTACATCTACAGGATTGTATTATTGGTCGGATGTCATTCTCGTTGAAATTGAGCCACGTCTCTACAGGCCTTCCACGGCATTTGCTATGAGGTTTGTTGACATTTGATAATGGTGTTAGTATCGGTTGCAGAACATTGTACATGTCCATACCAATTGTCAAGAACCTAGTTCATTTACCTCGGGTATTTAATGAAACATATTTTGCATGGAAATATGATAAAATGGTTTTACATTTACCTTAAGTCATAGAGCATCTGAAAATAATAAAATATTGAAATTGAAATAAATTATTTTGTAGGTGACTGAAATGGTGTTTTGCACTGATGAAACGGTAAAAAAATCTTCCGTCTATCTAGGATATATCGTTTTACAAATAGTTTCCTTTTCTCTGTAATCCTCACTCTGTCATCTACAGATACTTTACCCTTACCTTCCTTGTTTTTGTAATGAACTGGGTAGCATTTCCTCCTTATTCTCTTATTTCTTTTATTGTTGTTTGCTCCTGCAGGTGTCATTTTAATAGTCGAATGTTTTGCGCCGTCATAGTGATTGACCGAATTATCAAGAACATTAATATAGGCTATTAGATAAGCAGAAAACTATTTAAACATATCAACTTCCATCGCTCTTTTTCACCTACCTACAACCCCCGATATTTCTGTAAGATACATATTAATCAGTTCTTACACATCTTCATTGTAAACCTCTTTACCCTATCTTTGTTGGCTTTGTTTTTTTTGAATATCTTTTTTAGGTACAGTGGCAACTGCTTTCTCTATCTTGTTTTCTAATGATACCAGTAGGACCAGTGGCTTTGATGATTCATAATAGGGAACACTAGTGACTCTAGCTTTGTCGATTTTCAAGATAGTGCAGTTGTACTGTAACCAAGAGGTTCCGGGATCAATGCTCCGAGCGCGCGAAAGTAATTTGGAACTTTACAAAAGAAAACGCCATTGTTTGGCGTCAGGATAGGGATCCGGGCAAGAAATTCCTCACTGCCAAAACAAAGTCCCTCTGAAGGGCACCGTCTGAGCCCCAGTTACTGGCAGAAAATGACGTTAAAATAGAAAAAATAAATTTTCTTATGATACCAACCGTCCATAGCAAGAAAATATATTGGTCATAGCTGAGAGATTCTTTTGTACCACGCTTTAAATTTTGGAATACCTGCAAATCTACCCAATCTGCAGCCCATATTTGGCCCCATTTTTAGCACGTTAACTCAAACTCAAGTTTTTCTGAATTCTTTATGTATTGGTTTATATTTATGCTAATGCTTGGATCTTTAATGACTCATATTAGGATACCCTGGTGACTCTTTAGTTTTGTGGATTTTCCAGATGTATACATAAATCTCAGCTTAGTACCAATGATGTTCTCAGTTATGGATGTATTTAGTTTTTCCCTGAGAGTGGGGTTAACAATATCATCCATTCCAAAAGGGATTTAATTTTCTGCTTTGTTTAGTATGGAACAATCCACAGATTTTTTCAAACTGAAGCCTTGTTTTCCAACATACAAGGTATTTTCCTCGCTTTCTACTTCTCCCATGGTTATATACAACGTTTTTTGGGTTACATGTATCTGTGACCTTGTATCAGCAAACTGAGTAATCTCTCATCGAATGAACTAGTATTGCAGATGTTCAATCACTTATTATTGCCAAGGAGCAGTAGAGGAGTAATCGAAGGCAAATCAGGGTGTAACAAACCAGTCTACTGCTTAATTTCCTACTTAGACCAGCTTCTATCTATCTATCGGCTTAGCTTGTCTGTAAGAAACTGTTTTCGTATATAATTTGCTCCAATCAGAATATTGTATCCTTAAGATAGCTTTTGAAGAAAAATATCCAAAGGAAGCTATTATGCGCTTGCTTTACTTACGCGATGAGGTAATGAGGCTGGTTCCTCACCATCATTATGGGGTGGGCAAAAGAAGTTAAGGATAAATAAGACATAGAATGTAGTTTTTTTTAGTATCCGCCTATTATGTGCTAGGTCCTAGCAAGTTGAGTTCAAAACCAAGGCTTAGTGATTTTTGACGATTTACTCCTAGGGAAGTAGAATAAATGCAAGTCATAAAATTCGTGGAAGGCGTAGAAATGTAGATAGCTTCTACCTTTTACAAAACTACTCTAAGTTGTTCCGCCAAGTGATGAGAGAAAATGCAAACTTTATCTGTCCCTTCCCCCTATACGTGTTGAAACACATGTGTTCTTTTTTCTTCAGTGTTTAGTAAACTTGTTTTTTCTGCTACTCTTTAAAGTCTCACTGCATATTGCCTTCTCGTGTAACCTTGATCCCAGGGATTCCCGCCTGCATTCACCGCTTGCAAGAAGCCCTGGGATCGAGTTGATTTTCATTGAGTTTAAGACTAAATTTTAATTGATCAAATCCATTGATTTTGTCTTTTTTGAACTTTTGAATGATGGGCTGTAAATTGCTGGTTTTCCTTTGTATAGCCAAAGTCATACAAAAATATGATTAAAGTATAGCCTAAAAGGAGAGACTTTTGATTAAAAGTATTGATTTCCCCTCCAATACAAAGAGTGTACAGGGGGCCCTGCTCTTTGACTTTAATGTAGAGCAAAAGGTCAAAGGTCTCTATAACAGACATTCAGATCAAGACAGAGTTACATGTCAGTGTGTCAGCAGGTAGTGAGGCATTTGCAGTAGTGATTAGTGATGAGATGATTAAGTTCCAGTCTTATGGAAACAAGTTCTGCGTTGTGTATCCAAAAGTGAATTGCTTGAAAATGATTTAAAGAAAAACAAAACTACAGAAAATGGCTGAAATTCCTCAGTTACCAGAGATTCTATGTCAATATAAAACCAACGGTTGCGCATACTGTGGGAAAAAATTATTAAATAAGTTTCAAAAAGATGATTTTTTTCCCACATGATTCATCAAAAGTCCTAGAGCCTGAGAAACCAACAAGAGATATCCGCTTGTTTAAGGAGATCTTTCATGTGGCGACAGATTGTTATTTTTGCTTGACTAAACTTCAAGGAATCAATCGCAAGAACAAGCATTGTGTTCAGCACCCTGATGTTCCGTCTACCATAAGGCCAGTCCCTCGTGGTCAAGACCTACCTGTTCCCGAGCAAGATGTTGCAATGGAAACTGGACCTAAATCTGTTGACAGATATGACAGAACAGAGAGTGAAAAATACATGCCAGGACAGAATGACCGGCCAATGGCTCTAATACAAGCAGATCTCAATGGTCTGACACCAGATCTACATCTCTCAAAGGAATCGGCACAGCTTCTGGGTTTTCGTCTTCGTGAGAACGATTTGCTGGCATCTGGAAGGACATTCTACTGGTATTGAGAGCGTGAAAGAAACTTTAGGTAGTTCTTCACAACCCAAAGGGATTAGTCATTGGCTTACTGCAACAATATTTCTGATTTGATGAAATCAATGGGGGTGGACTATGTTGCTACCGAATGGAGACTTCTCATCGACTCATCCAGCAGAAGTCTCAACACAGTTCTCCTTCATAATGAAAGTAAATACTATTTGATTTCAATTGGCCATTCTGTACAAATGAAAGATACCCACGACAAAATGGATTAGTTGCTGCCTCCTCTAAACTACCATGATCATGGTTGGTTGGTCTATGGAGACAAGGTTGTTGGATTGGTTTTAGTACTACTGGGTAGATACACAAAATATCCATGCTTTCTGTGTTTGTGGGACAGTCGAGCTGATGATTAACATTATACCAGACAAGAATAGACGCTAAGACAAAGGCTGGAACCTAGTTGGCACAGTGTTTGCCTCGCCCTCTTGCTGAACCAAACAAGATATTATTTGTACCATTACATATCAAACTGGGACTTATGAAGAGCTTTGCAAAGGCAATGGACAGGGAAGGCAGAGAGTTTACTTTCCTTTAGCAAGCGTTTTCCCGGATAAGCTTTGAAAAGCTTAAAAGTGGCGTTTTTTTATGAGCCTAAGATATGGGAACGCATTAAGGTTTCAATGTTTGATGATGCGTTGAGTGAAGTTAAGCTGTCTGCTTCGCTGTTGCTTTAGACAGTAATTACAACTTTCTTGGAAACAACCGGAGTGCAGAATCCGAGAAGGAAGTCGAGGAATTTCTGAAAAAATTTCAAAAATTAAGGGCTTGCATGTCAGTCAAAATGCAATTTCTACGGTCCCACTTTGACTATTTCCCTCGGAACTGTGGAGACTTAAGTGAGGAACAGAGAGAGTGTTTCTACCAGGGCATCCGTGTAATGGAAGAACGCTACCAAGGCAGGTGGGATGTGAACTGTCTTGCAGACTACTGTTGGTGTTCGAAAGGAGACGTGGTGGCTACCCAATAAAGAAGTCACTAGAGAGGTCCTTTATCCATGATTAGCTTTGTGTTATGTATAATCTTTTTTTTTCTGAAGTTTGTTAGATAAAATTCATGCTTTTGTGAAGCACTAAATCCAGAATTAAAGGTAATAAATAGCACTAAAGGGATTTAATAATACTATTACCACCTTGTATCTCAAAAACTTGACCTGATTGGACAAAATGAGTATGATTTTTGGATTTTGCATAGCAAACTACCCTGGACTTAGCTATCATATGCTTGACCTTTAAAACTTAACAGGCCAGTGTAATCTATATTTAACATCTATTATTGAGACCATAAATAGATTTCTAAATCAAAATATGTTTGCATATTTAAAAGATGCCTGAAATTTTGAATACATTTAGAGCGTATTGATTTTAGACATTTAGTCGATCAAGTTGGTTACAAAATGGAGAATTAACAATAACAACTTTTTTGTTGTTTTGACNGTAATAAATAGCACTAAAGGGATTTAATAATACTATTACCACCTTGTATCTCAAAAACTTGACCTGATTGGACAAAATGAGTATGATTTTTGGATTTTGCATAGCAAACTACCCTGGACTTAGCTATCATATGCTTGACCTTTAAAACTTAACAGGCCAGTGTAATCTATATTTAACATCTATTATTGAGACCATAAATAGATTTCTAAATCAAAATATGTTTGCATATTTAAAAGATGCCTGAAATTTTGAATATATTTAGAGCGTATTGATTTTAGACATTTAGTCGATCAAGTTGGTTACAAAATGGAGAATTAACGTCATTATTCCCCAGTGATTGGGGGTCAAACGGTGTCCTTCAGAGGGACTTTGTTTTGGCTGGATATCCTTTGTTACGCCAACCAATGGCTTTATTCTTTTGTAAAGTTCTAAATTCTATTCGCGCGCTCGGGGAATCGATCCCGACTTCTCTTGGTTACAGTACAACTGCACTAACCATTAAGCCACGGCTCCTCAAAGAGTTAAAAATAACAGTTTTGACAAATTCATCTCATTCACGAGAAATATGATTTATTAATGTCTGGTACAATAAATGGTTATGTAGTGGTAGGCAATAAATATAGCAGACGAGACCCAATAGGTGGTTTTCAATCAAACGCAAATGCAAACAAGGCTGGTAAATAAATATTATTGTCTCTGCTTTGGAGTGTAATGGGAGGAGCTAAGGCGAGCTCTGTTGGATTTAATGGTAAAAATATTAGACAATTTTACATCTTGGACTTCTACTTGTACAGATCATATGGTTATTGAAAACTTTAAATCTAATGCCCGTGATGCTCCGTTAAATGGCTCTGTACAGATTTTCTTGATTTGCAAAGATTTTGTCATGAGTGATGATATCATCAAAACATATCACAAAGCGTATTGTCAAACCTACAAAATTAACTGTGATTCTACAGTCGTTTAAACTAATGCCTTTACAAATCAGGAATTTCTTTTTCAGGGGTTTTATTGAGCAAAGTTCTGAAGCATTCTGTCCATTAAGTGAGGAGTTGAAGTTTTTTCGGTGAGTAAAGAGCTTTTGTCACGGGATATCAGTTGCTCAGGGTGGCAAATGGGTGAGCCCCAAATTGCATTTAGGCTCTAATAGAGGTCCCTAATGTGATTAATGAGATTAATGTCATCTAAAACTTGAAGTTCAGCTGGTTTATTGGACCACCATTTACTCTTCAGTTGTCTTCATCGCTTTTGTACTAGTTCATTATAGGCTCCGAATTTTCCTTTGTTAGATCTTTTCCTTCTGGAGAGCTAACTTTTCCGGGCTGTAATCCTTTTCCAATACGTTTAAGCAGTTCCTTGTTGTTGTCACCGAAACATTCCTCAAGCTTTCCTCCGCAGTCACAAGACTGCGGAGTTGTATTGAACACAATTTCCTAAAAGGACCGTCACTTGACTTCTACATCACCGGATGCAAGATTTCAAGCTTGTTGCTCAGGTTGGTTTAAAATTCTTTTCGTATCTTCCTGCATTTGACTCGCCTGACGTCAAGCATTTGTTGATGGAATCTTCCGTTTTGCTCTTTTTTTATGATTTTGAGCACAGTGGTGGTTGTGATCATAATGTGGTCAGTGTTGCAGTTGGGTCTCTTATTGCTTTAGTATCGAGGATACCAGTGAAATCATGTTGCCCTGTGGTTAAATAGTCAGTGAAGTGTCAGTGAAGTGTCCGTGCTTACGTCTCGGGTGCATTCATGTCTTTTTGTGAGCAAGCATACGATTAAAGAAGGTCTTTATTATAGCAAGCCGATGCTCTGTGTACAAAGAAATAAATAGTTCACCGTTAACGTTTTGCTTTCCACTGTCGTGTTTATCTTTTACATTAGCCCAGGTTGTATGAACGTACACGATTATTATCCTCTACGTTTTGTTCATAATGCAATATCTTCTATAAAATGTAGGATAGAAAACAAATTCATTCTTAAAGTATTTAATAATCCTCATGGTCAAAAGGAAAGCCACATGTCCTCCTTTGTCCCAACAGCTCATCTTTGTTCGCACCCAAAAAGCAAACTGACCTTAGTCCAGTACAAAGTCTCATTTTCCTTATACATAGATCAGGTGATCATGTCCTATTCTAGCATTGAAATAGCCGAAAAGAAGAATGTTATCACATGTTTATGTGAATTGCAGTGTCGTATCAAGTTTTCTGTAGAATTGATCAATGTTTTCAGTGCTGTTGATAAGATGGGGCAGAGATTGCTATGATAGTGCAGTCTGGTTCTTGAGGAAAAGTCAGGCACAGGGTAATCAATCTGTCATTTACTTGTTTTGGTTCTTCTGTCAATTTGTGTAATAACTTTTTCATAATAGCTGATTCTACACCAGAATTACTACTCTCAATACTTGCTTTAATACCCCATTAGTGTTGCGCGGGTATTCAGAATAAGAAGATGAGAATACACTAAGAATCAAGTTGGGTTTTTTTTCTCCTATTGAATCTAAAAACTCATTATTGTAAGAATCACGATACAAAAAACATCCTGACTACACAATAAAAAGTATCGATATACATTAATTATTAAGACAATATCGATTACAATGATACATAAAATATTTTGTAGTACAAAGCTTTGCCTGTAATATAATGTAACTCTAAAAATTTTTAAAAGGCAGTAAAATCAAAAATCACCTTTAAGACTCCAAACTGTTCACTATAATTTACATCATGTTCTTTAACCTGTTAACTTCTTTGAATTAATTTTCTTTATTTGAACTTCCTTTTGGCTGTACCATCATTTTGGCATGCAGCTGGTGAGTTTTGAAAAACTAGAATGACATGTAAAATAGTATGCCGTTTAAAGTAAAGCCAAACTAAAACAACCAGTGCACTCAACATCAATAGTGGAAGATACACACGTATATGTTAATGATTCCATTCTAGTACATTGCGGCAGCAACAAGCAGTTTTTATAACCAGCTTCTTCCCTGATAAACCTTCTCTTTCTGCAAACCTCAATTCACTCAAAACTGCTGTATCTATGTCATACCTCCACAGTCCCCGAGCAATTATTGGACTCCTCTTTGATCAGCCGGTGTTCTTTATTTTTGTTGGATCTTTTCATACTAGGGGACATCCTGCCAGTATACGTTTTTTGTTTTGTGTGATTTTATGGTTTATAATTTGCTGACAAGAACTTTTAGGAAACACTGAGTTTTTCCAGTTGTCAATGTACCCCATTCCACTGCTGCAGTAAGCTAGGCTGGTAAGGAATATCCGGACGAACAAAGCAGTGCATTTGAAGTGGCCGGCTGGAGAAGGAAATAATGTTTACTCACTTCACTGTTCTTGTAGATTCCTGATGTCTGGATTTTTAGCTCAGGGTTGATCATCCAGAAAGCAGTAAATGGCCATAAAACGACTGATTCTCAGAACCTTAAAGAATGTGATGACAACTTAAGATTGGTGACAATCTTAAGTTGTACATTTGTCAACAAACTAATATCACTAAAAGCTTTTCTTTACAATTTTTTCTGTCCTCCCGCATTTCTTTGGGGCATAAAAGGTGTTGTCTTAAAACTATGACTGGAAACGTTTTTGAATCATTTTGAACAGATCTGCTATACTTTGCTGTCTCTTGAACATAAAATCTCGGCTTTTTCTTCAGCATATTTAAACCGCATGCTTGTTTTCATCTCTGTGGTTGCTCGCTAATTTCGAGTCCAAAAGCCTCAATGACCTTCATACTAAGAATAACTCTAGAAAGTTATATCAACCTCTCACAGATTTATGTAGGCTACAACTATGGAATTTTAAATGTAACAAGTACTGTGAACCCTGTCATAACAATTATATTGGGAAATATAGTCAATAATCGATAGCATTTTTATTGCTTGTGTAATATCGGAGCTTTTGCAGATATATGCAGATAGGCCTTTAAATGGTAAAAGCAATAAACCAATTTCTGATTTCCATTTTTCCTTATGTTGCTTGCTGAAAAGTGTGGCCTATTTCAAAAAAGTATTTTAATTCGTCTAATTGCTAGGACTCAATTTTCAATTCTTTTATAGCTGCTATTTGCTGCTATGAGCTACAACGGGATATGCACTTATTAGGTATTCATTAATCTACTTGATCACATTATATTTAGATGCTGAGTGAATTTTCGTAGATGATAAAATATCTTTGTGCCTTGCGTAACTTGGCTTTCTCTCAGTCGACTTTTCAAAAGATCCCCTTAGGATCTCCAAAAAGCTCCTGTATTTGTAGTTAGTATGAAACATCAATTAAACCAAACATTTTAAATCCGTCGAAGTAAGAAGGACCAAAACGCAATTAAAACAGGTACTTATGAACAGATAGTTATAAAGTATAAAAAATAGCTAATTAAAATTGCTGAAAATAAACCTTACAGCGAGGCTGATGAATTTTCATTTAAATGTAACGGGTTGTGGAATCAAATTTATATAACTAATCGAACTCCTTTAACTTAACATCAGTGTACATCCAGAAAACATAATCTCTGTAGCAAAAAAGATTTAAACGACCACCAACACCTTAATATGGTGTTTCACCAGCATGGCTCAACTGTTGGCTCAATTTCTTTGTTAGCAATCCTGTGGCGCATCCAAATTCTGTTTTTTGATTTAAATGAACCCCAGTCATCAAATAAATTGCGATTTTAAATATGATAAAAATATCGCATTTAGGTACTTTTAGAAAAAGATTTCCAAGTTTTGAAAAATTAAAGTTGCGGTTGTTGGATTAGAATCCTGCTTCATGCAATAAAAATGGTTGCGATTACAATTGCCTAACACAGTGTTATTGTTGTGCCAGTGGTAATTGGCAAAAGCCTATACAATCAGGGATAGAAAAAGCGACAAACAGTTTATTTACAGCTGATTTTAAAACACAGATTACACATCATATTAACACCAGTCCCCTTGAAAGGCTTTTTCTACTTTTTTGTACGTTTTTATGTCCAGTGAGACTCAAAACAAGATGTAAGAAAATATACTGTTCAGAGAGTCGTTTTCCACTTCATTGTACCGTAGACGTTTTCTTCCCAATCTTTTTACGTTTAAATGTGAAAGTATAACAATATTTAAGTAAACTTATGGCAACATAGGCTGGCATTTTTTGAGACGTACTGTACGTAAGGTCTGCTATGCCAAAACTTCGAAAAAATAAAAATGGCTACGGTACCTGTTATAAGGTAAGAAAAGGAAAGGGGTCAAATCATACACTAGGTTTATTGCAAATCAAACGTTTTCTTAATCCCCACATAAATAACATCATTATTTGTTATTAGCATAACAGCGTCGGGATACGGCTTACACACTTAATCTAAAACTCATACCTAAAAACGTATTGTCAAAATATTATGGTCCTTTGTAATTTCTAAATGAAGTTTAAGATACCGTATTGAAATTTATAGCCTTTCGTATTGAATACTAGAACCTTTGATAAGGGAACAAAGCTTCTTAGGATACAGTCATTTGGATGGTGATTATACAATATCATGGTTTAAATAAAAGTAAGAGCGAAAGAAAATAAGTCAGTTGGTCTCTTATACTACACTATTTATCTTTCTAGTGTAGTATATGGTTTGAGGTGCTGTGTGTGCACGCTATAAGTCTAAAGCACAGAAGTGAAACTAATGTGCTTTGGAGTTAACTTTAAACTGCGGCAGGTAAGCGTGACCAGCTTATGCTCGAGTATTTATAGTAAGCACCCAAGCAAATCTTTAGTTTTAAAAAATGTGCATACTCTTGAATAACTGCATATGCATTTGCCACTATACAGCGTACACACACTCACATACAGTGGGGAAGCAGTAAATAACCATGTAGCGAAATAGTACGATGTTGTATTAAGGTACAATAGAAACAGTTATAAAATTTTTCTATGAAATTATTCCCTTACGAAAACCGACATTTTAATGTAAGTACATTTAAATGATTAATAAGTAGAAATAATCGCACTAACCTGGATAAGAAAAGCCTTCAGATAGAATTTTAACATTGACAAGTACTCCTTTTGCTAAAGGAAATTCAGTACTTAGTTGAGGCTTTTAAATATGGCCACATTTTGGGCAAATAAACACACTGAAATGATTATAGGCCTTAGCTTCAGTTTAACGATATTTTCAAGCGTCTCATGTTGCTTAATCTCAGTGCCTACATTATTTTTTTAAAAATACTCTCTTGAAGAAAGAATAAAAGAGAGCTTGCTTCTTAACAAGTTATCTACTTATGGAGTTCTACTGTTTAAAAGTTCTTTCAGACTAATACAGCTAGCGCAGACGAAGCTTTCATATTGCATTTACAGTCACAGCCAACGGGCATCAGAATGGGCTCCCAGTCTGGAATTGGACAACTGCTTCCACAGTTGGGCTTTGCTTTAAGAAATACTGCAACAAAGAAAACTGCCTGACAAGAGCCTTCATTACTCAGGCAAGACATTTCGTTAATATCACAAAGGACTTCATTAACATAGGTTGGAAAGTAATCAGAGGGAAGTGTTGTCAATGCTGAACAGTACTTACACAAATTCAATTTATTGTTTTCATTAGTAACTAAAGCTCCTCTTAGTGTACACTGTAAAATCTGGGTTGTACCTACACTTCTCTTACGCCTCGTGCTTTCTGTACCATTAAGTCCATACGGGGTTCTCTGCCAATGCTTATTACTTTCGCGTAATGTAAATTTTTTTTTCCAATCCAGTCCTTTAAAATTTTTCTTTGCTTCGTCTAACGTCGTTGCAAAATATTGGTAATTTCTCATTCCACCAAACTTGATGAGCTTTTGCCATTTTTCCTCTACTGTTCCTGATTTTGATGTTGTTAAACATTCTTGTCCATCTTTTATAACAAAAATAAACACAAAGATAACGCAAGCCAAGATATTCTGTAAAGAAAAAAACAAAAGCTCTCCATTAATGATACATGTCATAATTACAAATTGAAAATTGCTTACACTAAAAAGTACATAAAGTGTAATGTTCGAGAAGATGAGGATACTGAACATAAACGTTTATGACACTAATTTATGATAATGCTATCAATGTCATCCAAATGTGATCACAATGTTATCATACACTTTATGATAATGTCATTTTAAAAGGGACGTGTTGTTAAGGGTGAAGTAGGAGGAATATAAAAAAATTTTCCTAGGAACATAGCTTACAAATAACAATAAAAAGAATATATAAATTACGAGGGTTCAAATAATAAAACACTCAATATCAAAAAATCTTTAGTTTCTACTTATTTTTCCTTCACTCTGATGAAGAGAAAAAAATGCTATTCAACTCGCCGACAGTTTGAAAGTCGAATGCTACAGCTGCATTCATTAGATGTGATAATACTGAAGTTCGAGACTCATCACATAAAAATTTGCAATGATCATTAATCTTTTGTAAAACAGAAAATTCTGTGGGTTTTTTTCTACTAAACCTCCCCCTCTAATAAGCTTAAATTCAACTTTGTAAAACTAATCCCACCTCTGTAATAAACCCAAATTGCAGCAGGCTTGGTACCAATCTAGATAGATTCAATTACATGTCTTAAATTTTGTTTTTATACATACCAATTCAAAGTGCAATGCCGCAAGGAGTAAAAGCTTTAATAGTGAGAAGCAAAAGTAAACTCTGCGAAGATTGCTGAAGGTTTCGTTAAAAAGTGGAGTTTTAGACAAAGAGAGTATTCCATGCAATTTACGTAAAGAGTCAACTAGTGTTTTAAATATCATTTAATAATAATGTTGAAAAATTTTAACCTCATAGAAAATGTCCAAGAACCACAGAAGCTAGAAAACTGAGAGAATTTTATGTAAAATATTACTCTTATCTAAAAGTTTTACTCTTGACAAACGGATGAACAAAACACCACGATTATTGGTACCAAAATCACCACTATTGTTAACGTGGCTGGTACATAGGAGCAGCAGATAAATGCAAATATTGGGTCTTCTTACAACTTTATTTTTTTGTATCGTATCTTACTATTCTCTGTCACAATTAGGTCTTAAAGGGTATTATACAAGCATATCTAATGCTCGACAAGGTTTAACTGGAATCTGAGTTCTCCGTCTTTTACCAAAGAGATGGATTTCAAGAGTGTTGTGGTGCTTTGATGCTACTGAAATTTATTTAGAATAATAACTTGGGGAAGACCTTCAAAGAGTTTGTGACACTGTAAAACATTTTAGTGGCAACTCCAATGACTTCTTCTGAGGCAGAAAGGTTACTCTACAAACAGTAAGATTCTTAGAAATACCATTATTGAGGGGAGATTAAGTGTTTTGGCAATGTTACCCATGGAAAGAGACAAGAAAAAACATTCAGTAACCCAAATTGAATTGTAAAAGAAAAGTTACTCTACAAAGGAAGCTTCATTACTTTTATTATAAACATAATTAATTTTATGCCTAGAATTTTCTCATTGTCTATACTAACCTTCTTTAAGTTATGCAGTATGTGTATAAAACAATTCTTGTACTCAGTATATTATTACCTTATATATATAGCTTCTCCTGTAATTCAAATTGTTATTAGTTATTTTCTGTTTATCGTATGGATATGCCATCATTTATGTCCAAAACAAGCCAGTATTTAACAACCCCTTGTCTTGTTATTCAAAGAATCAACCCTTCACATATTGCTGTAGCCTAAATTAGTCTTACAGCACATAAAAGTATAATAATCTGGTGTGCCCTTTGTACCAACTTGGATTTCTCACCAACGCAGTGGCATGCTTCATTTTAAGTTCGACCATCTCATTCTTCTCAACCTGTTTTCTGAAAATTATTTATATTTTTTAATGTAGAGTACTTGTTTAGGGCAAGATAAAAGTTTTGGTTTACCAGCAAGCTTTCTAAATGTTACCTATTGATTTTAAATAGTCTGAGAAAGTAAGCAAATAATAGAAAAAATGTCTAAACTCTATCTGTAACTTTGCTAGTTATAGAGTCCTTGCAGCATTTCCAATATATTTTAAGAAGCTAACATAGGCCATCCTTGAAGATATCCATATTAATATTACAAATCTCACTAATATATTCCTAGGGTAGTATTTTCTGTGCTAAATAATTCTCCACCTTAACACCATAATTTGTTGCTGTTCCTGATGGCCTTCACTTGTCCAGAAATGTTGAATGACCGGATATGAGAGAAAGTGCTTCAATCACAATTAGATTTATGTCAACAAAAAAAATTATTCTTAACTGGCTGAGCAGTGGGTCTGTAATGGAGTAGTAAGTGCATTGTCTAACATTTCTAAGCTTCTTACGTCATTATTTTATTTAGTGCTTGAAGTGATTTTTTAAACTCATGACGGTGATGTTGTTCAGACCATTGTATCATTTAATTTGTAATGTCTCTACAGATCCCTGTAGATTGACACAGCTGTAGGGGACACTCCTGGAGCTTCTTCCAACTCTCCTTAATTATCATTTCTGAGAGATCTGATATCACTGAACTATATAGTATGTAGAATATTAAAACTGAAATTATTTTATTTAGGATAGATCAAATTAATACGGTTTATGTGCACATACATACATACATACATACATACACACATACATACACATGCAAACACATACAGTTACATATATTGTAAGCTTTCTTTACTCTTGTTTTGTAGTTAAACAGCCCATTAAGAATGTATTCTCACAAAATAAGATTGTACGACCGACAAGAAAGGATGGCAAGAGAGGCCACGTAGACAAAGTGGTAGGCTGGGCAGCAGACACTTTTACAGGTTGGGCTGTTAGGACTAATACTCATCAAGCAGAAGGCTCGACAAACTTTTCTGTAGCGAAATAATTAGGAAAAAACGGTAAAAACCCAGACACTTCAGTACGTTCAGTTGGTGCAAAGGTAAGCAAGATTACTCTCTATGATGGATGTAAGACCAAAGAGAAGCTATGTGAGGATCGTTTTGAAAGTTCAAATGCCAAGTCTGTTACTGGCCTTGACACTGGCTGCATTACAGATGGATTTTTTACTCAAGCAGAAATAGAAATAAAATATTTCCATCATTCATATCCCACTTCTTAAACAACTTTCATTGACCTTATCCGACAAGGTTTTCCAGAAATTACTTTGGAATTCCATGGTGCTAATAAAGAAATGCACAAAAGAGAGTGTTTTGTTTGGAGTCAAGTCAAACAAGTGTTATACTTTTGCCATGTCGACTCTTTTGGTACACCCTTTATATTTCATCTTTAAGGTCTGGATCAGTATCTCTAACAGCTAGTACAAAGCCTCAAAAACTAAGCATTAAGATCATGTTCAAGAATATGAGAACAAGAACCCTAAGGAATATTACAAAGGTTGGAGAAAGCTCTAAAGACATTTATCTAAAAAAGAGGATAACTCAATTAAAAACAAGTTGCCAAGCTGAACTCTTACTAAAAATTGAAGATTTCTAAATTGCTTTTGACCCAGCAGTCTGAAGTCCCTAACTCGGCACTGATTCAATTCTCCAAACTATAACATCTACTTCATTCCTTTTGTAACAGCGCTATAAAAGTACTAGGACTTTTAAACAAGGTACTATAAATGCAGATTTATAAAATAGACAAAAAGCCTGAAAAAAAAAACCAGTGGACATTTCTGTTAAACGTTCCACAGAAAATTGTCGACTGCAGTGTAACATCTTTTAAAAAGATACAAAAACAACAACTAATAAAATATATATCATTGCAATCCTCCAGAGTTATCCACACTAAGGAATTTATTTAACTATTTCCATCATCTTTATACAAGATTATATTATACTTAAAGATAAACTACTTTCTTGTCTAGTTAACGCTTATCAAATTTAAGAAGATCCCATCCGTGAAACCCAAGCATTCCTGTCATAAGCGGCTTGAAAGTGGAAGTGATCATATGACTGCAATTTTTGCTTGTCAGTTGCATCTGATTGGCGGGGGAAAGGTTTGAAGGATTTCAATTAACCCTTGACATATTTACAAGACTTTGTGTGAAAGAGATTCGTTCCAATGATTGCAACGACAGTTATAGAACCGATGTGTCGGGAACTGCACTGTTTCCAGAGAAGGTGGGAGTAATTAGTTCGTGGATTTTCTTTTTTACTTTTGAAAATAAATTTCAAAACTTCCCAAATCTAAAGAGGGCATTTTGAACATAAAGAAAAATATTAAAACATATATTACCATCAAATGCTACCATCATCAACGAACTAGCGCAACTTTTTGTGACACATTTTGTCTATTCGTCTTTGTTATTCATCTCGATTAGTAGTTTTTCTTCCCCAAATCCTAAATGAGCTAATGGATGTGTGCACTTTCTTAGTCGATCTAGCATTTTCTTGACATGAGATGACTCCCTTAATGTTGAAACTAAAAATTCTGGAAGAAACGTACGCAGAGCAGCATCACGATCTAACCTTGTAAACAAGTCTAATGTTTGATCATTGTTATTCAAGGAGGGTAGGGCTTGTTAGGAAACGTGCACAGTTTCTACATAGCTTTGCCTAAAAGTAAACTAACATAATATGTAACATGACATAACCTTTTTGCGTACATTGTGCTTTGAACTTTGCACTCTTTGTACTGAGGTAAAAGATTTTCATTAAAGAGTTGATCACATGATACTTGCGGAACGTCTTAAGTGTTTATTCTATATCCCCCTTTTTAAGAATCAATTACAACAGTGTATTTTGTTCAAAATGGACAAACAAATAGATAAATAAATAAAAAAACAATGAGATTTATTCTAACTTAATTCACAGCTAAGCTATCCTGTACGCAAGCTATACTCGTTCCTAACTGAATATAAAGAGATGTTTTAATTAAAGTGGATCCGAAAGGGCATTGAAATTGATAACACTGAATTTAAAGAGTTCCAATTCTAATGCGATTCAGGGATACAAGAACCAGACAAAAGGAATGTAGGCAGGTTATTATATAAGAAACGTAGGAAGGCTTCAGCATTGATAGTTTCACAAGGGACTTTTACCGATACATGGCTCTTAGCTACAGAATTAAATTTAGAGAACACACACATTTATATTCATCAAATCAGCACAAGCAATAACCTTTTAGTGACATTAAAACAGAAGATAGGTTTCAAATCAAAATGAAATAAAAGATGTGAAATCCAAGTATTTTTCTGTATCATTTCATAACTGTCACTATTAAATGTCCCGTTAATTCTAGAAATTAGTTATCAAAGGTTTAATATTACCTTATTTGAAAAACAAATCCATATACTATAAATAAAAATGTTCAAATTTTACAAAGTTACCCCACTAAAATTAGTTCGGTACTGAAAGCTTCTTAGCTTATTGACTATCTCAGCAGTGGTCCCTCACAAAGCAATTTCTTAAGAGGAACTTTTTGTGAAAAGACCGGAAATTGAGGGAGATCATAAACATCTTAGCTGATAACAGGCTGGGAAGAAAAGGAAGGAAAGAAGATGAATGTGAAAACAATCAATTTGATTTTCCTTTTTAAGAACAAATCTTTATCATTGGTAGCATTTGATTTCCCCTGAATTCTGCCCATCGCAGGTACAAAATGTTTGAAAATTAATTGACTTTTGATTATTTTTTCACTTACATTTTTATTTCTTTTTCACCTAACTCTAGCTACTATAATATCAATAATACCATGAATAGAAAATTATAGATTCTAAAACAAGCGTCTCATGGACAAGTTGGGCTGCTTTAAGAACAAACATTTACAACCCCTAATGAGAATAAAAATCAAATAACCAACCCGAAGGGAAGACTTAATCCGAGAAATAACAAGGTAAAATTGAAAAATAAGTAGTGATAATGAAAGAGGATATTTTTGTTCTCTTTTATCGTGAATTAATTACACCCCAAGCAATGTAGTCATGAAAAAGATCGAGTTACTTGGGGTTCTCTGTTGGAAATTAGTATTTCTTACACCTTTACTTATTGTAGAGAAACTTTGATTTTCTAATTATTACATATTTATTTCAATCAAATTTTTTAATTTTAATTAATTAATTTAATTAATTAATTAATTTATTTATTTAATTAATTAATTAATTTTTTATTTATTTAATTGATTAATTAATTTAATTAATAAATTTAATTGATTAATAAATTAATTACTTTTAAATAATTAATTTAATTAATTAATAGATTAATTACTTTTAAATAATTAATTTAATTAATTAATAGATTAATTACTTTTAATTAATTAATTTAATTAATTAATTAATTACTTTTAATTAATTAATTAATTAATTACTTTTAATTAATTAATTAATTACTTTTAATTAATTACTTTTAATAACTTTTAATTTTTACTTTTAATTTTTACTTTTAATTTTTACTTTTACTTTTTACTTTTTAATTTGTACTTCCGTATAACAATAAGGTGGACAAAAACAATAATAAACCTCAAGATTTCACTTGGAATAAACAATATATTTCTGTTCTTATGGGAAAAAAAAACAAATCATGACTTGGGTAACAGTTTCTCCTGTGTTCGTCTTTCAGATATAAAAGGATTTACACTTCGGTATGTTTTGGAGAAAGGAAAAGGAGTAGGAGAAGAGGAATAGCAGCATGAATGACAAATTGAATGGACGGGTTAGCAGATAAAAAAGGAGTGTTTATGTGAGTGAACTTACTGCAAAAAAAATTGGAAACAGAAATTGTGAGAGAATTTAATCTCCAACATTCCAACATTCTTGGATATATAGATAGATAGATAGATAGATAGATAGATAGATAGATAGATAGATAGATAGATGATAGATGGATGGATAGATAGATAGATAGATAGATAGGTAGATAGATGGATTGATAGATAGATAGATAGATAGATAGATAGATAGATAGATAGATAGATGATAGATAGATGGATGGATAGATAGATAGGTAGATAGATAGATAGATAGATAGATGGATTGATAGATGGATTGATAGATAGATAGAT
>RDPX01000178.1:741671-754548 GCA_003991215.1 Morbakka virulenta | reverse complement strand
ATAGATAGATAGATAGATAGATAGATGGATTGATAGATAGATAGATAGATAGGTGGATAGATCGATAGATAGATGGATAGATAGATAGGTAGATAGATAGATAGATAGATAGATAGATAGATAGATAGATAGATAGATAGATGGATAGATAGATAGATATAATATGCATGTGATGTAAACGTCTTGTTGTTCCACGGTGCTCAATGCCAAGCACTTGTAAATAATTTTTTCAAAAATATTAAGCTCTAAAGTAAATATACATCAGGTTACCTTAAAAAACTCATAGTTTTGTATCTGTGTAAAGATAAAGATAGACATAGATATATCTATATATAAGTACATATGTGAAGTAAAGCAAAGCAAACAAGTAAAACTGTATAATATTTTCATTTTTAAGTATTTTGGTTTAAGCATTCAACAGACCATCAATGCTCAGAGCAAGAAACTTAAAAATAAAAATATTATACAATTTTACTTGTTTGCTTTGCTTTACTTTATACTTTGTTATGCACATATAGGGCAGTCTCTGGAAAAACGTGTTACTTTAATGCATATATGTATATATATATATATATATGTTTAAGTAAACAAACAAACGAAAATTATAGAGTTCTTCTGCTACGATTTACAGTGCTCGATGGAAATTTAGAGCGAATATACAAGGTAACAGAGAAAACTCAAAACTTGTGCAAAGAACTTAAAATTTCGTGTCTTTCACTCATCAGCTATACTGATATAGCGGATGTAAGACACGAAACTTTAAGTTCTATACACAAGGTTTGAGTTTTCTCTGTTACCTTGTGTGTATATATATATTTGTATATATTCGGGGACCTGTTGCTTGCGTAATGCGGAGCTCACTGCGCATGCGTGGTTTGAGCACTCTGACAGGATCCCACAATAACACTTTAAGCTGTGTTTGCTCCAGCAATATGGCCAGAGAGTTATGTCTCAGAAGCTCTGTGCTGCACTGATGAACTCACAAAGGACGAAACGGTACTGTCTCCAGATTGAGTACATATCTGTACATACGTGTTAAAAACTAATTTTCTCTTTTGTGTTTGTGATTGAAAATTTCGGATTAAGTTCATAATCTGGACTTCATAATATTTCAGATCTAAAATCACTTATTGATTACCAAACAGTACCTAAGGTACTAAGAACATTGTTGCTGGTAGTAGGATTATAGTGCATTTTCTAAACGTTGTTTATCTATTATTCTAAACATTTTGTTTAGCAATTCTTTGCTAACGTGTTGAATCAACCAATTCTGAAATATAGATCTTTATAATGCCTTGTCTTTTGAAAATCTCAGACATTTTATTTGAAATTACTGTTTGTCTTTTTTTTAAATGCTGAATGCAAGCTCTTTGCTCCGGTGCCCTCGGAGTATTTTATGTTCAAACTTCCTACCAGACACTGTAAATCCTTCTGTCTGCTTTTTCTTAAAAGATAAACGGTTTGTGGCTTTTTTCCACATGCTTCTTGTTATCTACGCAACAATATTTGTTTAAATCTGTTTATATTTAATTTTCTTGTTGGCAAAGAATGATGCTAAATACATATCGGTTAACAACCTTGTGCAAAGTGGCTCTGTAAATCAAGGAATAATAAAAACGTTGAAATTAATAATAAAAGTACACCATCATTTTCATAACACGAAGTCTTCACCCATTCTTGAAATTGTTTTTCTTCAATAGAGAACAGGTGAAGAAAGCTGTAATCCAACAGAAGACCATTTTACCTAACTGGTTTTGTTGAGAACGATAACTCAGTAGTCACAAAAGATAAAGAGTGATTCAAATCCACTTTGATGCGACTTTCACATCATTTCTTTACCGAAAAGCCGTGGTGTTTTCACTCAAACCCTCTTCCTTAACATTTTCTTATGCAACATTCCTTTCCCCAACGGCAGTTGCTAAGTCTGTGCAATGAAATAAATCTTAATAATCCGTTGGCGTGTTTCTGATGTGTTAATTTGTTATGAGAACGCTTTCTCTGCCAAAATAACTCAAATTGTTTTGATTTTTTTTCACCCCAATTGACAACAGGAATTCTGGTTGGTACGACATGTTCAAATTTCGAGGTCCAGCAACTCAGAGAAAATTAAAAATGCTGTTATTATAACAAAAGGAATTACAGTTGTTATCTTCCCATATTATCATCCCTGTACCCCATTCACATTTTCCTTTTCTTCGATTTGGGAACACTATTGATAACATGACTTTGACACAAAACACAATGAATAAATCGACATAATGAGTATTCAAAAAATTGTAAGTTTCTTTATCAAGAAACACACTAAAGCAGAAAATATTTTGTATGTAATTACCTTCCAAGCCATTATTGTCTTTAAGGCAGATGAAAATGATATAAAGAAGCTCAGTTACTATGTTGAGTTGACCTGCACTTAGCAATGTTTGGCGTTTACAACAGTGTTTTTCTCTTTAAATCATGCATTACTCTGCATATCCTTTATACTGAATTTCAAAGACAGACTTGTGCTCCACGTCTGTTGTTAATTAAAAACACACCGTGGGTTTTTAGTTCCTTTTGAATAAAAAGAAGTAAAACGTAGGCAAATGAATCTGAGTGTCCGTACAAAATTTAGTTTTTGAAGCAATAATGCATCAAAAGAGGAATTTTGTTAATTGATCAGTCATAAGAATAAAGTTAATGAACCCTGTAGTTTTTTCAGACAATGAATCAAATTTTTGTTTGAGTCGTAGTTTTTTCTTTATCAGCTTCCTTTGGATTCATGAGTTATCAGGTGATGGGAGACTTTATTTGGTGTTGCTACAAAAATACACGTCACAGCCACTATCTTATAATGTTTTCCTTTGAAACGATGAGTTTGTGATCTCTTTCACAAATACCTGTCTAGAAGACTCCAATGGGTTTAATATAATCATGGTGTTCCAAAGATATATATGGAAAACGTGGTCTGTTCTTTCTTTTTAGTATCATTCGAAGTCAACGAGGAAATGAGGAAAATTTCACACAGTACAATTGATCTCCAGTTAAAACAGACAGGTATTGCTAATATTACTATCGTTCCAGGTGACCCTACACTTGAAATAGAAAAGTAGATCTATTTTTATTGGTCAGTGCATCAACAATTATTGGACCTAGTATAAATCTTGTTTTGATATTGCTCATATGCAATTGGTTGAGAGAAAAGAATAGCTGAGGCATCTCATTATTGGAAGGCTAGTAAAGGGGCGAGTGTTTGATTTTCTCTGTGTGATGCTAGTTGCAAATGCTTGTTTCAGAGCTCTCGAAAAACAATCGAGGCCAGTTTGATGGTGGTTTTAACTAATTGCAGTCAGCTTTCCGGTGAAATTTTAAGTCGCAGGGGAGATGACTAAATATCTGAGACAAATCTTACCTCTAAAACGATTAGTTATTTTCTCAGAGCCACTCTAACAAGTTCGAACTTCGGAATAGATAAATATCTAAAAAGAGTTTTTATCCTGATAGTAAGTCAAGCATTAAATAAAATGGAAGTAAGATTTGTACCCTACTGACAAAAACTAGAACAGGCATTATATATTGCTCGGAGTATATAATATGTGAAAGGGAGAAAACAAGAGGAAAATATGGATTTTTATTTCGTCCTCAGAAATATTGGTCCCAGTATCTCTACTTCTATCTAACGGTGGATACAGGAGGGAACTGTGGCTTCAAAAAGGTTTTGAATTTGTAATGCAGACATTTGTTACCATTTCGGATCGAGCTACGTATCCTGTTCTGTCACTTTCTTCTATGTTGACTTTTAAATGATTACGGCCAATTTTTTCAATGCATTCTTTTTTAGAGAGGCTTTTACTACATATTCTAAAATATTTAGGGAATAGAGATGAAAAATTTTGACCCCAATTCAGGAGGTGTCCAATCCTCCCTGCTTTTATGACAATCATAATGAAAGAGATATATTTATAGATTTCTATAAATTTGTTAACACAATAAATCAGCTAATTTCAGAAGCAAACTAGTGCAAGAGTAAGTTATTTTCTTGTAACAAAACATTTTGGACAAAACAGCACATAAAAACACTTAGACACACCGATTTCCGAGCATTTCAAACCCCTAAAATTATTTTGTCTATTAGAGAATACGCCCAACAATCTAAAACAAATACAGTGTAGAGCATGTCTGTTTGTTTTCTTGTTAAATAGCCCAAAGAACATTATGAAGAGCTTGTACTATAAGATAATATAACTCGCGTTGCCACCCATCATATATTAGAATTACTCATAGCTCCTATTTAAGGTAGAGGGGCAAATGATGCATCGTTGAAAATACCTTGGAAAATGTTAATAGGTAATTTTGCTTTGGAATACTTCCGGCCACTATCGACCCAAATGTTGCTAAAAAGCCTTTCAAATTGGCATTAGGAGTATATTTTCCTTAAGGAGAAAAAATATGTTCTTTAGACCCCTACCAACACCAGGGAGTACGTAGGGATAAGAAGGTGTTAGAAGGAATTAAAAGGGTTAGTAAGGGTTAGAAGGGTTAAGTAGGGATTATTTATGTTCAGAAGGTGTGNATCATATATTAGAATTACTCATAGCAGTGTGTTCGGCATACTTCAGGTCCTATTTAAGGTAGAGGGGCAAATGAAGCATCGTTGAAAATACCTTGGAAAATGTTAATAGGTAATTTTGCTTTTGAATACTTACGGCCACTATCGACCCAAATGTTGCTAAAAAGCCTTTCAAATTGGCATTAGGAGTATATTTTCCTTAAGGAGAAAAAATATGTTCTTTAGACCCCTACCAACACCAGGGAGTACGTAGGGATAAGAAGGTGTTAGAAGGAATTAAAAGGGTTAGTAAGGGTTAGAAGGGTTAAGTAGGGATTATTTATGTTCAGAAGGTGTGGTAGGGGCTAATGTGAATTAGTAGATGTTGTATGGGTTAGTACTGTTATAAGGGATCAGGAGAGGCTAGTAGGGGTTTGTTGGGGTTTATAGCAATTTGTAGGGGTTAATAGTAATTTAAATGGTAACTAGATGTTAGCAGGGTTTTATAGGGATCAGTAGGTGTTAGAAGAAGGGAGTGGAAGTTAAATAATCGGGAGTACGTGGCAGCCCATTTTGTAGTAGTAGAATAGTAGTATGACAGACTAAAAGGTAAAATTTGCATCACATTAAGTCCAAACATTCAACAATAGTTCAATTACGAGTATTTAATATTGATATGCTGAGATATGCTGGGTTCAGTCAAATAAATATAAGGATAGTTATCAGTTTGGTTGTAGTAAAAACTGCCTTTCAGATCGAAACATGCTGTTGCGTCAATGGTTGGGATGTTTTCTTACACATCCAACAATCATTTGTGTGGGCGGTGGTGTGATGTTCACTATAGGGCAATTCCATTCGTGGTCTGCTTTTATCACTACTTATCCCACTGCAGGTTTCCAAGTATCTTCAATATTTATTATTGTTCTATATTCTATAGTTATTAAAGCATTATTGTGAAGTTTGTTAGTGGAGAGTCATTTGATGAGTATCATCACATTATCTGAGTTGAATGGAACAGAGACGGAAATCAACTTGTATTGTTTGTGTTTCTGATCTCAATTGACGTAGAATTAGCAGAGCCATCAGGCAAACAAGACTTTAAAAGTATCGACGACAATAATAATGACATGGTTCATGACCTCATGTTCTCAATGCAAAATAATAATCTTGTATCATCATTCTAAAATGGTAAAAATAGTGTCATTTTCTGTCAAAAACCTGGCGAAGAAAGATGGATTGATATTACGAATTTATTCAATAGATAACAGATTTGGTTCGGGTAGATCGACCAAATTTTAAAAGTACTACTAACCCTGAAAAATGACTGTGGAAACATTGTCACTTACAACAGAAGCAGGTAGTGTGAGCTTACCCAAAATATTCATTACCAAGATATTTATAACAATTTCATGTTCCCTTTGATAATCGCTAACATATAGATCGGATGTAGCAAAACATCAATTGAATGTTCCATTTTCTTGTATACGATAAGGTAATATTCACTTTTTATACAATTATTATATTGTCTTGTTTTAACTCGGTTTAATGACCACGGACCTACAAACGTTCTCTATTTCTGAACATTTCAAAACTTTTTCTAGATTCCGTTTTGTCTCTGATACCATTCCGAGGGGAACGGGGCACTACCCAGAACTTAGGGAAAGGTAGCACTAACGAAGAGAAAAGAATTGTCTCTGTCTGACTTCTTGAACTCAAATATAAATTCATATTTTGATCACCATTAATATTAACATTGTTTTCCAAATGCCAAATCTACATTTGCAGTGGATGTATCTTTGCACTGTTAAATTAGGAATTCGTTAAATTTTTCATTACAAATTATTATAAAAAAGATGAGTGACGGCGAATTAAGTGAGGCAGATTGGGCCTGGCCTCACCAAGAAATTAAGTAAATTTTTTTTCATATTGGCTTCAATCTGTTTCTCACATTTTTTTCAGCCTTATTTTACCGAATCACGTTGTACACCAACTGTTCTGACACTGCCATTCTCATTTCCTCATACGTTGCATTAAATTCTGTGGTACTCATGAACTGATCCTTCGATGACATGATAAAAGTAAGAATTCGCCTAACTAATGTGTTTCTGGCGCTAATTTGATTGATTTTGCATTCCAGCATTCCAGATTCTGGATTCTAGTTCTTAAAGGCAAAAGGTATGAAATTCAAAATGAAATGAAATGACGAAGATAAAAGAGCTGCACAGATGTTTTCAAGCAAACTTATATTTGTCTCTAATGAGGCCAGTAGCGGCTGCTACATTCTGTTATTAAAGGGACAAGTAGTAACTGAAACATTCTTCACACCCTTTTTGAAGAGGCATTACCTTGACTTCGCTTGTCTCTTAAGATAGCAGCCTTGAGAAGTATCGTGCCTTAATTCCTGCAACAAAAGTCATACCTGAAATTCAAATATAATCCTCAAATATAAGTAAAAACTGCTTTTTTTAAAACATCTGGAATTTTGTATTTTGGTGACAGCACTAGTGAAAAGTTAATATCAGAGAAACGAACTCGAAAGTGTCAATAACTTTAATCGTTCTTTTTTCCACTAATGAGCTTTTAAATAATCAGAGAGAGAGAGAGAGAGAGAAAGAGAAGAGCTGTGAAATTTGATAGGAAAGCATAAAAATGTGAAGAAAGCAAAGTTAAAACGGCAGTGTTAATTCCTTACTCCTTTAATATTGTCAAAAACAGGGGACAGAGCCCCCTTGCCCATAGATGGAAGCCCCCACTTAATGAAGTCTATTATACAAAGGAAACTTCTTGCGTCGCATTATCCGTTCTGATTTTTAGATTTATAGGTAGCGGCATACATTTTTGAGAGGTTTCTTCAATCTTTACCGACAGATGATGTTACTGCTGAAGAGTTATGCAAGCTGATTCCCAATGAACGTGAATCACATATGGACATCATAGACTAAATTCACTGGCAATGCAAACAAATTATGCCAAATTTGCATAACCAAAAGATTTAGTAATTTATA
Source organism: Morbakka virulenta (assembly GCA_003991215.1). Taxonomy (NCBI): domain Eukaryota; kingdom Metazoa; phylum Cnidaria; class Cubozoa; order Carybdeida; family Carukiidae; genus Morbakka; species Morbakka virulenta. The sequence goes on along the minus strand of RDPX01000178.1, from coordinate 747,018 downwards.
AATAAATTTACAACGCTGAAAATAGAAGGATGAATTTTTACAAGAATTGATTTACATTGCTCTTTTTACATTCTTATGTTATGTCTATATATCATATTAGATGAGCCAGTGCCAATTCAAAATGGTTTTTCAATTGTGCGATCCCTAAACTAAACGTTGCATCAGGAACTTAACAAAAATTTCGTAGTATATTTGAAGATATCAATAACTTTACGTGTCAACAATCGATGATGTCGTTATTCTGACATGTCCCACCAGCAATAAGCGCGGGCAATAAGCAAAACTAACGTTGGGTGGTATGACCGAGGTGCGCTTGACTTGAAAAAAAATGAGATCTGAAACATTGTCATTTTTCAACATGAGACGAATGAGATGACTGTTGTTTGCACGGAAGTTGTGTATTGTACAATGATTTCGAAAGCTGGCTCAGCTCACAGGGCAATGACAGCTTTTGAAATACAATAAGGCAATTTGTTGCTTCTCTTCTGCTTCAATTTATCAACAAAAATTTGATGTCCGTGTTGTGAAAATTTTATCTTAAGAAGACAAGTTATGTAAGCGGTGTCTAATTATAATTTTTTTCGAATTTGCAGCTGCATACAAATAAGTGTGGCAAACAATACTGTGCTACTTATTTGGACAAATAAATTCATTCGAAAAGCACGTGTAAGATATACCATTTAAGATTGACTTGAAAGTCTATTGACTTGAAATTGTATGTCTCAAATGATTTGTTTACCCTTCAGTTCTTTTAGAAGTATATTACTGTTTACAATCTTATAATGTTGTGTGATATGTCAACAGGAAATCCTATAACCTTGGGGAAAAGTTTTGGATGTGTTCATTTAACCTCAGAAACTGATTACAAGCTAAGTCCTCGAATACAGAGCTTAAATCAGAATTGGTATAATGTGGGAGTTTTACAGGAATTCAGTTAATTTTTAACAATTTTCATTTTCAAGTCCCATAGTAAACTATTCTTTTAGAAGACTTACTTGACACCATCTGACAAAGATGCTCATCACTAGGTATTTATTACCTAAATTATCCAAAGCGTCAATGTTAGGTATACTAGACTAGAATTTCTTAGTTGGATATTCTGAGCCAAAAAAGAGCATTCAGTACATTGATAAACAAATCATCTGGTAAAAAAGTTGCTGGTCCTCTTCCAAGCTTTTGTTCTTCTCAATTAAACAATTTTGGCCTGTCACTGTCCCAGTTGTGCTGGAAAGGTGATTAAGAACAGAGGTCTGAACGCCTTAAATATATTCCCTCTATTGACAATGATATCAGAGCCAATGTAACTGACAATGCCCCAGATGGACCTCTTGTAATGCAGTACCATGTAAACTAGTACAACCTGTTTCATGGTCGAGTTGTCGGCGACTAAATTGGTACCCCTATCAGGCAGGCCTTGTCTTGTCTGATAAGATGAGTGTTGTGGACACCCAGCAGCACTTAAAAGAAGAGCTGTCAAAAGGGCGGAGGAGCTCTGTTGGAGCCAACGGCCATCCACACTAATGGAGAGTAGAAAGTGTACCTTGTGTTTACTTTCGGCAGTCTCGTAACTCTCGCTTTCCCTATTTTGTCCTTTCGTCCTCATACTCCATTGGTGATGTTTCTGACAAAGGGAGAAGAATTGCTGTTACCAGGGTCACTTATTTATTGTGAGTGGTATGTGGAGATGCTATGGGGCTTTTCTTTTTTTGACAGCATGTCACTAATAAGGGTGCTAAAGGTAAACGTTCAGCTTGGTTGATATTATATAGTACAGGCACCCGAACCTTGGAGTAACTCCCAAGGATGCTGTCCTATCAGCAGGTGTATAATATCGGGGTTGCTGTATTGCCATTTTGTGAATAGAGTCTGGACCATGCAGTAATTTCTGGTGTGGCCTCTCGATGCCATATTAGTGGGAATTGCTACGACTCTATTTTCTTCATTCGTTCAAGATAGTTCATTCATTCTCTCTGTGTCTGCTTACAATATATCTACTGACCTCCTCCACACATTTCTACAATGACTTTTTCTCAAAAAAATTATAAGTGCAAACACAGCTCCTCAACTGCTAACGTGAATCCCTACTATCAGGTCTCCTTGATCAACATTAGGATCTGCGTTAAAACTTTCCATAGGTTGAAATTCATTTACATGATACCAAATCTGACTTGTTGTTTCTTTGTGAAACCGGCATTAGTCCATCAAATTCTGTTGATGATTTCAACACGATTCAAGGTTATACCATGCCCACTAAACACGACCTACAAAACCGCCATGGGCATGGTATGCCCCTAAGTGTGTTGCTGCTATTGCTCACCGAAATAACTACTGCCATTGCTATCATCGGAACAGATGCCCTGAAACTAAAGCTACCTTACGAATCGCTTGCAACCACTGCAAATAAATGATAAGAAATGCTAAAGAGTCTTATGCCCAATCTGTTAAGTCTAGAATTGCTGATCAGAGACTTGGCTCTCGAGAGTTTTGGAGGGTAACAAACAAAGTACTGAACAGATGTAAAACCTCTATTCCAACCATCATTAACGGCCCTGAGGTGATTTCCTCAGCTTCTGACAAGACAAAGCTTTTTGCAACTATATTTGCTTCAAATTCCACCCTTGACTATCAAGGACATCTACTTCCGGAATTTCCCCCATTGACTGAAAATACACTAAGCGATATCCATTTAACTGTCAAGGAAGTTGCCAAACTTATTAAGGGCCTTGATTCCAGCAAGGCAACTGGTCCTGACAATATTCCAGCCATTGTCCTTACGAATTTGTTGCCGGAACTTGCTCCTATCCTTACAAAGCTATTCAATCGTTGCTTAAAAGAGAAATGCTTTCCATCTCCTTGGAAAATTTTAGCCTTGGTGTGTGGTGACTCACTAGTACATAAAAAAAAAGGAATGAGAAATGTTAGATGGTAGTTACTGTTGATGAACAAGAGAAAAGAGAAAAGTAGATAGATCTGATGGTGAATGCTACAGTCATGGATCATCATTTGATGACCATGTCAACCATTTCGGGCATTTAAAAATCGAAATGAACATGGAGATATGGCTACCCAGCAGCACTGATCAGGTGCCACCTCCATAAAAGGAGTAAAGACAAAAATGAATAAGTACACAGTCTGTAGAAAAAAGAAAGAAAGAATGAAAAGAAAAAAGAAGAAACATACCAAGAGGGTGAGGTGAGAAGGGAAAAATGTCAAAGATGTTTTGTCAATTCATGCTTAAGAACAGTTATGCTCTTTTTGAAAGAGGTAAATGCATCACTATGTTTTTCATGCATCTTATCGAAATTTTTTAGAATCTTGGGGCAAGAGACACCTTGTTTTATCATCTTCACAATAATTTCTTGACTCTTAAGAATAAAGTCTTTATTTTGTAAAGTTGCACGAGCTATCCGTAGAATTTGAGATGATATAGAACCATAAAAATATGTTCTGGATTATTCCAGAACATTTTTTTTTATTCCAGAAAGTTCAGGCATCCTAAAGATGTAAGAAGGAAAGTTCTCTCTCTTATCAAATAATTTATGCACGAAAATCCCATATTTAATATTTATTTATATATATATATATATATATATATATTACCATCATAGCTATTCTTCGGTCTGTCTCTTCTTTCAAATTCTGAAACACTTCTTCCGTGCCTTTATTTATGTATCGTGTCTCGAGTCGTGTAAAAAATTTTTTTTAATGTAAGTTTTTTTGTTTTTTTGGGGTCTTTAAAAATTTGTCAAATTAGCAGCATTTAACATCTAGCTGTTTGGAGTTTACTCCTAATACTATATATATATATATATATATATATATATGTATATTTATATATATATACATATATAAGATGGGATTAAATTATATATTTTATTATATTATATGTATATAAATCCAGTATAGTATACAAAATAACTAGACAAATTTAGCAGTTACTACTAGTTTCATGTTTTCTTAACAATCTTCAAACTGTCAAACAATATTTACTGCAGTTTGAAGATTGTTAAGAAAACATGAAACTAGTAGTAACTGCTAAATTTGTCTAGTTATTTTGCATACTATACTGGATTCATAAACGCTCTGGAAACATTGAGCACTCTTAGTGAACATTGGTATACTTTACTAATATTACTATATAAATATATATATATATATATTTATATATATAAGATGGGATTAAATTATATATTATATTATATATATATATATATATATATATATATATATATATATTATATTTATATATATATATATTCATTCAATTTTTAATGTACTGATCAAAACAAAATAGCATTTTGTCAATCACGTAGACTTTCAGATGGTCAATACCAGAGTTAGAGTGAGGAGGATTCGATGAAAGTTTTGATGACACATATTTACAACAAAGTTTAAATTAGTACAATTACTTTACGAGATAACACGATAGATAAGAAACTGTTTGTCATACAAAAGGGTAATAGTTTCTTGATTGCAGTGTAACATTATAGTGATTCTTGGGAGAATTTCATATAAATGAATAAGACTTTTTAGCGACAAATTAAATCAGAGATGAGATGGCAATTTTTTTACGTTTAAAGAGAGTAAAAAAATGACTATTTTTCTTTCTTCAGTGAATAGAAACATGACTTTTCAATAACAATATATTCTCGAATATTAATATTGTTGAAGTTTCTTGTATTACGAAGTGAAAGAAATTCATTCCAATTAAAACGACACTAATTTATGTTTTCCGCTAAGTTACAACATGGAACTTAAGAAAAGAAAGTGTCGACGGAAGTAAAAAATGGAGATAAAAATGTTAACAATTATATATCTTCCGGCTTGTGTACTAAATTCTCTAGAAATTCAGTTTACGATTTATGTCAGCCGTTATTCGCTCTTGGGTACGAAGGGTATTAAAGCGAGTGAATAAATTTTACGAAAAGAGCTCATAACAGCAAATTGGCCAACTCTTAAATTCAGACTCTAAATTTTGGCTGAATCACAAGTTAATACAGCATATTCAACAATCGTCCATCCTTCATCTTTTTGACGCGTGACATGGGCTTTTTGTTTCCAACACTCGCTTCTTTGCTTGGTTTCTGACAGGGCCTGAGAGTAAAGAAAACTGTTCAATAAGTTGTTTATTAAAAGGCTACATTTACGAGGGGTATCGAGTCCAACTACCGAGTATCGCACAAGTTTTCTAGGCCTTTAACGTTCACGGCAAAGAATAAATAAAAAAAATAAAAATAACAATAACAATAAAAATATAAATAAAAACAAAAATAAAAACAAAAATAAAAATAAAAATTAAAACAAAAATAAAAATAAAAACATAAATAAAAACAAAAATAAAAACAAA
>RDPX01000178.1:674769-701677 GCA_003991215.1 Morbakka virulenta | reverse complement strand
TTTCAGATGTAACCCAAAATCAAAGCAGCCCCATAATGCTTAGTTAAGAAAGGCTTCAATGGAATGTATGGATGCCAGGGGTATTAAATATACGACCTGGTCTGTCACAGATTGATCAGCTGATTTTTTTAATTCAAGCAATTACACAGCAAGAGCAGCAAAGCAGTTTGTGAAAGAAAAAGAAATTCTTGCCACTTCAAATATGAAATCTGCAAATGAGATTTCAAAAGTGACAGAGGAACTTATGAGATCATTTTATGGATCAAATAAAGTTAGCTGTAATATGCCTGGTAAGAAGGACTGTGTGTCATGAAGAAATGAAGAAAAACCGAAATTTTAAAAGAGGCTTGCTTTATGTAATTTAAAAGAAATTTGTAAATTTTTCAAGAGTGAAAACAAAGTTAAACTTGGATTTTCAAAATTTGCATATTGACAGCCAAAAAATGTTTTGAGTGGAATACACAGTTTGTGTTTGCACAATTCATCAGAATATTGAGGAGCCGTGGCTTAATGGTTAGTGCAGTTGCACAGTAACCAAAAGGTTCTGGGTTCGATTCCCCAAGCTGGCAAGGAGAATTCAGAACTTTAAAAAGAAAAGCCACTGGTTGGCATCAGGAAGGGCACCGTTGGAGCCCCAATTGTTGGGGGAAAATGATGTTAAAATTATATATATATATTGCATTGATGCTCAAAGGATAAAAAATATAAAGTGCAGCTGTATTTTGTAAGTTAGTTGATGAAGATTACAATCAGAGAATAACACACAGTCATGTAATTGAAATGTTTCTTTGTAACCCTGCTTAACCAGAGTGGGTTTTTTTGTTAGCTATAGCAATTGTAAAAATACCTCTTGCACGAATATTAATAGAAAAATCATTTGAAAGTTTAGATATAGGTGAGGTTGCATACAAATCTTGGGTTACAGTTGACAGAACGTCACTTAAGATAATAACAAAGAGCACAACTTAAATAGTATCAGTCTGGTAATCATATCATATTATTTAAATTGTGACACCATAGCCTTTGCCATTATCAATGAAAGGTTATAACATTTCTTAAAGATAAATTTCCAATCACAAAAGGTCATTATTTTATTGATGGTGTAGCATCTCAGTACAAAAATCAGGAAAATATCTTAAATCTTTCCTTTTGTAAACTGATTTTTGGTTTATAGCAGGTTGAAATTTCTTTGGTAAAGGTCCCTGTGATGGTGTTGGTGTCACAGTAAAGTTTCTTCCCACAAGAGCTGGTGTTCAACAGCCATATTATGACCAGATACAAAGACCACTTCATTTGTTTCAATGGACTAATTTGTCTTTAAAAGAGATTAATTTTACATGCCTGCCACAAAATGAGTATGATGAGAAAAAGGTTACTCACAAAACAATTAGAGAAGAGCAAAACTGTACCTGTTACTCATCAGCTACATTCCTTTTCACCAATAGCAGGATCAAGAACATTGCTCATAGGAAAGCACTAAACCCCACTCAGTTTCAGAAAATAATTTAAATTGACTTTGAAGAAGAAAGAGCTCATATGGTTTGGGGTGACCTAAATGGCCTGTTGTTGTTTAAGTAACCAAGGAAAACTGCTGCATTGGTATGCTGCTCCCATAGTGACTTGACTGTATGGTCTGTTGGCTTGCCTGGACATGTAAAAGGATGGTGATTGTCATGGGGACTGGTTGAACAGTCTGGGCAAATGTCCTTGACTGTGCTGTTGATCCAGACAAGGTAGCTGTTTAGCAGTTTGCAATGTCTCGATTGTAGTTGGGCCAGCATGGTCTGAGTTTCCAGTGGAAGGGTCTTTTCTGATGTGTTCAGTTTCACAAGGGAGCTCTGGTACTTCATCAGTACCAGAGCACCTCCTTTCCAGCTTCCTTCCTCTTCAACTCTACAGTCACAGCACATTGAAGATCTCCTTTTTTGACAAATAACTTCTTCCCTTTACATATATTGCCAGTTCTTGTTTCTTAGCAATCATAATGCTCCCAAGCTGGCAAATCAAATCCATTTACATTACCACATCTACATCACCTATCACACTCGCAAGTGGCATAATTCAAAGCGACAAAACCTCTTCTTGAACTTTTAATTCCACTACTCGTGTGCATTTGCACGTCATAAAGTCAAGCTGATTTTGAAGATCATCATGTAAGGGGCTCATTGGAAAATCAGATAATAAATAAGCTAAGAACAGTGTGGATTTTTGGAGGATACAGGTACCAGGAATGTCGTCTCTAAGGTATTGATGCTGTCGAAAAGAGCAATAGAAATGAAAAGAAATTTGTATAGTTGTTTTATAGATTACAGCAAAGCATTTAGTATGGTACAGCATGAAAAGCTTCTTGTTGAGCTGAAAGCCTTAGACCTGGATAGGAAGGATTTACTTTTTATATGTAACCTGTACTGGGAACAGACAGCTTGTATGAAAGTTGATAATGAGATCAGTAATTACATCAAAATTAAGAGAGGACTAAGCCAAGGATGCTTGTTTCGCCTGATTTATTCAACCATTATGGTTGAAAGATATCTTGAGAAATGCAAGATTTGGAAGGTTTTTCTGTGGAAAGTCATTATTTCAATAATGTGTGATTTACAGATGATTTATCTCTCATTGTAGGCATTGAGCAAGCTTTACATAGATTGTTAAATGAAACATCAAAGCAAAATGGAAAGAAAGGACTTAAAGTAAATAATAAGAAAATGGTATGCATGGTGATTAATTAGACCAAAAGACCAAGATGGAAGTTGTATATTGGAAATGACCTCAAACAGCCAGTTGGCATTGTTAATTACCTAGGTAACTATATAACGGAGAATGGAAAGTGTGATTTGAAAATTAGATGGATAAGTATTGCAAAAAAATATGATTGAAAGACTAGGGAAGGTCCTAAAGCGTCACTAATTGTCAATGGCTACAAAGAAGCATATATTGGAATGTTATGTGCCATTGACTCTGTTATATGGTTGTGAATGTTGGACATTGTTACCATCAATGCAAAAGAAATTGGAAACTGTTGAAATGTAATTTTACAGGAAAATGGTCTCTATATCATTGGTAGACCAGCTATCAAATGAGGCAGTTTTGAAGAAAGCTGGAACAGAAAGATGCCTGATCAAAAGAATCCATGAAAGGCAGATGAGATTTATTTGATACATTTTTGGGAAAGGAAGAATTAGAAAATCTTACAGGCCGTATCAAAAGTAAAACTAGGTGGAAAAGGCAGAGGCTAAACATACTTTGTAAATCTCCAGTGCCATATCAAATATGTGTATCAACAAGAGAAATTGAAAACAAATGTGAATTATATGAAGAAATATTGTGTTTATTTCTTTTTTACGAACATTGCCTTCACAAATATGGCATCTTAAAGAGCACCAGATCAGTGGTCTCTCACGAAGAATGAAATAAATACTTCATTTGAAAGTTGGGAAATTTTATTTACGTTTCATTCCTAGATACTGACTTCCCTCTTTCTTAGTCATTGGCGCCACCTTGAAGAAGAAGCATTGAAATAATTCATTAAAAATAAAAGTACTTTTTGTTATTTTTCTTTTAAAACAGGACCCATTTGACAACAGAAGTTTTTGTAAATATGTATGTATTTCTAAAATTTTTGAATTGGTTATCCTGTATAAATTTCGTAAATAATAATAATAATAATAATAATAATAATAATAATAATAATAAATGGCTCTGCTAACTATCAAGATCTGGAAATTGTAGGTGCCCATATAGTTGCATAAAATGTTGTTCATCTAGGACTCGTATTAAGACAGATTGTAAACTTCTGTTCTATATTATCGAAGAATACAAACAAATTCAACATCACTTGATCAAATCTATTAATTTAAAAGAGCACATTTTCTCAACGTAGTAAACATCAAACGTTAAGCCAGTAAAAATGGCTTGAGGACATGCCGATCTCTAACTAACTAATTAGTTAAAGATCGCCATGCTTGAGGACCTTTACCAAAGAATAATGGTCTTTGTAGAGGACAACCATTTGGTAACCACTTCTGGACTTAGGCGTTACAAAGATGCACCATTGGAAGATGAGGAACTCTCACGTAAACTAAAAAAAATCTTATTGTACCTATATGCCTACTTCCTGGGCTTTTAGCGCAAAACTCTTCTCAGATAACTCTTTTTAACAGTTTTTGGGGTAGGTCGCCAGCCATTTGTAATTTTTGAAATAAGAGAAGCAAATAGAGATTTTGATCACAGTAAGAACAATTGGTTAATGTTTTATGGTATTTACTGCAATGAAATTTTTAAATACTGAGACCATTGGATTGTTTAATAATGCACCATTGATCAACGTTAGTGAACCTTTATCGGGTTGACGTCCGAGTTACAAAGAATGCAGTATTTGTGCTATGACAAGTAAGTGTCAAACAGCTAATATATTTTACCACATTCTTATTACAGAATGAATTCAAAAGTCAAGAATTGCCCTTAGCAAGGATTAAGAAGATAATGAAACAGGATGAGGAAGTAAAAATGATCAGTGCGGAGGTAAGGTATAGCTTGATTCCTTTATCCGATCCTTTGAAATGCAGCTAGTTAGACAAAGTTTACCTTCCAGTTTGGATCCATATCACCAGATTTCTTCTTTAACGGTTAAATGTGCCACTTTTGTATAAAAAAATATTGAGAAAATTAGTTTTTGTAGAGCAGAAAGTAAAGTTTTCTAAAACAAGCGCACCATGCCGTTCCTTTGTTGCATTATATTGTTTCTGTAATTGTCACTATCATAACTTTTACGACTTTATTACTAATATAAAGCTAGTATTATTCTCAAAAGTGTATATTTTAAGATTCAGTTATTTGATTGTTTATTTTTTATAGAAGATCTTGTTAAACAGAATTTCTTATATGGAATTTATACATGTTCTCAAACGGATCATTATGATTACCTCGATAAACGAACGAAAGCTGACNGACCTGGAAAGAGGACTTTTGGGACCTTTGGTGACTTGCTGTCACCTGCTTCCATAAATATAATGAAGACCAGAATAATATAATCTTATTCTGAGATAAAAATATGTTAGACATAATAATAATAATAAATGGCTCTGCTAACTATCAAGATCTGGAAATTGTAGGTGCCCATATAGTTGCACAAAATGTTGTTCATCTAGGACTCGTATTAAGACAGATTGTAAACTTCTGTTCTATATTATCGAAGAATACAAACAAATTCAACATCACTTAATCAAATCTATTAATTTAAAAGAGCATATTTTCTCAACGTAGTAAACATCAAACGTCAAGCCAGTAAAAATAGCTTGAGGACCTTTACCAAAGAATAATGGTCTTTGTAGAGGACAACCATTTGGTAACCACTTCTGGACTTAGGCGTTACATAGATGCACCATTGGAAGATGAGGAACTCTCACGTAAACTAAAAAAAATCTTATTGTACCTATATGCCTACTTCCTGGGCTTTTAGCGCAAAACTCTTCTCAGATAACTCTTTTTAACAGTTTTTGGGGTAGGTCGCCAGCCATTTGTAATTTTTGAAATAAGAGAAGCAAATAGAGATTTTGATCACAGTAAGAAAAATTGGTTAATGTTTTATGGTATTTACTGCAATGAAATTTTTAAATACTGAGACCATTGGATTGTTTAATAATGCAACATTGATCAACGTTAGTGAACCTTTATCGGGTTGACGTCCGAGTTACAAAGAATGCAGTATTTATGCTATGTCAAGTAAGTGTCAAACAGCTAATATATTTTACCACATTCTTATTACAGAATGAATTCAAAAGTCAAGAATTGCCCTTAGCAAGGATTAAGAAGATAATGAAACAGGATGAGGAAGTAAAAATGATCAGTGCGGAGGTAAGGTATAGCTTGATTCCTTTATCCGATCCTTTGAAATGCAGCTAGTTAGACAAAGTTTACCTTCCAGTTTGGATCCATATCACCAGATTTCTTCTTTAACGGTTAAATGTGCCACTTTTGTATAAAAAAATATTGAGAAAATTAGTTTTTGTAGAGCAGAAAGTAAAGTTTTCTAAAACAAGCGCACCATGCCGTTCCTTTGTTGCATTATATTGTTTCTGTAATTGTCACTATCATAACTTTTACGACTTTATTACTAATATAAAGCTAGTATTATTCTCAAAAGTGTATATTTTAAGATTCAGTTATTTGATTGTTTATTTTTTATAGAAGATCTTGTTAAACAGAATTTCTTATATGGAATTTATACATGTTCTCAAACGGATCATTATGATTACCTCGATAAACGAACGAAAGCTGACTTTTATAAAGTGTGTTACAGGTCAAGATGAGACTGAAGCCCTGATTTGCTACGGAAGACCTAAAAAGTTCAGAGAAAGACCACTAACTAGTTTTAATTCCAAATTAAAACCGTGTAATGCACCACCTGAGAAAGGCAGAGAAATTTAGCCTTATTGTTCTCTAATATGAAGTATGATTTGTCAAAATTCGCAAAGTGAATAAAATACTGCAGAAACGGAAAGGGTGTACATGAGCACCTCTGAACCAGAGTGCCATATAAAAGCCTTCACCGTGAAAATAGTTTGCATTTAAGAATATCAGTATAGACCTGTCTGTTACGTTATGGGTTCTATTTAAAGCTTTTTAAAGTTTTAAAATATAAAACTACAAACCCATATTTACCTCTATCATAACTTTTGTCTTTTTAATCTTAAATATGTTTCCGTTCAAATTTTTTGTTACAGGCGCCTGTTCTCTTTGCCAAAGCTGCACAAATTTTTGTCAGCGAGTTATCATTAAGAGCATGGATTCATACCGAAGACAACAAAAGAAGAACACTACAGGTACTGTTTAAAGCTGCAGTGTTACACCAACTTGTTGTGAGTAGGATATAATTTTGTAACAAAAGGTCTTGTCATTATTACCATACGTTTCCGAATTGTGGTGTTAGGCATTTTGTACTTCAACGGAGATCTAGAATTCGTCGCAACAGGTCGGTATCGAAAGAAAACAGAAGTCAGTCGTAAATTTACTGCACCAGCTTTCATGACTGTGGAGCAGAATTAGTCCTATCATCTTCTCGTATGTTAGGTTTTTAAGATGGAGATGGATCGAAGACATAGTACCATAGCAGTGTCAGTGTCACGTTGGAAGCAGCAAACTGGGAAAGGACCGGAAAAATTGGCCTCTCACCTTGTTATGAGAATCAACTGAGGTGTACTTTTGTGTTCTTTGAGACAGGGCTCACAACAAATTATGGTGGAGATTGATCATCGATACCCTCTGCATCACTAGGGTGCAATAGGATATAATGAGTTACATAACCAATATCACCATAGAAAATTATGGTACTTTTCCAATGCCTGCATATACTAATCACGCCTTAGCCACTTCCTAGACATTTTCCCAGGCAAAGAGGTTGTATTAGATAAATACGCATGTAATCCAACCCGTAGGATATCAGTGTACCTCCTTTTACCCGTAACTCATTCTCATGACTACCTATTGGAACAGCCTCCAATCCAGCTGGCCTAATTTCCATTCATTTCTCCCAAATAACTTCTAATTTTTCTTAACACCGTCATGACTTTTAATGCTTCATAAAATATTCACCTTTTTATTTATGTTTCTTGTCCCACCTTGTCGCTGTTGTATTAATGATGATCTGTTATTTGACTACAGTTTTGTGTACGTTACCCAAAAGCAGCGATAAAAAGGAGTGGCACTTTAATTTAACTAAAATTTACAGAGTATTTTTTGTTGCTTGTTATTACAGCTTTGATTATTGTGCTTGACTGAAAAGATTTTCCCAATATTCTTGTTGTTTAAAAAACACTATTTTACAACATACGGGGACTTAAGAAGGCCATCTACTCATTGCAGATGGTAACCAGGCCTTTGTCACCTTACTTACAAGAAAATAGCCTCTGGCACTCTTGGAGAAGCTGCAGATGTTTTTTGTTAGATAAAATTTTAGGGCATACCAAAATAGAGCTTTTACACCTGGAAACAACAATGACTGCTCATGACTGTTGAAGGAAATTGTGCATGGAGCCAGAGTCCAGAAAAAATAATTGATTGTATATTTTAAGCTTGTTTCTTGTATATTGACAATTGTCAAAAGTTAAATGGCTACAAAATTATTTTGTTTGCATGGAAGCTCTTTTCTCTCAATTACATACTTCCCACGTTCGCTTTCAAAGAGAACCTGCCAGTCACCAACTTAACAGTATTATGAGTCTTATGACATAATAAAACTAATCGTATTATGTCTAGTCACTTTCCGGGATTGAAAGGCAAGATCGAAGAGGATTGAATAACTGTTTTAACAGCACATTATTTACTTCTTATGATAACGTAGTTATAAATCAATCAGTTTTTCCTTGTCTCTTTTTAACCCTTAAATTGCTAACTGACCCCATTTGAGTTATGAATTTTTTACTGCCGGAAAGTCAACTTATCTTACGCTGTGGTCGGCAGTTGCTAAGAGACAATGTTTCGGTAAAGATACTGGATTTTGACGAATTGAATTCCATTTTTTAAGATAAATGCTTGAATTAACCAGTCTATGTTTTAATATTGACTCTTCTGACATCTTCCACCTATCAAATAAACACTCGTTTCTTTGCTTAACTTCATTTTTTGTAATCCAAGGTTTTTCTTAATATTGAGAATGTTTATCTTGTGCTAAATTAACAGAATAAAACCGACACGAGAAAAATTTTTTTTTTTGCTTGACATTAACAGTTTTTGAATTCCGTTTCGTTAGAATACATCACTTCATGTTGGGTATGAATTGTTTTCTTTTATAGAGAAATGACATCGCTATGGCGATCACCAAATATGATCAGTTTGATTTTTTGATCGACATTGTCCCAAGAGATGAAGTCAAAACTCCTAAAAGACAGGTACTATATTTTGTTTTTATTTGTCGAAAATCTGGCATGAAGTAACCTGAGGCCAATTTTGTTTCCATGACACAATAAAAATTGTTATTTTCTATGCAATTATGTGCTGCTTTTGATAAAGGTTCTCTGTTCTCTGTATGGCGTATTTTGCGCTACTAATTTTGTAACTGAAGCATTCTAACAACTAGCTTCTTTTGTTTTGTTTTTTTTTGTTTCGGAACACAATTGCAGTACCTCGTGTGTGGAATTCGCAGTTTATGTCAAGAGGGTTTTTTTCGTAAACGCCATATCCTATTAGCGTTGTCTCTCTTTTTCCCTGACTTCACTTTCCAGGCCGGAAAAACGTTTAGGGCTATTTTAACGCCTTCTTGGGACACAACAGTGGTCTTCCGTCCGTTTTGTGAAGTACACAAAAGCTTTTGAAAGAGTGGTGAGCTTAGATTTATTTGGTACCAGCATTACAACTCTTAGAATTCTACAATAGTTAAACCCAAATTAGGCATTATAATTGGTGAAAAGACTATCACAGAAGAACATTTTAATGACCCAGTTTATTAGTGTCTTGATTATTGAAGCCATTGCTTTTAGTCTTTGGGGTTATATACGCTTATTTTAGTACCTTTACATATTCAATTGCATATGTATTTATCACGCAAGCCAGTTAAAGTTTTCGGACGGGTGGGGGAAAGGCTTGTCTTTCCAATTCGTAAAAAACCAGTCTGACTTACGTATCGCAGTGGAATATTGCTTCCTAATAAATTACTACAAGTAGCTACAGAAATGTTTTATTGCCGTGCATGATAAACAAACCATAGTATGTATTAGTATGCATTTTAACATTTTCTGCTGTAATTTTTAAAAACAGCAAACATAACAACTACATACGAATATTTGTATGTGCACATCTCTATTACCTAAAAAGATGGAACGCTTATAATGAAAAAAATTAGTTATCTTAAAACCTTAAGCTGACGTATATGCAGCATGACAGTTCTACTTTTCATTTTTTACAACCACTAATATTGGCCCTTACTTTCGTCACAACATTTTATACTTTCATGTGGCATCTTTTATCATGTTCACCATCTCATTACGCATTACCACAAAACAGTTTTTCTTCGATCAGACCAACCCTCTTTTCCCTTTTTGTTAGCCTCCATTTCTGGCAAGTACTATTTTCTCGTTACCGCTATTAATATCACAACTCAACAATTATGACTGATACTACCATTAGAAGTACCAATGCTAATTTTGTACTACTTTTTCTTAGTTGATATTCTTTATCTTGGGTATTGCTTACTTTTTTTGACCGGTTTTGGTTTTTTTCAGGCATCCAGCGTCATTGGTGCAGAGCAAATGCAGTACTGCTTTCAGCTTGCTCAAATGCAACAGGTAATCTTTATTGCCATCCGTCAGTAGAGTGCCTCCAGCATTTAAATGTCAGTAGTGTTGCTTGCACCTGAATACAGGATGATTGGGAGACAAAAGCCCTTTTTATCAAGTGTTTTAATTGATATGCAAACTTTTTGTTTTACCTCCTTACATTCCTTTTGAGTTTTGTCATTAATAACTGAACCCAACTTGTCCGTGGATTTTAGGTTCGATCCCAAATAATACTGGCAATTATTTCGGTTTGATTTGCCATTCATAAAACTATCTAGCTTACAAAATTCTGTTAAACAGGGCTCCAAAAAGTGCTCTATATACCTCAAAATACCTTAGATAGGTTTGGTTACCGTTAAATTCGAAAATCAGATCTCCAAGGCAATTTCTGGATCCTATCGTGCCACTGCACCCAAAGTAATTTTCACTTCACGAAATATTTCTCCTTCATCTTGACAGGATATCTTACCTACCACAAATTTAAATGCCAGTGTGAAGCCAGGTACGTTGGCCGTATGCCTTTAAGGTTGATCAATAAAATAAAACAACTTATGTCCAGTATTAACAGAGGAAAACCATAAGTACAGCATAGTTTTAGTGTTAAAAAAGCCCGATTAAGGGACAAATCACCAACTCGGGTGTTGCCGTTGTATTCTTCCGCAGTTGTAGTTGGTAAAAAACACACGATTCTTTGTTACACTGTTTTGAAAATTCATTATCCTGTACCACCTTTGAAGAAGTTATCTGTCAACAACTGTAGTTGGAAGTGTACAAAAAGGTATCTGTGGTAAAACAACGAAATCTGCCCCGTTTAATTTAGTTGAATTGTAAACCAGCACTTTGACCCTTAAACATATTGTCAAAATAGCTAGTTTAATTGTAGTTTTGTTTATGATTTTGCCCCTTTTTGGCCAATGTTACTTAAACAGGACCTTCAGTAATGCGGATTCATTTGGTCACATGGCTGCATTTATTTTAAACGTTGTGCTGAAGAACCTCCAATGAACTTCACGTATAGAGAGAAACGTATTGTGGTGTCCTAATAGAAAGTTTATAGAATTTGAAATGCCGTTAAAGCATCAATAACGCAAACACACTGTAAAGAGACATTAAAATATGTTACAGAGGTAAGAGTTAAAAAGGCGCGAGGCATTATCATGGAAAGATCATTTTGTATTTGACTAGACTATAGAAAAAGTATTCTCTCTCATATATATGTTGGTAAACTATTTCGAAAGGAATTTTCGAAATAAATGCCTTATGAAAGGAGAAAAACATATCAACGCCAAATGCTCTACTTTTTTTGTCGGATTAGACTGAGATGAACACAGAAAGAGAGGTTTGAGGTGTTTCAGTCGAAAGGTGATGGGGATTTGTATACAGATGGAATCCATGCCAAAGAGTCACATACCAAAAAGGTGAAAAGAGGTTTTCAAGGTTTGGTTTGTTTTGGAGGTTTTCGCGGATAAAGACCCATTCAAGACAATTTACAACTGAGCGTGTGGAGCATTAAAGAAAACTTTGAGAAAAAGGCTAAGCCAAGAAATAAGAGTCAACTTGAAGCTTAAAAACACTTGAGCCATATGATAATGGGAAAGCTGTCAGACGCCAGAGAGTTCCACAATTTAGCCGTCAGAAAAAAGGAATTACATCCCTAGGAAAAGACAACGAGGAACAACAACTGAACGCGAAAGAAGACATTGAAACAAATAGCATGAAATGAAACAAACGGAGTTTGTACCAGCGAGGAAAACCACCAGAACACTTGTCATGGGAATACGTATAGAGAAGACTAAGATAAGCTATATTTCGTCGATGAGGCAAGGATTGAAG
Organism: Morbakka virulenta; assembly: GCA_003991215.1. Lineage (NCBI taxonomy): Eukaryota > Metazoa > Cnidaria > Cubozoa > Carybdeida > Carukiidae > Morbakka > Morbakka virulenta. The sequence goes on along the minus strand of RDPX01000178.1, from coordinate 689,576 downwards.
AGCAGTAGCAAGATTTGGGCCTATCAAGTTACGGACGCGTCAATGAACTCGTTGAGCACACACAAAAATTAATATGAGATAAGCCCGCACCAGATATGGCAACAGTGCTTCATGAAAGAACGAGATAGTGGATTTATCGTGTCACGAGATGACCTCAAATTTGTTACCTTCTGGTACGATACAAAGAACAAACCTCTTTAGAAGAATAACTTACAGTAGATTGAATATAAGAAGCCCGAGAAAGATCTGGATAAAGTTACAAGCGAAGTAATCTCACTGATGAACATTCCTCAAGAGGAAAAAGATCTTCATCAGGGTTAACATCAGAATGATAGCCTACACATTATAGAGGAGGAAGATAAGGAAATAGCTTTTTTAATGAACGAGATCGGTAGAAAGCAGAGCCTTTGCCTGCTGCATTTTTGCCTGAGGGAAAGAAATCCGACACTTCCTTTCCATAGATAGAAAGGTAGGATTCAAAATCATCCACAAGTTTGACTTGTTTCTGCTGAGTTACCTTGTGGCGAATGACAAAGTACAAGATAGGTGTTGATAAACCAAAACAAATTACTAAAAAGATCAGTATTATATAGGGTAGAAAGTTGAATGAACAAACGAAGAATGAAACTTTAAGGAACGTCAGCAGTAATGGAATACCCATCAGATGTTATTCCATCCAGGCTGATATGCATTTTATGTTCAGAGAGAAAGGACTGACGGGTACCAATAGCCTTTCCACCAATAAGTAGAAAGCTCATGAACCAGCCCGACATCTCACACCTTATTGAACGCCTTGGAAATATCCAGAGGTGTAGCACGTCCTTCACCAGACTTATCCCCATTATATATGTTTCATGATTTTAGTCGTAAGTTAATCAGTGGAGCGAGACCCTTGAAATCCTTACTTACCATCAACAGAGAGCTAGATTCTGCAAGAATTCCGCCATTTCATTATCGAAAAGTAATTCAAAGGCCTTACTAATGACAGGAAGAAGAGTTACAGGTAGATATTTACCGGACCAGATGGATCAACTGCATTCTTGAAGACAGTGACAAAAATTTGACTCCGATACGTAAATGTTGAAAAGTTTGGGCGACAAGGTAGATAGCTCAGTAGCATACTTATTCAAGAGAACTACTGGGATGCAATCTAGACCAGGAGCTTAAGATTGATCAAGCATATGAATAACCTTTGCAACGAGCCTTGGATTATGATGCCAGAGTCCAAACTTTGAACATTTTGCGAAGGGAACTCAGGCATTAAAAAACAATTCACTTATAAAAGAATTTTTGGGAAAATATCTAGCAGAGAGATCAGTGATGTCGTTTCCCTAGAGAACATAGAAAACCGAACACCAAAAAAGGGTGTTTTTTATAAGAAATATATTTTTAAACTCGCTCAGCGTGTTAAGATTTGGCATCGGAAATCGCCGTTTCACAAGCATTGCTATCCCTTCTGAAAGAAAACCAAAATTCATCAGTTCCTTCACGTTGAAACTGAACATCGAAATAATTGCGATGAGCAACAACTGAAGAACAGTGACCATTGAATCATGGAGGAGAGTGTGTATTAACTTTGTAACTATGATTAAGTACAAATGTTTCAATACCAACTTGTACCCATTCCGTGAATTCCTTTTGGGCATCGGAAGACGATTTTCTGAAGACTTGATCCCAAGAAACATCGGCAAGATAATGATGAAATCCATCTTAGTCAGCCTGACCAGATTTTTAAGTCCTACAAGGATGTGGCTTGTCAACAAGATTTCATACTGTTGATATCTGAACAAAAGATCCAAAGCGAGGTAAAGATGAGATTGTACAGTGCTCAGGAATAGAAGTGAAAAATGCCATAAAGACAAAGTTATCTTGATTCTGAATTCAGAAATCTTGTGGAAAAATAAAAGGCTAAGCACTGAAACACTGATTGGAACATTCCTGGGGTTGAGAGCAATTAGTAGAGGAAATGCTAGACATGTTGACTAAAACAATGCTTAAAGCTTCACGACCAATGTAATTTCAATTTTTTGGTCCATTGACCCTTCCCATTGCCGACGAATATTTGTTAAATAACTTTTTGGGTCTCAAAACAAGAACGTATTCTAAGATTCTAAGGCTCATTCGGAAGATAAAGCCCAAGTCTCATGTTATTGAGCAACTGTACTCCCCACAAAGGGATGAGGCCCCCGTTGCTATGCAAGTATTAAGTAAAATGTTTTATTAAGTGATCTTTTATAATTTATTGCTATTTTGTGAGTTCCTTTTTTTTCTTCAAATATATCGTAAATTTTATTAAATAGACCTGATAAACGGCATCCAATCTAATTATACTGTGGACGTTTTTACATTTAGTTTACCTGATACTATCTTGGAATAGATTCCAGTGCTTACACTCTAATTTTTTTAACAAGGCACAGCAGGCTGGGAATCAAGTTCAACAGATTGGTACAACGCATGGTGGCCAGGCTATCATTACTGCACAACCTTCACAAGTTGCAGTTGCTATTAATGCACAAGCGGTAAGAAATGTTCTATTCTCTGATTCTGCGTCAATTATATGCAGTGGTTGTAAATGATGTTTGCCATACGATTTATTGAACTCTTGATCCCAGGCTTATCGCAGATTTGATCTGGAGATATGTTGTTGTACATGATATATATATTTATTTATTTATTTGTTATATCTACCAACAAATAGTATATACATATGTGACAACTGGCTGGAAACCAGGTTCAACAGATAGGTACAATGCATTCAGGCCAAGCTATATTTACGATACAACCTGCACAAGTTACAGTTCTTATTAACGGAAAAGTAGTAAAAAACGATCGGTTCATAACTTTTGCCGCCAGTTGTATCAGCGGAAGACCCAATGATATTATGCGTTTGTTACTGATCTATGCGATACAATTTACTGAACACATTATAGTTGGTCTGTTGCGTGGAATGCTTGATGCACCTAAGCACTTCTCTCCTCGGTAATTGCAGTTGGTGGTCCCTATTTCATGCCATTATTTTTTGTCGCTTTAACTGTTTCTACAGCTCTTCATAGAGTTAGTTTTGGAGCAAGACTTACACTTTTCAGATTGTAGTCGAAATAGTAGGAATTGATAAGTTGACTTTAGGAACGTGAATTTTATACTTACAATATATTTTGTTTATGTGTATAAAGAAAAGAAAAAATCATTGTGTGTCGTCGAGTTAGGTTGTCAATATGACATAGTAAGCATTGTAAAACCAGTATATTTAGGTTTGACGTCCTAGCACAAATGCCTTACAAGCCAGTGTAAGCCATAAAAATTCCTATCTATAAAACACTCCTGCCTAGCCGAATTCCCAATAATAAATTTAAGGATAAGAAGAGGTTTTTGAAGTTACGGTTTTTTGCCATTGAATTCACGCCAAAGCTTTTTGACGTCATTTAAGAAAGGCTTGAGGTGCTAGGCATTGAAAACCCTGTATGCAGAATATTCCCATTAATGCAAGAGTTGTGTTACTGAAATCAGGGTCTGAAATATTTGTATCTTTAACTTACTACGCTTTGATTTACAGACCACGTTTATTTGGGTGTCTTTATACCCTTATGCTTTATTTTCTAGCAAAGCACGCGACTGTGGTCTCTTCTTTGGTATTTCTTATTATCCATGGTGTGAAAAAGTGTAATATACCAATAAGATAGTAGGTTTATAATGTAGTCCAGGGTGTGACTGCTCTAGAAGATACCACCAAAAACCCTATTTATTAATTAAACGCAAGCAGGAAATTTCCCATACACATAAATTGCCTTACTCAAAAAATTTTGACTGAATGCCAAATTAGTTTCTTTTGCAACCATTTTATTGGTTATTTAGAATAATACCATTAATGAATACATTATGTTATAGAAATCAAATGAAATATATCACTGCAAAGAAAGCAAGGAGATAGATACCTATTAAAATGTTAAGCAAATTGCAAAAGTAGAAAAAACCTTTAAAATCAGTAAAGTGCTATTTTGAAACCTGTAGGTTGTTTTGAAGATTTATTTAATATCGGTTACAGTGATATTCGATTTCAAATCATCGTCCAATTAATCAGCTGAAGTTCCAAGAGCTGTCCCTTTTGGTTATTGCTGGTTCTTTTGGCTTTCTTGTGTCCTTTGTTTCGTTGATTTCTTGACTGTTTGTTGTTCTTTCTTTCTCAGTTAACCAGTTTTTTTTAAGTCAAAATGTTTTTTAATTCAGTATTTCACTTGTTTATCGTTTCTAATTAATATTATAAATGTTTTGAAAATATTTTTGTAGGCACAACCACAAGTTATTCAAATTCAGTCAACAGATCAACAACAACAACAGCAACAACAACAACAGCAGCAGCAGCAACAACAACAACAACAACAGCAACAACAAGTCACCAGTGGTCAAACCCAGACACAAGTACAAGTTGGTGGAACAACAGGACAATCTGCAGTTGCACATCAACAAATAGTGCAAGCTGTCCAAGCAGTGCAAGGGCAAGGACAAACGCAAGCTGGTCAGGGACAACAGATACAGCAAGAACAATTACTGCAATATGTATGAAACTTTGTTTTGTATTTATTCCTATTTATTCTTATGCAAAGGTTATGTCTTTATTCGCTTTTTCAGCCCTTTTCAGCCTTTTTCAGAACGACCATTAAACGATTGCTTGATGTGCTTAAATAATTTCTGTTGTTTATACGCCTTCGTTTATGTCAGAGTTTTTTGTATTACTTCGCCTTGTTTTGGTTGGGGTTTTTTTTGGGGGGGGTTGCTATTTTACGGAATTACAAAGCTGTATGGTACACAATTGAAGCATCCAATCATTGCTTAGATCTAGATTCTGCAAGAGACCAATCGTTGATGTTTTATACGACAGCTCGAACTTAATCATCCCCCTACCTCCTTTACTTCTTTGGACGTACAGGTAATTACGGCTGACTTCGGGTGACACATGCTATTGGATGTCAATTGCTTTCTAATTTTGGTGTCAATATTTTTAAGTTCACTTAGGTTCCAATCCGTCACATTAAAACTATAAGTAACAACAGGTATCGCAAGAGTGTTGATTGTTGTTAATTTGTTTTTAGAGTTTAATTCGGTTTTCAGCATTGATCTTACTCTGCGAATGCATTCTTTTCGTATTTTCTCCTTCATTTTTGAGTGTTGTACACCATCGCCTTTATTTACTCCTAGATATTTTATAACTTCCTTCTTGATCTAATTTTTTTATTACGGCTTCATCATATAACTATATTTTCAGACGTTTTCCTCGCTTAAAAGTTGCCTTGGCACACTTATCTGGACCAAACAACATACCTATGTCATCACTAAACGCTTTTACGGTTTTCAACAACCCTTCCAGTTCACTATCGTTATGAGCGTAAAGTTTTAAGTCATCCATATAAAACAGATGATTGATCATCTTGTCCATGATCTTATACTCATATCCAGTATTATTAAGAAGTTGAGAGTGTGGGATAAATGCCATACAAAATAAAAGAGAGTCACCTTGGTAGATTTCACATCGGATTCGCATACTGTTTGAAATGAGAGTACCATTCGCGTGACTCAGTAAGATTTGTTTCCCATAATGACATGCTGGTTCGAAGAAAATCTATTAATACAGGAGGGATTTTAAACAATACTAAAGATTTTGAGGTCCAAGTGTGTCCAAATTTTAAGATCCAAGTGACGCTGTCAAAGGCCTTTTTATAATCTATCCAGGCAGTACTTAAATTTCTGTGTTTACTGTGAGCATTTTTCCAGAATCATTTTGTTTGTGAGCAGTTGATCCTTAAATCCATATGATCCTCTGTGACACCCTTTCTGCTCGTCGGGGAACTTCCATGTTCTTCCATGTGAACTTAGGTTCTTTCAGTTAAGATTGAGGTAAGTAATTTATAGGAAGTTAAGAAACATGTAATCGGTCTGTAGTTTTTAGGATTTGCTATTTTATTTGTTTTGGCTAAAAGATAAGTAGTTTCTTGACAGAACCATTTCGGTGTTAAGTTTGGTTCTATCATAATTGAATTGATGATGCTAATTTGGCTTGGGGCTAAGAGAGAGTATTAAGCCAATTTGGAATCTGGTCAGGCGATCTCCATTTATGAGCCTTTTTTAACGAGCTTTGGATTTCTTCAGTAGTAATATTTTCCCATTCTTGTTTAGGGATATCCCTGGTGCTATTTTCAAGGCCACGTACCCATTCTGCGTTTTCATTAAATTGTTTCTCTTTTCCCCAGACGTTGTTCCAAAATTTATTTACCTGTTCTTCAGATGGTACGGCTTCTATAGAGATAGATTCTTTTTCAATTTCACCTTAAAAATTTTTCGCGTCAGTCTCGAAAATTTTATTCTGCCTAAAGAATTTTTGTCGTTTATCAAATCTACTTAACCTAGCAAGGACGATTTTCTGAATTTCTTGGAGTTTATGTTCGCCTGTTATTTCCGAGATGTATTTTTCAGTTCCCTTCTTGATCATTCCAAATGCCCCGACTAAGATCGGCACAGTCGTGGCTTTTAAGCTCCACATCATTTGTATTTCAATTTCCAGGTCTTTATATTTGCTTAACTTGTCAAACTCCTTAACTGCGATATTATTGTCCGAGGGTACACTCATATCAATCAGTGTACATAGTTTGTTCTTTTTATCCTTAATGGTGATGTCAGGTCGGTTTGCCTGAATAGTACGGTCTGTATGCACAGGGAGATCCAACAAGATGGTGACATCCTCTGATTCGACGACTAGTTGTGGATGGTGCTCGTACCAGTTGTGGTGGGTTTTAATCCCATAATGATTGCATATACCCCCAGTGTAGATATTGCCCAATACGGTTATGCCGCTTGGTGTATTCACTTAAGGGCCAGTATGGGGTAATCGGAAACTATGTGGTCAATCGTCTCAGTATGTTTGTCTCACAGCCTGCATTTTGGAACTTGCTCATTTGTAAGGCTATATGCCTGATAGTTTCGAGTTAGAAGACTCTGGTCTTGCGCGGCAATGATGAAGTCTTCAGTTTCTGCCTTCAGCCCTGAACTCCTAAGCCACTGATGGGTTGCATTTTCATCTGCATCATGATTTTAAGTTCGGAGAACATACAGTCCGTGCATAGACTTCTGACTCCATCGATCAGTAAGTTGTTTTTGAGCCTTTTTCTTCGCGAATATTTTTTAGCTTTTCTAGCACAGGTAGTGGCTTCACGGTTTTGTTGAGCATCTTCAGGTTCGATTTTTAAGTCAATTTTAAACATTCTAGTTTCATTGGTAATTGAGTGTAATTTTTCGCCAAGTTCGTGACGACGGGCTAAAACCAATATCCAATCCTTGCACCAATTGATGATATTTTATAGCACATTTCGAGTTAAATAAGTCCACGCCCTCTGCCGCTTTTAGGCAGGTACAAATGGTCACCGTCTGCTTTGGGGTAGAGCATATTACTTGAATTTAGTAGTTTTCTAGTCTTACAGTCCATATTTTCTATTTCAGGAGGATTCCAATTTATGATGTTATTATTATTATTATTATTATTGTTATTATTATTATCATCATCATAGAACATCTGTCTCATGGTTTAGAGGGCTCAAGCCATATTAGTAGACCTTGATCATCTGCCAAATTACGAAGGCCAGATTCAACACGAAAGCAAGCGTTTAATATTTTTTTACTATTTATGTGTATACATGTAACATGTACACTAATAATAGCAAATTTATGGAATTTAACTTTGCTACTTGAGCAAATTCAAGGAGTTGACTGTACCGCCATCTCTCCAAAAAGTTGCCCACCTTTATTTAAAAGCACGAGTTGTTGGGGGTTTTTTTGGGGGGGGGACTTTAGTGCGATTCATCTTTTTCCCCAAATTCCTGCCTTTTTTAAATTTATTTATTTACGTATTTCCCAAATAGGTAATGCAAGGAGGACAGCTACAGTATATAAAAATCCCACAGAATGCCCAAATAGCTATCAATCCACAAACAGGACAGCCAATAGTCCAAATCATTCCAACATCACAAGCAGCACAACCACAGGTTCGTACTCTGCAAGCAACTGGAACCCACCAAGTTCAGGACACTACTGGTCAGCACCCACAGCAGTCTCCACAACAACAGACTCAGTCCGATGTTAGTTATGCCCAGGTAAGCTAATTATTTGTTATGGTATATACGTTTTGTGGGGTTTTATTGAGAATTTTCACGAGATACCACCCATCTTTTAAACAAATTTAACGCTGATGCTTGCTATACATACATTTCATGCGTGAATATCCTGTCCCGCATAGTTAACTGTATTTTAGCTGTTTGGTTAAGTGTATTTAATTTTACTGAAATTGTTCTCCAGCCAGTTGATTGGCTCATTTACCCAGTGGTATATTGTCGGCTCCTATTCTTATAGTATTCAATGTGTTGTGCGTTATTTTCCTCTTCATTTGAAAAACACGTGTTGGTCAAAACATTGTGTTCCATGGCTTCTTGAAACAAGTATCCAAAGATGCCCGTGATACAGTTTTTATCTAAACAGTTTTTCCGTTAATGAAACAAAACTCAGGTTGAAACGTAGTAGTTGAATGAATGACAAGTGAGCATCAGAACCCAAAAAGTATTCTATTCCAAGATTTCGCTCTATTTGGTAGATTGGTAGATGTGAGTATAATTGCTTCCATTTTGTAGCCGCAAAATACACTGGTTTAGGGTTTTTGTACAATACACTACCAAATAGAACATGTGCCCTTTTGCGTCATAATGTATATATATATATATATATATATATATATTATAAGAGGTGTCGGACAAGGATGCATAATCTCACCTGATTTATTCAACTGATTCAATGAAATTATTCTCAGATAATTGAAGGAACACAACGGTTTTAGTGTATCATTGTAAATCGAAAGTTAACAATAGAATTACGAAAAAGAATCATTTATCGCTATGTAATACCTGTTTTGACGCACGGAAGTGAATGCTAGATTACAAGAGCAACAATGAAAAAAAAGGATTGAAGCAACAGGAATGTTGTTCTTCCGTCTCATGTTAAAAATCTCCTGGATTGATAGGAAAAGTAACGATGACGTATTAGTAATGGCACAATCTAAAAGATATTTAATCAGTCCTATACGAAAAACGCAGTCCCAATTTTTAGGGCACATTAAACGTAAAGAAGGGGTAGAAACTACCCTTTCTATTAGGAAAATACAAGGAACAAGAGCCAGAGAGTGGCAGAGAGTAACATATTTAGATAATTTTTGAAGATGGGTAAATGAAGGAACAATTGCTAATTTAACTACTGCTACGATAATTTAGCTTGCAAGAAATACGCTTTTTCAAATTATCTGTCAAAGATATAAAGGTGATTTGCAACTATTAATTTCATGCCTTCCTATATTGTTCTGTACCATTTTTTCTTGGTAGATCTATCAAATTCAGCAGCCAGGTGTTGTGGGTGCAACCGGACAACAAATTTACATTACAGCACCGACAGAGTTATCCCAAGCAAACGGTCAAGATGGACAAAGTGCCGAGTAGAATACTAAATATAAAAAATAAACGTTCTTAATGTGTTTTCATACACCACTTAGAAAACACAAACAGACCGAATAATTTGACTGCATCCGATAGTTTGTTGTTGAACATCGTAGGATTGCTATAACCGGAAAGATGTGCGTCTGTACCCTCAAGAGTATGACCTTTGGTGCAAGGCCCAACCACTAGCAAACTCCAATTGCAACTACCCAATAGTCATGAATATTTGGGTCTCTTTTTTCTTATTTCCTACATATCTTTATGCGGATTTTTAATTGTTGGCATACAAATAGAGAACTATGGAATTTAATGAGAATCGCACATTTTTAAAAATCATTCGAACATCTTCGTTTTACTTTTAAGCATAGGTGAGTACTTGACAAACCAAAGGAGTGCAAATATCAAAATGAAAGTCTACACTTTATTTTGCATAATATAGGCACAAGAAAATTAATGGGTATCCTAAAGTTTTTACGGACGTTAACTGCCATACAGAAAGAATGACTGTTGAACCTGTATTTGGCTCCAAATGCGGTTAAGACAAAACCAATTCAGGTTTTATTATTTTGCTTCGTATTAGCATTGGAGACTTTGACGTCATTGCAGTTCAGAGCTGCAATGTTGTAAACTAGAGATGTATAAAAGAAACTATTATTATCTTATCGACATTTTTATTTGTTAAAAATCTTATAGTATTTCCCGTGTTTTGAAGTATCTTGTGCTGGCTGTTCTTAAGTTAATGTATCTTGTAAAATATTTTTTCCAAACTTTTTTTCTTGTCAGAGATACTTCAAGATAAACGAATTTGTAGGGTGCAACAGAAATGTTTTAGAAATTGTGTAGTAATATCTATGGAGTATAGCCACATTTTACAACAAAATTTCTATTATTTTGTTTGCAAACTAGCACCCGTCTTCAATTTTTGAGTCATCATTATTATCATTAACTGATCGACCGATGTCGAATTTCCATGACCAGATTTCTGCAAACATCGCGTTCGTCCATAGTAATAGATTGTTGCTCCTTTTACAAGATACTTGATCAATTGGTCCCAAACGTTACGTTCTGGTCGACCTTGGTAATTGGGAGAGTAATGCTCTGTGGGTTATTTTACTCTTGTTTCTTCCGCAAATCTATAGGATTTTACTACATACTCTGAAATTGTTGTTGTCACCCAAAATAGGTCATCACGACGCTCAGTGTTTGTCATATACTGGTGCGAGTTTGCTTTTTGGGCGCCTTTGGCAATCTTATGTTTGTTTACCAGAGCTCTTGCTTAATGCGCTTTTTATGCAAATGCATTTGTACCATACAAAACCACTTTCTTGACTGTTGCCCTATTGAATTCCATCATATTTTCAAATGGAAAGCTTTAGTTTCGCAGTAGAAAGCCGATGAAGACTTTACTACATTCTTTCTAAGGGTCATGCCCGAATAGATGAGACATTAGATAAAACATATTTAAACGAAGACTGGGTGGTGTACCTAGGTACCTCTAAACATGAAATAAACTTTGATGATTCTTGCAATTTTCTCAAGGTGCCATGTCTAAATGATTTCCAGCCTTGGCTTAAAATATTGCCTCCGTCTGTGACATAAAAACTATATCCCAAATGTCAATTGGACATTGTGAAACTTTGTCTCTAATGGAGATTTTGTTCAAAAGTTTACTCTCCATACATAAAGTGGAACTTTGAAGAAAAAAACCAAAGAAAAAAATCAACCAAGATTGCTTGTGCATGGCACACTGGTCAAGAAGCTGAGTTATTCTATATCTAGAGCCCCCGTGGTCTCTGCTATTCTACTCCTCTAAGACTGGTGCTAATGCTTTGTGGAATGGCTTGAGACTATGGATAACACTAAGGGAATCATCACTTGCATCACTTGATTCGATTTCAGATGAGGAAGGGCCCTATTACATTACCCCCCCCCCCTTCTTTTATCCTGTTTTCCTTCTTTTCCTTTTCTTTGTCTTCTGTTTCATACATTCTTTTCTCAACTGACATAGTTGGAAATCAGTTAGTCATTCATGTTTATTTACCAGTAATAACAAAAAGTTTTCATACATTGACATTTGAAAACCCAGGCAATCAAAGCACATAATCATATCTATTGTCGATACACGAAAAAAATTAAGATGGCACATTTGAATGTGATTTGTGGAAGAACTCTCAATAATTTACCCATTTTCAATTTTGGGGAAATGTCAAGGTAATATTATGTAACAAGAGCTGGTGTGTTTTATCTGACATGGTTTCAAAACTTTAATGGTCTTGTGTATGGAGGTTATCCCGTTAGCACATTAGTTTTTTTAGACAATAAATCTTTAGAATAGCATCATGAAGCCCACTGGCTTCTGGCTGCAAGCCCACACACTTCCTGCTACGATATCGTAGGAGGTGATTCCCCCATTATGCCAAACAGATAAGCAACCATAGCTTGCTCTATGTAAAAGGGACATAAGAAAAGGCTGGGAGGATTACAAACGGCGTCAAAATCAAAACCATTCACAACCCCCTTGTAGTTTGTAGACACATATACTCTGTGTTTCATCGTTATTTAAGCCACCTAAATTAGTGAAGGTGGCGATGTAATGGTTTTGTATTTTAACGAATCCCCATTGTTTTAAAAAATTAGTATTCTAGCTTTACTTTTTACCTCCAGTCAAGCTTTAGGAATTAGAGAGTACATAGGAAGGTGACTGCAGGTTATATAATTTGTAAAGTGCTCTTGATTACTTTGCTGCCTACTGGAACTTTGATGAACTCAGGTGTAAATTATAGAGTTCTCCTGTCTTGCTTCGTTTTAGGAAACCTGGGGGTTAGCCACTAGGGTAAGAGTGCAGCTCCTTAGTTCACCTCGTAACAAGTAAATTAGCGTGTACCTACCCCTGCAGTACCCATTTTTGATAAATCGTTGCCAATACACCATAGCCAAATGGGTTTATGTTATATTGTTATTGTTTTTATGGGAAGGCATATTTTTTACACTGTTTCTAATCCACTTGGGTAGGATAAAAGGTTTGCTATCGATTATTTGCATACAGTTACATGGTGGTTTTCTATCCGCTAACAAAATAACAAGGTAATGGCGTATCTTGTGATTAAATTTTCCTTTGTAAATAGTTCCAATGCAGTTTTTTTGAAGAGTAATGTATTAATTTAATTGTGATAATATCCTTGTCGGCCACCGGATGTAATAGACTTACTCTGTTGATTTACACTTCTTGTCATAGCGTTTTGTGTAGGGTTTTGGGAAAGTTATTATTTTTTGGTTTAAGCTAATTGGAGCCGAAATATGCGAAAGCGCTTAGATGTTATTTAAATGCAGAATGTATGATTATGGCATGGCTCTTTCTTGCCTGATATTCACTGGGTTGCTGCGTTACAAGGAGAAATACTGCTTAATGGATCTTTTGTAAACACACCGTTTAGAAAATAGAAACCTGATCAAAACTTTGAGTGAAAATTCAATCCAAATTTGGTATAGACTATTATGTATATTTTTGAAAAGGGCTATATGTGAGTCAGGGAATGCTTAAAGCGAAGCTTGCCATTGTTCTGTTGGACCAAAACTTTGTAACTCTGCATAATACAATAAACACAGGCTCGTAATTCTAGGCTACGACTAGACTAACCTGTGTGTGGTAATGCTTAACGAAGATGTCGTTGTTAAGGCAATAAGTTTCTATATTCCCGAAATTAATAGGCCATTGAGAAATGTATGATAGCACTTAAACAAATATAATTACAGAAGCTACCCCTGTGAAAACTGGTTCTAGTTGATGCTTCGGTTCGTTTTCACTGATTTAACGTCGAGAGCTAACTTAGAAACGAACTGGCTCATAATGTGGCAGAGGCACTTCTCATGTACAGGATATTAGTTTGTTTTTATTTCTTAATAAAGACTTGGTATTCGAGATTTTTTAAAGATGTATAATAGTTTTTTACTATTGGTAAGGCACTTATCCCTCCCCATTTTTTCGGTTTGCCTTGTCCCCAGGACGAGGTACTGATCTCTTGCTAGATAGTTTTTCACTAGTTTTTTTCCAAAAAACTAGTTTACCATTGGTGGAATTCTTGCCAACTGGTCAGGTTGCTAAGGGTGTCCATGGACTTGACCAATTTAATGCTCCTGATGTAAATTCGATTCCATTAGTTGTCTTGAAAGAGTGTTCCTGGACTATATTCCTTGCTTTTCGGGGCCATCCATTTATTACGTTCCCACTGAGGGGGAAGGGGAGTATCCTAAAAAGCGAACAGGGGGGAGTGGGGTTCACAAGGTGAGAACGTTCACATTAAAAAAATTTGCTTACAGTTTTCACAAAGTAGTGACAGCGAAAGACAAATGTGCAGGTGTAATTATTCTTATCTGTTTTTACACATTTATTGTTTGTTTATATGGAATTATTTTCGTTTGTATTCGTCTTGTATCTAATCATAATTGCTTTCATTCCTCACAACAATAGCCAGGCGTCGATTTTTTACTTTTCGAATTTAAGCACATGAGCTTCTATAAAAGAAGAATCAATGACAAAATTTTTAACTTATTTATCGAAATAGCAACTACCAGCGACGTTCAAAAAAAAAGAATAACGTACGTTCGCACGGGGGAGGTACTTGCCTGCTAACAGGTGCGAACAAGGAGTGGAGGGTGTCGAAAAATTGCCAATTTAATGCGAACGCAATAAATGGATTGCCCCTTCAAACTTTTTCATCTTTTCCTATAGGAATGTTGTTTTCCCGCGTCTTGGAAGGTTTTTAATTTTGTCGCTGTTTTAAAGAAATGGATGTGATCCATGTGATCGTAGCAAATATCGACCCTTAGTCTTCTTTGTGCCATTAATAAGGCCCTTGAATTACTTATCGACAATGTAATGGTGGAATTCTTGGAGACACTAGGTCTTTTTGTTGATGTTTAGTAAGGATTTAGAGGACCTCGCTCCAATATCTTTGGCATTTCTCAAGATCCTATACTTGGTCCAACCCTTTTCCTTCTTTACATTAATGATCGTCATGGAAAGTTGATTCGGTTCTTCAACATCTATGGTGGTGATACTATTTTGTGCTCTGCCACTGACTACAAGGGAATCCAGCAAGACCAAATAAAATATGCAAAAGATTTGGAGTCTGACCACGGTGTCAAGGCATGGAAATGAAGTAGTATTATTATTATTATTATTATTATTATTATTATTATTATTATTATTATTATTATTATTATTATCTTATTTTGTAGCATTTGCACAGGCTGTTTTTATTGCTGCTTTCTTCCTCTTTGTCTAGCCAC
>RDPX01000178.1:631704-653596 GCA_003991215.1 Morbakka virulenta | reverse complement strand
AACCTCTACTTGCCTCTGCAGTTTTTTCATGCTTGCTCGACATGAAGCTTTGGCTATAAAATACTTTAAAGTTCGTGCAGTAAACAAACTTTCCGATAAAATGTAACGTTCCTGTTTAAACTTAAGCCCTCTTTCTAATGTTTTTTTAATATGTAACCTTTTTATTTTGCCACACTTCCTAACATGGAGGTCTATTTCTCGCCTAGTAAATACATGTACTAGAAGAAAATCCAGAGATTTTCCCCATGTCAAATTTTCTTTGGATTTGTTATCTGTAATTAACGTAACGTCCAGATCAGCATTTATATCTCGTAATAACAAATTTTGAACATTTATATCCGAAAGAAATCCACTAAAATTGACAGTTGCCTCAGGTTTTTTAATAATTATAAGAGTTTCGAGTTCTATCTCAGCTTCCTCCATTTTTGTTTATATTTTTGTGCATACGGGCCTCGTTTTAAAGTCGAGGCTAACATTACATCATAGAATTAGGGAAACGTGTATTGCCTCCCCCCCATCTGTTTTAAATTTGTGGTGGGCCTCTTTATGATGCAGGTAACGCTTGATCTTTTCGACCTGTGTGGGTGTGTGAAGCACATTTGACCTGATGCAGTCTCAACCAGTTGAGTTAAGAGCGCTTTTTAAATATTAAAAATACCCATCAGACCTTTTCAATTGCCGGAATTAATTTGAATTTATTTTCAAGAAGACTTAAGGAGAACGAAGTGAAGCACTTGATTCGGATGATGGTAAGGTGGATATTTCTTTTAACTGTTTTTGAGATCTGTTCGATCGGATCTTTTAACGTTTGTAAATTGTGTTTTTCAGATCTATTAACGCGTACAAACATGTGGCTGAATAAGACAGAGCTAACCTATCAAAGGATAGTTTTTCAGATGATTTTAGGTCACGGTGCCTATGCTATGCTACCCGGCACTGCTTCATCGTTTGATTGTTGTCCGGCTTACCTACCTAAATCTACACGGTCTCATGATCGTGGTCCAACTTTGTTGACTTCTTCTCATCAGAAGTAATACTGTTGGCAAAAGTGAGTGAGGGTGAGTCACAGAAAATAAACTTAATGTGGACTGAGCTGTAAACAAGAATTTGCTTATCGGTGTAACCAAGTTCAATTTTTTAGCGTGCATACATGTACCTTCCTTTGGTTGTTAATTTAATGGTAACACATGGCATGCGGATGCAATTCAACCTCCTGGAAGTGATACTCCGACAGGATCTTTTTTCCAGTAATCTGGGGAAACAGAAACCAATTTAACAACTCATTCGCAGACAACTTGCATCGGTGTATCGGTGACAAAATAAAGCACCTGTCGTTTCCTACTTGGATGGTGTTGGTAGGAACATCATTTCTTCTGCCCCTCAGCTGGGATTAAAATGACAAGGGAAAAGGGCGTGTCAACCTCAAAGGCATCGTTTGCCAGAGCCTCAATCCACTTCAGAAGTGGTATGAGGCTCACGTGAGCAGCAACATGGGCAACAACGCGCTTTTACCATTTTGATGGTATCTGAAGTGGCATTTTCTAGTTTCATATGCTCTCTGGTCTTTTTTGTGTCTTACTCGGTTGGTGTTGCAGGGTACCAGCTGATCGCTTCTCGGCCTTTTGGCTAAGATCAAGTGAAGAGCTCTGGTCTCTTCTTGGTCGAGTCTTCGGCTATAAAGCCCAACCATACAGGACAAGACTCTCAAGATGCTTGAGCCTTGGCTGATGACCAATCCAAAAGGAAGGGCCTTCCCATGGAGTCTCTAGGAGGGGCCGTCTGTACGTTTTGTGGTACATTTTGTGGTGGTGAGGAAAATTGTGACAATATTGGTATTGAAAAATTATGTAACAATTGTTTAATTGATGTTATTGCTAGTACCCTGCAGGGTCTTTCATTTATGGAACCCCTGGCAAACAGTGGGCCCATTTTTGTCTTTCACATGCATGAAAGACCAGAAAGGAAGCAACAGATCTTTTAAAAGTGGTGCAGAAAGCACACAAGACAATGCTCCACATTACACAATTCCATAATTTTCTCACGTAAGTGTAAGTAAGGATGCCCTCGAAATCGTTGATTTCATATGAAATTAGTGAAATAGCAGTCGTATCGCGGTTTTATTACCCATACCGTTTTGTTGAATTTGAACTTACTACCTTGCGTCATGGCCTCAAATTTATTATAATATCTATATCTTATGCTATAATATGGCTCCGATAATATGGTTTATTCGTTGTAAGAAGCTGTAGTTGCAGCACTTTTCCCAAAATAGGTTTGCCCCTGAAAAACGTACTGATGTTTGCAGACCTTAAAAGTTTAAGGCATTTTTAATATCAGGGCATTAAGTTATTAGTGAAGACAATTTTGCTACGTATTGTGTTGAGAGTATGAATTTGAAACAATGTCAAGATATTAAAGCCAATTTTCAAACTAATTTTGAGAAAACTGCCACCAAAGGTTTTTCTTGATGGGCCTTTGGGCACACCATACTAAGTTAATCTTTGGATATTTTACTTTTCCTGGATTTCATTTATCCGAAACTTAACAGCCCTGTGTTCCAACAAACAATTGGATTAACTGTTAATAGACCACAGGAAATAATTATATATTTATTAATATATATATATATATATATATATATATATATATATATATAAATTTTATGGATAGCTTGTGCAACTCTACAGTATGATGACATTATTCTCAAGACCAAATAACTTATTATGAGGATGCTAAAACAAGGTGCATCTTGCTCCAAGATTGTCAAAAGATTCGATAAAATGCATGGAAAACATAGTGGTGCATTTACCCCATTCAACAAGAATAAACTGTTAAAGCGTGAATTGATAAGAAATCTTTAACATTTCTTTTTTTTCTTTCTAATACTTATTTAATATTTTATTTTTTATTTAATTCTTCCTCATCATTTCTTTTCTTCTCTCTCTCTCTCTCTCTCTCTCTCTCTCTCTCTCTCTCTCTCTGTTTCTTTCTTTATCCTCTTGTAATATTTTATTTTTCCTTCTTTGTTCTCTCCATATGTACACATTTTCTACCATTTTTTTCTTTTTCTCCCCTACGGTTTGTGTTTTTTTTCTCTTTCTGTTTCATATATTTTATTTTTTCGTTTATTTTTTTTTTTTCTATTATATACTTCCACCTCCTCCCCTGTCTTTTATACACTTCTATATGTATATCAGANTCTCTCTCTCTCTCTCTCTCTCTCTCTCTCTCTCTGTTTCTTTCTTTATCCTCTTGTAATATTTTATTTTTCCTTCTTTGTTCTCTCCATATGTACACATTTTCTACCATGATTTTCCTTTTTTTTCCCTACGGATTGTGTATTTTTTATCTTTCTGCTTCATGAATCTTATTTTTTCGTTTTCTTTGATTTCTTCTATTATATACTTCCACCTCCACTCTTTCCATGGAGGTGGCACCTGATCAGTGCTGCCGTGCAGCCATGTCTGTATGTCCATTTCAATTTTAAATGCCTGATATGGTTGACATGGTAATCAACTGATGATGCATAATATCTACTTTGTTTATAGTCATTATCATCATCTTAATCATTTTTCTTAGTCATCTATCATTTTACATTTTTCAACATGCTTCACCATAGTTCTATCCTTCATACATCATTATTTTTCTTTCTCTCTGCAGATAGTTTATTCTTATGTTTTTCATTGTGTTGCCCTTTGTGTTGTGGTATGGATTGTTCATGTATGGAGTGTCCCATTATTGCCAATTTATCAGCCAGTTCCATCTTTGGCTAAAGTTTTCTGAGTGTTTCACTCTAATACTATTATATATATTTATTTGCTTGTTAAATGAATCATTTTCTGTGATCTCTTTATAGTTAATTGGATTAATTGTTTCAGAACATCAACACCCATATTGGTCAAAGAACCTATGTCGAAGGAAAATCTAATTTGGGGGAAACATTAACAGTGTATCATGCTATACCGGCACCCAGTTCCTTCAATTCAACTGATCTTATTTGTAGCTAATGGGTAATAAGTAATCAAAACAGAACTGAGCAGGAATACATTTTTGTCTCACGGTGTGATAATTAGGAACCAATTGTAGAATTTGCCCCTTGCTTTGACAAAAATCTTCTAATGTCTTTTCTTAAAGCCAATATACAGATGGGAGTGAATTCCTATTGCAAATGATACAGTTTATCTCAAACAAAAAGATGTCAGCAGAGACCTGGTGAAGGATAGCATAACTTGGAAGTCAATTTCAAGATGTAAAAGCATGTAAAATGGACGTTTAACTGAACATGATGATGATGATGACAGTGAAGTAACTTCATAAAAAGACCCCCTGTACGTACCAGTAGATCCAGAAGAAAATTGAAGTGAGTTTTAAGTAGTTATTTGGCCCAGAAACGTTTTGAGGGATATTCCATTTTTGGGCATAAAGGAGAGGCAAGGCTTACTTTTGTGTGTTTAAATATTTAAAGCTGAAATCAAAAGAAAAGCCTTGACAAAAATTGGAAATTCTACTGATTAAAATTTTTGACATTGTCTCAGGCACTTCAAAGAACAACTTAATGGCTTCCTGACCCCCGAATGGAAAGCTATACCATTTGTATTATTTGCTAAAAGCTGGGGTTTCATGGGGTGCCAGTCATTGTAGGATGATTTTTATCATATTTAGATTTAACTATATCCATCATTATTATGATCTAGTTATTCCTCCACTATTGGATTGTGTGCAGTTTTCTATGTTGTCTAGGGAAAAGGCTATAAAGTGAGAAACAATGCTTTGCTGTCTTTTTCCAAGATTAACTGCACAAGCCCACTGCATTTGCCAGGCATCCCCCCCCCCCACTACACCATCATAGCTTTCCACTTTGCAGTTGGGCACCACAAGGTCAGCTCTGTTTATATCATTACCCTAATCTTAGGTGAAGAGTATGTTTATTGGGGATACATATAAAAGTACTGAGTATGAGTTAACCTTTATTCTCATGCCTCACCACTCAACCAAGGAAAATCAAAATATTCAAAGGCATTGTACAGCAGTCTTTCTACCACCCACCATCTAAGCGCTATAAGATTACATTTTTCCTCCTTAATTATGCCCTAAAAACATTTGATTGCAAAAAATTGCAGAAAGAAATTTGCTGAAGTTGATATCATGATCTTCTTGATCAAGTCCACATACAGTGATATTGTCAAGGTAGGGAAACACTCCTTTCAGGTTATGGTTTTCAACAAGCTTCATCATTTCTCTTTGAAAGCATGCTGCACCATTTGTCACTCCAAAAGGTAACTGGGTGAACTGATAAAGTCTTCCTTCAGCTTCACAGGCAGTAAAAGGTTTATCTGCATCTTTAAGACATATCTGATGATAAACACTTTGAAGGTCAAGTGTGCTGAAGACTTTGATTTGGGAAATTTTGTTGATGGTGTTGTCAATTCTAGGTAATGGGAATGCTTCCAGCTGGGTAAACATGTGGATTGTTTGTGAGTAATCTATGCCCAAGCACTTTTGTGATTTTCGTTTTTTGGTAACAACTACTTGTGCTTGCCATTGTGATTGTATACAAAAATATTATTTTTATACAGCTGAAGATTGTGAAAGAATGAAACTCTAAAAACTGTAAAGTTAGAGTTTTTCTTACTCCTATGTCTGATTATATGGTAGCTCCTACATTTCAATGTGGTAGAGTACTGTTGCTGATGACATTTCATATTCATTTGTTAATAAATATATATATATCCTATTTTTTGTATGTTACTTTATGTATATTGCTCTGCTATATGTATTAAGCACTTTTTGATACAAAAACACAAAATTTCGCACACACACACACATATATATGTACACACATAAATTGCCAAGAATACCAAGTGTGTGTTGTAAGAATGAAAAGTAGTTAGACCAGAACAAAGGCTTTATTCAACACAAAACCATAGTACATTGTTTAGTAGTAAATAGTGTGTATAGACCTAGAAAATAAACAAAAGAATATGTAAATATCAACGAATTTTCATAACAGCTATGTAAAAGATGTGGTACCTCATTGTAGTTTACTTTCTATGGCTGGTCCAAGAATTTTATGTTTTTGTTTTTACATTTTTGTTCAGTTTCCTTATTTATTTTCTGAACCTCTGTCTTATATCATAACAGCAGAACTAAAAATAGTTCAATATGTTCTTTGTCTCCTACTTTAGGCACAAACAATAACAATGAGCAATGGGTACAAAGTTCCATTGTTAGGACTTGGGTAAGTTATGTCATACTGGTTTTAATGTGGGATAGAGGAGGTTCAATTGAAGAGTTCTTTAAATGATACATATTAAAGAATTGGGTAATCCTTCTGTCACTAGAATCTATCCATACCTTTTTTATATTTTTAAAGTTGATTTATATATATATATATAGTATTAGGAGTAAACTCCAAACAGCCAGATGTTAAGGCTTCTATTTTGCCAAAATAATAACAAAAAAGGAACCTCTTACATCAAAAACAAATTTAGCATGACTCGACATGCAATGCATAAACAAAGCCATAGAAGAAGTGCTTCAGAAATTTAGATAAGAGACAGACATAAGATAGACCATGTTGGTAACAGGTCCTGGGCTTGTGGCCGGCAGTGGCTGCTTTCCACATGTGTTACGAGAGAGATTATGGAAGGAAAAGATGGAAAGTGATCATTTGCCATCAGCCTCGTACAGTTAAGTACAGGCTATCAGTGATCGATCAGGAAGAGAATAGAAGGTAAAAAGTCAAGGACAGAAGATAAGACAATAAATTCACAGAGTAGCCAAATCTGAGGTAATGTGGAAACATGTTTTGTCAAAAGAAGAGAAAGCATCAAAATGTTTGCCATAAACTTTATGCACAACATTCCTTAATTTGTTTTGGGAAGCTCCTTGCGTCATCATCCTACCAAAAAGTTTTTTGATCTTGACTATGAAATCATTGTAGAGAAAGGAAACACGAGCGATACATAGAGTTTTGGATAGTATTGACCCATAGAACACATGACGAGGTAAATTTCCAGATAGATCCAGCATTTGGATGATATGGAAAGGAAAAGTATCATGCTTGTCAAATAGCTTGTAAACGAATAATCCACCTTTGACTGTTATGTCTGAAAAGGTAGCATGTTGGCCTATGTGTTTGCATTTCAGTACCAGCTCACTTGAATAGATTTCGTGATGACTTTTTTGAAATCCCTCTGAGTCGTTAATACTACAGGCATCATCAATAAAACGAAAGCAATTCTTAAACTTAAATTCACAGTATCGATCAGTGTGAATTAGGTTGGTGATGAACGTATTTTCAAAATGGTAGAGATAAAGATTTGCCCAGAATAGAGCNAAAGGAAAAGTATCATGCTTGTCAAATAGCTTGTAAACGAATAATCCACCTTTGACTGTTATGTCTAAAAAGGTAGCATGTTGGCCTATGTGTTTGCATTTCAGTACCAGCTCACTTGAATAGATTTCGTGATGACTTATTTGAAATCCCTCTGAGTCGTTAATATCACAGGCATCATCAATAAAACGAAAGCAATTCTTAAACTTAAATTCACAGTATCGATCAGTGTGAATTAGGTTGGTGATGAACGTATTTTCAAAATGGTAGAGATAAAGATTTGCCCAGAATAGAGCAGGGTCTATAATCATGGATATGCCTATTACCTGTTAAAAAACAAGAAACAAAAGAAAGTTTGCAAAATAAGGTGGTCATCCATAATCTGAACTTTCCTCTTGCTGCAACTTTTACCACCATACCTTTTCCTGGTGAAAAAGCAAGAAGTACCTTTTGCAGTTAAGTATTTTCTGTTTCCATCTGCAGTCTTCGGACCTCCATTAAAAACAAATTCAACCAGATTATTAAGGACTTCAATAAGGTTAGCATGTGGCAGTTTCATGTAGAGAGCACTAAAGTCAAAAGTTGAGATAGATTTAGCTTTATATATATATGCACAATCCAATTTCTTACAGCACATTTGTATCCATCTACACAAAGGAATGTACAGTTGTACATTTAAAATTTCACAAACAATACAACCTGAATACACTAGATAACACATGTAATAGGGTAATAGCAAGTAATGGAATAAACAGGTTGTAATGTAACAAAGAGATGTTGAAGAAAATGATACCAAATGTTTCATTGGAGCAAAAGGGAAACAATAAAATGAAACAATAAAAACTCAATCAGATGATACACTAAAGCTCATTTTAGCCAGATGAATGAAAGTTAACAAAGATGATTAGAGTAAAAATAGGTAACAAAATAATAAGCCTTGTACAATTAATGTACAATTAATTTTAAGCCTGAAAGGATTATGCTAGTACTATCTATGTACTAATAAACCACAACAGTCAAACAAATAAACAATATTAGTCAAATAATGAAATGGAAAAGTAACCTTATATTTCTTCTTAGTAACTTAGGAACTAAGCTATAATTTCATGGATTTACACATTTGACATCTGGACCTTTTAGGTATATTATCCACATATATGATACATTTATAGATTATATCAGTTAAGCAACAATTTTCATCAAGTAAGCAGATGATTTTCTTCTGGTAATTACAGCTTTTGCTGGCCCCATCTTTTCACATCTCATTTTTTCTTGTGATTTTTTATTAGTTGTGCAAAGTTCCCAGTTAAGCTATAACTTACATTGACAGTGTTACAATTGAATATCTTGTGTAATTTGTTGGTAGGTGGGTAGTGTCTGCCAATATGTTTTAAGAATATTTTGCCAACATTTGTGGTGATGTTTTTGCAGAATGCAGGGTTGAACCAAATTATACTACTCACCCATCAGCATTTGTTGTTTTAGTTTATGAAGTCTAATTGTTGGTATCTTAAATTGTCTTGTGGCCACATTTATGAAGAGCATACTCATATGCACTAAAATGAGAGTTTTTGTAATTGCTTACAGTTTTACTTGTTCATCGATTTAGTTTGTAGCCTGGAATCTAGAACTGTTGTGTCATTTACAGTCAGGAAAATTATTGTATTTTACTTGTACAAATTGTGATTCAGGACAGAAAAAGATTTAGAACTAAGAGTTATGTCACTTAGTTACAGAGTTTCTCATTTTACTCTACACTACAATAAATTTTTGTTGTTGGTTGAAGAACCATTCAGTGCCTTTGTTTAAGGGAATGTGAAAAGAAGCTCCCACGTCTAAAATGTCAAAGGGGTTGTGATGGTAAGTAGTTCTGAACTTGAGCCATCTACTTTGATATGCCAATATCCTTGTGTGGCATCAAGTTTAGAGAAATTCTTTGCACCAGCATTCAGAGCTATTATTTCTTTGGTTGTTGGAAGTGGACAATGTTTACTTTTGCTGGCTGTATTTAAATATTGAAGGTTAAGGCATAAATGGAGTTTTCCATTTCATTTGGTCACAATGAGCAGGTTATTTTCTCAGTCTGATGGTTCCGGAATGGGTTTCATGATGCCTTTACCATTTTTCTGGGTTTTCTTAAATTTGGGCTTCAGGGTATGTGGTATTTTTTGAGGAGGAACAATGACAGTTTCTATGTTATCCTTTAATTGAATAGAGTACTGACATGGAAGGCAACCAAGTTCTCCAAAACAATTGTCATATGTAGATGCATTTGTTGCTCTTTTCAACTGCCTGGATACAAGTAACAAGGTTGAGGAGTTCACTGGATTCTAAACCCAAAATTGAAGTACAAGTGCTCAAGGCTTTAATAAAAGTGAAATTTACACTCAAGAGTTTCTTATAGGTTACAGGAAATGAATACTGACCAGCTGTTAAGGACTGGAAATCCTTTGTAAGCAGTTAACTTTGCTTGACATGGATTGAGATGGGGTCTAGGTTGAAGAAAATTTAAAAAAATTGTTTCTGGTAGAATATTACATTGTGCTCCTTTATCAGTTTTGAAAGTATCTGGGCATTGGTGGAAAATTATTAATTACTATTAATTACTATCAACTGCTCAAGGCTTTCTTCTCCCATTTTTGCTCACAGGTATGTGTTGATGGTTTTCACTTTTCTCTGTGACCACTTTGATGATGAAACTGTGACAGGTACACAAACTGCTGTCTTCAGAGCTCTATGTAGACCTGGATCATGATTTGCCAAATCACAATCTTTAAATTTTGTCAGCATTTTAAAGCCCTTAAAGCTAAAGAGGAATTTATTTAAAAAATAACTCACTACTACATCCAACATGTGCTAGCATGTAAAATGGACGATAAACCAAATATGATGATGATAATGATGACTGGTACCTAAAGGTATAAATGAAAATAAAATGTAGCATCTTTTTCCAATTCAAGCATACTTTGAATGCCAGCTTTCTTGAAATCTGTAACCATTTCCAGAGAATTTATATCATGGAAAGTTGACAATTGATCTTATCATGTCTTAACATAGGACCTTGTCAATATTCACAACATTTTCACCACAAGGATTACAAAATCGATTTGAAACAACTTTTCATGAACACAAATGGCAAATGAGAAAAAGGGGGACGGGTAGTCAACAAAGTTAAAGTAGTTGGAGTGCTAAAAAATGGATAAAGCCACTATGCATCTGGGAATATTTAATTTCCTCTCTCTGGAAAATGAGAATTCAGATATTCAGTCACAACATTTCTGAGACAATGAATGCACAGCATAACACATGAAATACCAGGGAATGATGGATGAAATTGAAGATGCTGCTTCTTCTCCTTCTGAGTTCTAGGTGTTAAGCATTTAAGTTCTCATATTTATAATAAATTTTGGAGTACAGTGTAAGTCACTGAAGGCGCCATAAAGCTTTTTTCCAGTCATGTCTGTTTCTTCCAAGTTTGATGGAGAGGTTTATAAATCAGCGGCAATCTCAAATACACAGGTGGTGTTTTCTGCCCTTTGTCACATTGGCTGTGGATCTTCTCACCTCAAATAGTGGCTTCTTGACCCAAAGCTTACACCCAGAGAAACCATTACGTGCTTCCTCCACTTCCATATTTGTGTTTTTACGTATGTGATAACCTTCGTGCCCATCGCCTGGCAATTTCATACATTTCCTCTCATGGCGGAAATGACTTGTTCCTGCTAAGACCAGATTACACAAGTACAGTAGTTGTGCCTTACCAAGTGTTGGCCCTTTTTGGTCTTCTTTAAATTATGGGGCCCCTACCTGCATGACGGGATAAGCCTTGAGACTCTAAATCTTGTTCAAGTAAGGCGAAGTTACCATGGGTGGGGGCGCTTAGGGAACCTATTTGCATGTCTTCTGGTCCATGGTTTATTGCTTGCCTTCTACCCACCTTGACTGACCTTCCTCCAGTGCTCTGGTCTCCCATGGATGGTATTGTGTGCAAGGCAATACAGCCCAACTCTTTACTATAAATGTCTTCAATAAAAGGTGTTCCCAATCTTTAGTTTATTAGAAAGATACTTCTTTATTCTGTTGTGATTTAAATCTTAGTCTATAGTAATGACTTCCAGTTATAGTTAGGATTGTAACCATTCCACCAGTTTTTTGATTGCACTATTTGTGACCATTTCAACCACCTCTAGATCTATATCGTCCTGTATTTGCTCTATTAGGGCACCTTTCTTGGCAAGTTGGTCTGTTGTTTCATTTCCTTGGGTGTAACAGTGGCCAGGTAACCACTGTGGAACTGTTGTTGTTGTCAACTGTAATTTGCATAACAATGCAAGGATATTTTTCATGAGAGGTTCCTATGTCTGATGAGGGCCTGCAAGACTGTGGTTGCATCACTTAAAATATCTCAAGTAAGAGGGTCTTTATGAGCATCAAATTCACAATTTACCGTTCTAAGCACTGTGGCATATTTCATATATGACTGGCCTCGAGTCTGTTTATAGGTAAAAAATTTATGTTGGAAGTTTAGTTGTGTTCCCCAGGGTTACAACGTTCATCCAAACAAGTTGGGATGTAATTAAAGCTCATTCAGTGATGGCCTGTTTGAAAGTCAAATATATTATACAGTTCACATCTACATTGGCCAATACATGTGAGAAGAATTGAATCCTTAGTCTTATCTGGCTTATCATCATCCTGTATGAGACTTCCGTACATGATGATGATGAATAAGGTCAACCTTTTGTTAAAATGAAATAACTCTAGGGGGAGACCTTATAGAAGACCCTACATGCCTGCAACCAGGTTTCAAGACCGCCAATAGAAGACAGTGGACCACAGCCAACAGGCTGAGACCAGGCCACGGCAGAACCACTGCCAATCTGCACAAATGGGGCCTGCAAGAGTCTGCTACCTGCCCCAAATGTCAAATTGCCCCTCAGGACACAGAACACCTGGTCCTAGCCTGCCCAATGACAAAGATCCCTGGTGGATACACAACAATACATTCCTGCAGTCAGGAATACTTTAAATGGCTCAAAAGAACTGGAGTGGAAATATAAACAACAAAGCCATATGAAACTACTACTACTCTGATAACATCAGGGTTGCAGCCTCTGGATTATTTTTTTTTTAAATTACCTGTCTATTGAAATCTGATTTACAAATGTATGTGTTACTTATCAATTCTAGCCTTTATGTTATTTAGATTCATGAAATATATGTTTATTTAGCATCAGGTAATAAAACCAACAATTTTATTTTAATCCTATATTTGATAATATGTTTCCAGATCATTTTCTCGTCATCAGATCTAAAAGGTAAATCAAACTGCTTAAAAACAGATAAAATTGTCAGGTAAAATATATCT
Organism: Morbakka virulenta; assembly: GCA_003991215.1. NCBI lineage: Eukaryota > Metazoa > Cnidaria > Cubozoa > Carybdeida > Carukiidae > Morbakka > Morbakka virulenta. The sequence goes on along the minus strand of RDPX01000178.1, from coordinate 640,892 downwards.
ACAAACACTCAACCAATCTATATACACTTTTAAAGAGTCCTACAATAAAAAGTCCTCAAAAAATTGAAAAAGACACGAATAAAAGCAAGCTGAACATAAGAAAGCTTCGAAAAGGACAACACGACAATGATCTCGAAATAGAATTTCAAATAAAGATTTAAAATCATATTGTTGGTTTTTACGATACAAATTATGTTTATTAAGGTTCATGAGATTCCAAAACTTGGTATTTTTTGGGACCATGAAATATTGCTGGATGTCTCATGTTTAGTTTTGTGGGATGATTATGTTTCTATTCTTTTTAAGATCTTGAGATGATCTTTTTACATGTTTGAGTGGCAAATAGACTTTATTACCAAATTGTTAACACCTTAAATCATCATATCATCATATTCGGTTTAACGTCCATTTTACATGCTAGCATGTGTTGGACGATTTCTTGAAATTGACTTCCAAGTTATCCTAGCCTTCACCTGGTCTCTGCTGACACCTTTTTGTTTTGTTTCAGATCTATCCTTATCACTTCCTCCCATGTTTTCTTTGGTCTTCCTCTGCCACCTTAAGACATTAAACTAAAATTTCGGATTTAATGTATTTTTAATATTTATTTCACTGACAAGTCAGGTAAATGGGGGTGTACCAGCTACATTACGTAATTGCTTACAAATCCACACATCACAGGCTATTAAGACTGCCGACATATAGAAGAAATAAAACATGTGTTATACCAAAATATTTGTTTGAGTTCAATGGAACTATCTGTCCGCCTTTCTGCATTCATTTAAATAGAACTTGGCAGTCTTCAAAAGGAACAGTAGGAGAAGCACTGAAGTATGCACTTGAAATTGGCTATCGTCATATTGACTGTGCACAGGGCTATGCCAATGAAGATGAAATTGGAGAATATTTGGAATTGGAGATAAAGAATGGAAAAGTAAAGAGGGATGATGTCTTCATAACATCAAAACTCTGGTAATTTGTTTAATATTTATGAACATTTAATTTTTATTTCGTAAACACTTACTTTGTCTAGAAATGCTTTTGATAAACGATAAGTATTACATTTGTTATGGCGAGGATGGACAGGGTTAGAAATGAAGAGATCAGGAAAGGGGTTGGTGTTGGGGAAGTTTCAATGAACTTACAAGAGGCCCGCCTGAGGTGGTATGGACACAATGAACGGAAAGATGAGGAGTACGTGGGAAAGAAATGTTTGCGAATGAACCTCCCGGGACGAAGAAGAAGAGGACGACCGAAGCACAGATGGACCGATAACATCAAGGACGATATGGCTGCAAGAGGCTTGACAAAGGAGGTGGCACAGGATCGAATAAGATGGAGAAAAAGCATTCGCTCCGACGACCCGTGATGGGAAAAGTCGCCTGAAAAAGAAAAAAGAAGAATTACATTTGTTGTAACCTGTGATGTATTACTTTCTCTACCAGGCCAATAGTTAATACTGTTTTCTTCAAGTGATTTCAATCTTACGTATGACTTTTACCTGATTTCACGACTCAGTAGTAAATACTTGTATTTTGTGGAGCTACAGTGCAGTTCAGGTCAGATTAACTCACCTGCTACAGGTAAAGTGTAGCCTCCCGCATTGCCCTACGGTTTGAAATAATAAAACAGCAGTCAGTCACCATTCTATCGTGGTGAGTCATGGTTCATCCCGGAAACATGAAAACACACAAAACTTATCGACCCTCAGTCCCTGGGAGCCAAACCGAAGAGGGTGCTAAGAACCCCTGGTTTTGTAAAAATAAACTTGCATATATGCACTTAAANGGAAAAGTCGCCTGAAAAAGAAAAAAGAAGAATTACATTTGTTGTAACCTGTGATGTATTACTTTCTCTACCAGGCCAATAGTTAAGACTGTTTTCTTCAAGTGATTTCAATCTTACGTATGACTTTTACCTGATTTCACGACTCAGTAGTAAATACTTGTATTTTGTGGAGCTACAGTGCAGTTCAGGTCAGATTAACTCACCTGCTACAGGTAAAGTGTAGCCTCCCGCATTGCCCTACGGTTTGAAATAATAAAACAGCAGTCAGTCACCATTCTATCGTGGTGAGTCATGGTTCATCCCGGAAACATGAAAACACACAAAACACACAAAACTTACTTAGTCTTTTAACGTACGAACGTTAAAAGACTAAGTAAAGGAGATGGAGTTCGAACACGAGCTAAGAGATTTCAAATGGGAGATCACCGGATTTTCAGAGACAAGAAGAAGAGGAGAAATCCTGGAGCTGTTGCAGAGCGGACATTAGCTGTATACAAAAGGAGGAGAGAAACAGTGTAGAAATAGTGTAGTTCGGAGGAGAGAGCAGCAGAGTGGCATCACTTACACTAAAAGTGAACAATATGTATCAGCTGCAAGAAATACAAGTGTATGCACCACCATCCAGCTACGACAATGAAGAGGTTAAAGCGCTGTATGAAGAAATCGCAAGAAGAATGGAAAAGAAAAAGAGTTGTATGACTTTAATGCAAAGGTTTAACAACATCATCAAAGTGATGGAATGACGGTTGGACAATTGGGCCTAGGAAAAGGGAATAGGAGAGGAACGGGGCTTTTGCAGTTCGCAACATGGAAGAGCTTAAGGATTGGAAATACTTACTGCAAGAAAAGAAAGAGCAGGACTTGGATGCGGAAAAGACGAGATGGTACAACGGAGAACAAAATTTATCATTTTTTAGCAAATAAGGACGTTGTCAAACTTGTTTATGTCTTCCAAAGAATAAATGTCGGTAGCGACCACTGAAAGACTGAGAGAAGCAAGGTGGTGAAATCAAGAAAGGCCAAAGTCAATTCCGAGGCCAACCGAAGTGGAAGAAATTGGAAACAGCTGGAAGGAGAACAGATAAGGAGCTGGAACCAAAGACCAAAGAGCTGTTGATAAAGAGAAAGGAACTGCAAAGACCCCAATGATAAAGAAAAGATCGAGTACATAGAACAGTGTAGGACCATCAGAAAGAAAATGAGGAAGTACTTCATTCGGGAACACTTCACCGTGAAAGTGCAGAAGGTGATTAAAAGCTGAAAAGGACTTTGGAAAGCTAACAGCAAATAAGGCTCCATGGTTCTGCTATTATCTTGGGAACAACAAGACAGAAACACTATCTCAAACAGAAAGAGAATTCTTGACAGTTGGAAGTTTTATGAAATCTTCTACAAGGACACAGCCAGTATCACTATGCGAACCATGAAGAACAATAAAGCAAATTGTGATGAAAGTATTAAAGGCAGGAAGAAAATTCGTTTGGAAAAAACTGAAAGGACTGTAAAACAACGTGAACTGTATAACGTGTTGACAAGGAAACAAGTTCCAAAAGAGTGGAGAAATACCACTATTACTCTGATATTGAAGAAGGGAGATAAAAACCTAGGAAATTATAGTATCATCGCTTTACACTCTCCTGGGCTTACACACTTTTCATAAAGATCTTAAAGAATAGACTGAACAAAACACTTACGGAACATCATTTACCAGAACAAGCCGCTTACTGTAATAAATATTCCACCATTGACCACCTCCATGCACTTATACTTGAGAAAACTAATGAGTAAAGAAACCCCATCTACCTGGGAATTGTAGATTATGAAAATGTCTTCGATTCAATATAGCACAAGGCCGTTTTGGAGGCACTAAAACAGCATGGCCTAGAGGTTAAATACATCAACATCCTGAAGAAACGTTCAAAGGAGGCGCAGCACAAATAGGAAAGTACAGGGAAATAAACATCATAAAAGGAGTGCGACAAGACGAAATGCTGTCTCCAATAATGTTTACAGCGTCTCTAGAAGAAATATTCGTGAGACTGGACATTGAAACTGGCATTGATATCAATGGAGAGAGGCTGAGAAACAACGTAAGATTTCTGGACGATAACATATTTTTTATAGAAAGCAATGAGGAGCTAAATGGTTGGTGATTATTTAAACACAAGGAAAGAAAGATGGAATTAAGATGAACGAGAAAAAAACAAAGATAATGTCCATTGAAGTTGCGAGGAAAAGACCAAGAAATGGATTAGCTATTGATGGAGAACAACTGGAAGTGGTAAAGGAATACAAGTATTTGAGAAGACAGTTGACATCAGGAAATGAAATGACCATGGAGTTCAATGAGAGAAAAACGGCAGGATGGCAGAGGTCAGGGCAGTAAAGCATCTTCTTTTAAGATAGGAAAATCCTTGAAAAAGACCATGGACACTGTCATATAGGCAATGAAATATGGAGCAGAAACATAGTCGGTCACAGAACATCAGAAAGAAATGCTGACTGTAACCCATAGGAGCATGGAAAAAGCAATTCTTGGTGTCACAAAGAGAAAATGAAGGCCAAGAGCAAGAATAAAAGTTAAGGACATGTAGAAAAAGTGGGTAAAGTAGATGGCCAGTGGGCAGAACATGTCGCCAGAATCAGCACCAACAGGTGGGCTAGAATAACAACAGAGTGGACGCTGATGGAAAGAAAGAGAGCAAAAGGAAGATCAAAGCGCGCATGGGGAGATACCATCGACCAGATGGTAGGTATAAGGTGGGTGCAGTCGGCACAAAATGGCCAACCTTTGAAAAGTAGGTAGAGGCCACCCGCCAGTAATGGTGTGACAGGCTGAGAGAAAGAAAGTAAATTATCCACTTTAAATGTTGACTTGCTTTTATTTTATTCACACCTTATGAGTCTTAATGGCTTTTGTTTTATTTTATTGCTCTTTTTCTTGGTGGAAAGCAATTATTTTTTAATTGTAAATGTTAACATGAAATACTTTATATCAAAGCTTACGTACTGTTGTTGATTTACTCAAATTGGTCGACTTGCTTTAGTGTTAAACTTCTTTTAATACTTAATGGGTCTTGGCGTATTTTGAAAAAATTTATTTGAATCTTTTTTCTCTCGATAGAAACCGATTATTTAGAACTTTAAACGCTAACTTGAAATACGTTATAGCAAAGCTTACTCGGTGATCGATCTCGATTGGGCGATAAGATCAATACACTTGCTGTTTGCCATTATTTTACCATATCATTTTTTAATTCTTGTACATTCCTCAATACTTTTCCATTTTACCCACAACCAATACTAAAAAAATTTTTCCGCCTACCAAAAATATTTAACCCCACCACAAGATTGAAAGTAAACCCATGTGCCCTACTAATTTAATCGTAAAAGTTACTTCAACCACAATTATATTAACGCCCTGACGGTGGGGTAAAATTGAAATGTGGGGTTGGTATGTGTATGTGTGTAGGGGGCGGATTGAAAAATATTCATTATCCAACCATCTATCTCTTAGCATAGTATCACTGTATATTGTTGTTGATTTTTAATGTTGGTTGTTTCGGAATTTTTACCCAGTTTTTTGCCGTCAACTCAAGTTTGAAATTGCGAAACTTAAAATCATTCTTCCATTGTATTGTATTGTATTGTTTTTTTTACTTTCTCACGATGTCCCCCCGTTTTGCTTCGTGATTCAGGTGTAAAGACTTTGCCCCAAAGGATGTTATACCAGCGTGTAAAAGTACTTTGAAGAATTTAAGACTTGATTATCTTGATCTTTATTTGGTATGTGCCCCCTTTTGTCTCAACTGTCTACATATTATTATTTATTTATTTTTTATTAAATTGATGTTTATACAACTTCTGCCAATCCTCACAAACAGAGGGATTTCCTTGAATGCACGTGGCCGTGTGTTTGTTACTGGTGTTAGAGGAGTTCTACTCTATGCGAGTGAGACCTGGCCTATGACTGTTGTAGATCTAAACAGACTGGTTAGAAATGATAACTATATGGTCTGGTGGATTTGTTCATCTAAACTCTCAGACAGATGTCCAATGGTACACCTTAGATTTCTCCTCGGCATTACATCTCTGGAAGAAGTTATAAGACGCGGGAGGCTTAGTTGGTTCGGCCACATCAGTCGGAAGAGTGACGACAGTTGGCTTGTGCTGTCATTTAAAGTGGATGATAAGTGCATTGGTCCTCCAAAGAAACGGTGGTTGGAAATCGTGAAAGCTGATTTGAAGCTTTTAAATATAAATGAAGAATTGACTGTGGATCGTCCGGCATGGAGAGCAGCAATTCGTGGAAACATGGCAAAGAAGTGCGTCCAACCCCAGCTGCTGGGAACAAGAGACGTTAAACCGTGCAATGATGAAAAAATGAATGACAGGATACAACACATATATGCAAAATATACATATAAACACATCAGTATTTTACATATACTGTAAAAACTTCTGTCAACGTGGTCCTGTTTTGACACATTTGTAAACAAAAAGGAAAAAGGAAAAATATAATGAAAATAGGAAGCTAAAAACTGCTTTAGGGCTGATCTAAGACTATTACCACATAGTAAGACACTAAAAATGCTGAAAAACGAGTCTAAATTGGAAAGCGGAACTTTAGAGGAACTAATCACTAAAATCTAAAAACCTAAAAATTCAAAGATGCTATTTGAAATTATTTTATTTAGAAATCATGCCTAATTTCTTAGTAAAAGTTTTATAGTCTTCCTCTTTACGAATTTCTAACATAAGATCATTGTAAAGTCGACAACATTGGTAATAGAACGACTGACGATCTATTCCAAGTTTTATCTTAGGGAGTTTTATTGACAAGTTATTATTTCTTTAAACTCGAACGTGCGTGTTAACTTGAAAGTAGTTGCTGAACGGGCTGTACACGTTTCCAGTAATACATTTACGGACAGTGCTGCAGTCTTGCTTCTTCATTCTTCCAGACGTTGACCTCACTCGTTTTGATGAATTTTTGCCATATATCAGCTTAGATGCACGATAGTCGATTGAGGCTGGGTTCACCTTCTGTGTATCGGTGAGTCGTATCTTCATGGTGCAGCTGTACGTTATTTTTGGGACGATCATAGAGTTAAAAATCTTCTCGGCCGCATTAAATGTCAAGAGCGGTCGGATTTTTGCGAGGAGTCGTAATCGCCCACTAGCTTTTCGAAATCTCTTTTCGAAATCTCCTTGAAGATTCATTGTAGCATTAAGGGTATTTCTAAGGTATTCGTATGTTGTTGTTCGGTTGATGGAAACGTTTTTAAATACGATCTCTAGCGGTTTCTCCGTTTTCGAACTTCTTTTGGCTGCCCTAGTTAATACTACCTCTGTTTTCACCTTCTTTAAATTTATGACTAATTCAGACTCATCGAGGTAGGTCGAAATCTTTTCGAGTTCATCATTTAGTGTATCTTCTATGGATTGGATATTACGATTTGCAAAATATACGACAGTATCGTCTGCATTCATCAGGATTCTCAACATTAAAGTAATCATAAACAGCAAAGGACCGAGGATTGATCCCTGGGGAACTCCGAAAAACACAGGCTGTGAAGCTGATCGTGAGTTTCCGATATGGACTACTTGCGTGCGGTGAAATAGGTAGCTGTTTAACCATGTAAGTTCCTGTCCGCAAATTCCTTACATTTTCAGTCATTAATGTGGCATGACCAAGTGTGTCAAATAAATAGAGGAATTGTTTTTGATTTGTAAAGTACTAAACTCTTTTAATTTTTTTTCTTGAAATTAATAGAAAACGAACAGATTTTGCAACAAACTAAATCCATAAAAATTTGAATTTATGAGCCTATAGTTTGTATTTGTTTACATTGTGTCTTAGGGGAGCATCCACCAACCACATCTTGCCCCTATCTGCAAGTTAATAGTGATGTTAGTTATGGTTTTGCGAGGGTTGTATTTTTCGGTTCATTTCCATATTGTGTTTTAAATAGTATCACACGAGGTAAGATCCATTGATATTTAGGATAATTGTACTCTATATTACCCCTACCACTTTTGGTTTACCTCCACATAAGAAAAAATTTGATGCTGTTAACGCACAAATAAACGCCCTTTTTCAATCAAAATTTTTGGAAATTGAAGAAAACGCAATTAACTGTAAAAGAAGCGACCCAAGACACACTACTTGTATTTCGGACGATATTGATAATCATATTTAAAACTTATTTTGTAAGGCTTTTTATGAACAACACCTGGTCTTTTTATCTATAAATATTCCGACTTTTTAAAGGATGGCCAGGGTTTTCATTTGATGATGTACGGTGATCGAAAAGATACATCAAGATACATCAAGATACAGGGCTGGGGATATTGTATACAGCATCGAAGATATAAATATTTTGCTCCATCCTATTTGTGGAAGCAGTGAAAGGAAAAATTAGGCCGAAATATAGCAAGTTTACTGACATTCAGTTTCATTGCTGATTAAGCAGATCATTTGTTACTGACAACCAAAAGTCACTTCAGGGTTGCAACTAGTTTGTATGTCCTATTGAAATCCTTATTGCATATTTTAAAACTATTTTGTATCGTAGGTAACTTCATTTGTATTGTTATATTTCTATCTCAAGCATATTATTCGTCCGATAAAGGTAATTTTTCACAGGGAAATTTATTCCAATACCTTTAGTTTCGGTGCACGTCAATAGTTTTCTGAGGAATGGGGTAGGATTTGAGGAATGGGGGGGGAGGATTTGAGGAATGGGGGAGGAGGATTTACAACCAAAATTGTAATTTATTTCTAGTGTAGGACATCTCCAGCCACAATTGCTTTGCTTGTTTCTTTATTTTGGTTTTGCATTTTTTATTATTTTACGTCTTAGGTAAAACATACTGCACGCATCTAATAAATTTGCGTCACTTTGTGTTATTTTGAGTAGCTATAGTCTTAAACTACATTTAAACGTTTTGTTCCTTCCTTGCGCAATTGGTAGGGTAACAACGTTGTAACGCCAAAAAATAAGTAAAATGAGAAAGACGGTCCTGTGATAAAAGATATGACAAGATAAAATAAGTATGGCAGAAAACGTCTTATGCTGGTAGTAGTAGTCGTCGTTGTGGTAGTCGTATTAGTCATAGTAGTAGTAGTAGTAGTAGTAGTAGTAGTAGTAGTAGTAGTAGTAGTAGTAGTAGTAGTAGTAGTAGTAGTAGTAGTAGTAGTAGTAGTAGTAGTAGTAGTAGTAGTAGTAGTAGTGGTAGTAGTAGTAGTTAGTAGTAGTAGTAGTAGTAGTAGTAGTAGTAGTAGTAGTAGTAGTGGTAGTAATAGTAGTAGTAGAAGTGGTAGTAGTAGTAGTAGTAACAGTAGTAGTAACAGTAGTAGAAGTAGAAGAGGAAGAAATGGAGGAGGTAGTGGTAGA
>RDPX01000178.1:604459-631138 GCA_003991215.1 Morbakka virulenta | reverse complement strand
GTAGTAGTAGTAGTAGTAGACAACAAAAAGCCATCTTGTTGTCTATGCCAAAGGGCATATTATTATTATTATTATTATTATTATTATTATTATTATTATTATTATTATTATTATTATTACAATTTATTATTACAAAATTGGTGCGAGGAAGGTTTGGTATGATCATGTTCTGATGTTTTGAACTTCTAAGATTAGGAAATAATACACCCAATAACACACCCAATAACACACCCAATAAATTGTTTACCAACTGGAGATTATTTTTTTTTGAAGAAAAAAAATATATTACAAAATGTATTACATACTCTTCTTGTGTACGTGTATTTCTATTTCACTAAAACGCAGGGCAAGTTAAATGTAAAACATTGGGTGTCTTTGCTGTTGATTTTGAATTTTGAAAGTATATAGTAATTACATCTACCACTCATTATGCTTGTGTATAAATCTGAGGAGGGATTCCAATTTGACGCATTTGTCAGAGGCTCATGGTAAAAAACTTGAAATATAAGTGTTTTATTATTCAGTTATCATATTTTGTCAGAATATCAAGTTTTATTTTAGTGCACACCATTCTAAAGAATATGTGTTACTGATTACCCAAAATTTGATTTTCATATATCTTAAGTGTAGGAATAAACCTACCTTAATTTTTTATTTTAGTTCCAGAGTACTAAATTTAAAATATGCGCAGTGAGTACCAAGAAATTGTAAGGCGGTGTAGTTGATTCATTCTTTTAGTGCGACATTTACTTCATGTTTTCTGATTTTTCTAAAGGTCCATTTACCTTTTCGCCTGGAATACACAGAGGAGAACACTGTACCGACCCCTGGTTCTGGTGAAGGACTCCTAGGATACTCGGTTGAGATGATGACAGAGACATGGCGGGTAAGAAAGCGGAAAGTGTGTATGTATATATACATATTTAGTGTTTATCACGGTAAATTATGAGGACCTTGTTTATTTAGATACACACACACGCATTATTCTATCAGCCTCTGTTGTTGCTCCCGAACGCAGTTATCCTGAAATATCCTTGTTTTCCACCTTTCTTATTTGGGCGAACAGAACAAATTTTTACAGAACAATTACTCAAGGAACCTAATATACATTTAATCTACCTGGTTTTACAGATTTGTTTGTTTTGCCACCTTTAGTATTAAACCATTTATGGTGTAATCTCTCCTAGATGTGACTAAGATTTTAAAAAGCTTTTCGGAAGTATCAAGTTTGTATCTCGCTTCTAATGCGGTTTTGCAATTATTTCCGATTTTGGCATAATTACATGAGTAGCTATGTAACTGATGTTTAAACCAAGTACCTTCACCAGAATATTGCAGTTAAAATTTCGATTTTAGTGGCCGTAGGAGGCTTTTTTGTGGTCTTTTTTTACTTGCTATCGACTAGACCATACGTTCGATTGCTGGCCCATGAGATTGACCATTTACATAAAAAAACGAAATATGCGTAGCATTTACACAGAAATCCTCGCCTTGGACGAGTTAACCCAGAACGTCAGTGCAGTACCATTCATCGAATTGTTAATTTTGATTCTTCTATGTCGTAGTATCTGTTAATGAGGCGCGAATGCGATAAACATGTGGAAATAAAACAGTTGAAAGTATTTAGCAGAGGTAGATCAGCATTTCATTTGAAGCACTTCATAAGCAGCTTTCATAGACCTTATTTTTTGAAATTCATAGTGTTCCCAAGACAAGCTATCTTATTTGTGCGAGTGGCTCCTTTCGTATTTTTTTATTGTTGTGTATTGAAATACAGGAGTTTTTTCTTTTATTTTTTTTATAAAAGTAGTACATCATACCCTTTCTTGTACTTGTGTAAAACATGATTTGATATTTAAGAGTATGAAAATTAAATCTATGGTTCTGTGCTATTCTTCCGCAGCGGTACAAACTTGTAAATAAATATTCTTGCTTCATTCGTGGAGGACCGGTCATTTACTACTAGGAAAAAATGTTACCCAATCTGAGAAGTCAACGTATAAGTAACATTTCCTCAGTTTACTTCAAGGTTGCACATTGATTTCGTAAGACCAAACCCAAGCATATTAACGTGTAACTTTAAACTAATTTAAATGAGAGAGGGTAGAGTGAGTAAAAGGAGAAATTGGACCTTTGTATATCAATCTTACGCATTTAACTAATAGTTATCACTCAGTATAATGTGGCTTTTGTAAGATTGAATCCAATCATATCAATATTTAACATAAACATACCCAGAGAAGGGATTAGTAAGAGGTAGGCGTGCTTTGGGACTGATTATGATAGAAACAAGTATCAAAATGAAAATGAGGACCGACAAAATTTTTTAGTTTAGTTTACAAAACACGATCTTGTTATTTTCTTGAGATAACAAGAATGTTGATAACGCTGATTCCAAAGATGGTGGCTTTAGTAAGGAAACCCCTTTACAATTGTTTGAAAGGAATCGGTGTTTCTTAATTCCATGAAATTTCAGTAGTGGTTTGGACATCAGAATGGTAACAACAATTAGTTGGCTTGAATTTTTGAAATACCATTGAATCACAGTTCTTGTTTAAGTTTGGGTTTTTTCGCATTTTAGGAAATGGAAAAACTACAAGAACAGGGTTTATGCAAATCAATTGGAGTAAGCAATTTTACTGTTAAGAAATTAAAGGAAATGCTCGAGTTTGCAAAGATAAAACCAGTATGCAATCAAGGTAAAATGTGATGCTTTTAAGATGTTTTTGTAATCGAGTAGAAATTGGAAAAAAACAACACTACTGGTTTCTTTACCTCGTAACATCGTGGTAGGCGAAATATAATAATTTTATTGCTCTAACTGGAAAATGAATGATAGAAAGAGTGTGGGACATCGTCCATCCATGTAGTATATCTCCATCGTGGTAGTTTAAAGACTTGTGTCTATTGTGGATGATAATTAGAATTGTAATAATCACAACAGAAAGAAAAAATGCAAGACAGTGATACATGAAAATATTTATTAATCGTTTTCCAATGCTGTTAAAATGTAAGGTTTACTTTTGTTTTTTAATTAAGAACAGTCATTCGTTTTCCGAGTTTTGATAATTTTTGTATTTTAATGTAAAATAACCTTTTGTTTTCATCTTCTAATAAAAGATGGATTTGTTGCTGTATATATTATAAATACACATATATTTACACACACACACAAACAAATATATATATATATAAGATATGATAATTTGGAAAGAATCAAAAAACTACACAGTCCATTTCGACGACAAGCCTGTTTTGTGATTTTATTCACTCTTCAGGAAATTTTCATTTCCTGAAGAGTGAATTTAAAAAAAATCATTTCCTGAAGAGTGAATAAAAACACGAAACAGGCTTGTCGTCGAAATGGACTGTGTAGTTTTTTTATTCTTTCCAAATTATCATATCTTATATTACGCTCTGCATTTATGTATTGAGCACTTTAATACGGATAACCGAATCGAAAGCTTTATATATATATATATATATATATATATATATATATATATATATATATATGTATACATACATGTGTGTGCGTGTGCTGCCGTATTACTGTATATATGAAACCTGATTTTCAAATTGTAACTCATCCTAAAGATTCAATTTTTTGGGAAATAATGAAAAGGTTATTTGTGGACGAGACACCGATAGTTAACTGTAGTGGAATACTTACCCCTTATGTTCTAACTTTTTTCTTCTTCCTTTAAACAGTTGAAATTCATCCCTATCTACCACAGAATGCTTTGAAAACGTTTTGCAAAGAGCAAGGTAAAATCAAATTTTGTTGATACTGATTAATTATATACTGCCTTTTTCATTTATTTCCTGAGGTTTCTCGAATTGAATTTACGGAGTTTTTAAAAAATTTTATTTCGGTTTTAAATGTAGAGGAGCCGTGGCTTAATGGTTAGTGCAAGTGAATAGTAACCAAGAGTTCCGGGTTCGATTCCCCGAGCTGTCGAGTAAAATTTAGAACTTTGCAAAGAAATAAAAGCCATTGGTTGGCGTCAGGAAGGGCAACCTGCCAAGAAAATCCTCACTGCCAAATCAAAAGTCCCTCTGAAGGGCACCGTCTGAGCCCCACTTGCTGGGGAAAAAATGACGTTAAAACTAATAAAAAAAAAAATTTTTGGTTTTAAATGCTAATTTTGCTTACAAAAGGGAACAGTTGTGCTGTGGAAAGCTCAGTTCTACTGCGTAGAATAGGAATTTCGTTTATTGCAACAAGACACTTTTAGAATTTTTATTATAGAGTTTTGAATTATTGCTTTTATTTGTCCAATGATAACTACCTGAAAAGGACGCTGCAACATGCCAAGTACAAATAAACACACAAGACCAAAGAGGGACATCTGTTTATCAGCTTTTGCCTGTAGTTACCGAGTTTTTCTTTAATTTTCATACAGATTTCGTCATTTCTTTGTCTGATGCATTATAGAAAAAGTCATGATTAAGCCAACCCTGATTTTAAATCCCTTCTCAGGATACATATTGTTTTAGTGACCACAATTTATTAATTTTTGCTTACAATTTACTAATCAACATTAGACACCTTTTGCCTTAAGAAGGGATTGGATAGGTCNATATATATATATATATATATATGTATACATACATGTGTGTGCGTGTGCTGCCGTATTACTGTATATATGAAACCTGATTTTCAAATTGTAACTCATCCTAAAGATTCAATTTTTTGGGAAATAATGAAAAGGTTATTTGTGGACGAGACACCGATAGTTAACTGTAGTGGAATACTTACCCCTTATGTTCTAACTTTTTTCTTCTTCCTTTAAACAGTTGAAATTCATCCCTATCTACCACAGAATGCTTTGAAAACGTTTTGCAAAGAGCAAGGTAAAATAAAATTTTATTGATTATAATTATATACTGTCTTTTTCATTTATTTCCTGAGGTTTCTCGAATTGAATTTACGGAGTTTTTAAAAAATTTTATTTCGGTTTTAAATGTAGAGGAGCCGTGGCTTAATGGTTAGTGCAAGTGAATAGTAACCAAGAGTTCCGGGTTCGATTCCCCGAGCTGTCGAGTAAAATTTAGAACTTTGCAAAGAAATAAAAGCCATTGGTTGGCGTCAGGAAGGGCAACCTGCCAAGAAAATCCTCACTGCCAAATCAAAAGTCCCTCTGAAGGGCACCGTCTGAGCCCCACTTGCTGGGGAAAAAATGACGTTAAAACTAATAAAAAAAAAAATTTTTGGTTTTAAATGCTAATTTTGCTTACAAAAGGGAACAGTTGTGCTGTGGAAAGCTCAGTTCTACTGCGTAGAATAGGAATTTCGTTTATTGCAACAAGACACTTTTAGAATTTTTATTATAGAGTTTTGAATTATTGCTTTTATTTGTCCAATGATAACTACCTGAAAAGGACGCTGCAACATGCCAAGTACAAATAAACACACAAGACCAAAGAGGGACATCTGTTTATCAGCTTTTGCCTGTAGTTACCGAGTTTTTCTTTAATTTTCATACAGATTTCGTCATTTCTTTGTCTGATGCATTATAGAAAAAGTCATGATTAAGCCAACCCTGATTTTAAATCCCTTCTCAGGATACATATTGTTTTAGTGACCACAATTTATTAATTTTTGCTTACAATTTACTAATCAACATTAGACACCTTTTGCCTTAAGAAGGGATTGGATAGGTCAAACTTCCCTAATTAATCCGTTATGAATTATTCGCATCCAATAATTGTATGTGTATGTTGCCTCTTGGTTAACCCCCTAAATAAGCACAAAGATATTCGTTTTCCTAAAAGATTATTTTTGTCTTTTTATCGTCGTTTTCTTCTTCCTCCTTTTCTTTTTGGTCTTCTCCTTCTTCGGCGACTAGCTAACCTCAGTCTTCCATGTTATCTGGGCTTCTCAGATTGCTCTTCTTGTTTACCAGAATCAGTAATATACTATGATATTGGCCAGTATTAGTTCTTTGATTTGACGTATGTCATTCGTTTCTGAAACATGCTAAAACCATCTGATTTTCTCTTTGTTTCCAAGCTCTGCTAAAATATTGTCAGTCCTAAGGGTCTCTTCTCCTGCTTTGTGGTCAAGTAGGAAAAGTATGTGAATCCATTGCGGTGTTCTCATAACAGTACGTATCACCAGTCTTTTTTCAGATATTTCAAGGCCCATTGCTTCTTGTTTCACGTCAATACCATGTAAATTGATTTCAAGTTTCACCGGCCCAGCCTATCTTTTCATGTATTTGGTTTCCCAAATCTATGTTGTCTTTAAATTTTTAGTTGGCAAAAATTTTGAGAGACAGTAGCCCCCCCATCCTGCTCCGTGATATTAGCATTGTCATGTGCTTTTTAGTTGCAATTACTTTCATTAGTATTTTTGCATATAATTGCCTTCTATATAAGTAGATATACTTCCGTTAGTGAATTTTCTTGAGTATTTGATCACGTCACGTCGAAGTCGTAAAGTAGAGCAGGTATGCTCAGACGCCCAAATTGAAATTTCACTGTTTTTCTTATTATCC
Source organism: Morbakka virulenta (assembly GCA_003991215.1). NCBI lineage: Eukaryota > Metazoa > Cnidaria > Cubozoa > Carybdeida > Carukiidae > Morbakka > Morbakka virulenta. Next base: position 624,635 of record RDPX01000178.1, on the reverse strand, counting down.
ATTTTGTTAAGAGATGTGTGTGTATTGTTGGCTCTTAAGTTTGAATAGAACCATCTGTATCTGTTTTTTAAGTAATGCTCTTAATTACCTTACGACTAAGGCAATCTTGTATCTTTTTAAACCCACCACCCGCCCTTTCATGGAGTACTATGACTGTAGGGGTTTTTTTCTCGGACTGCAAGATTGTTGACCTATGGGTTCTTTCCTACATCATTTGACTTTAATTTTTTAAGTCTAATTTTAATCTGATCTCTTGGCTTGACCCTTTCTTCTTTCTTTTTCTTTTTTGTTTGCTTTTTTTCCTTGTAATTTCGTAAAGATATTACTTTTCAAATGGTTAAATGGAAATCACTTTTTCAAATGGTTCGATACACTTACTGTATGGAAGCATTTAAATAAGGGAAAAGAGGCGCTTTTTCCGGTGCTGATGTGATTTTCCTATTTCAATCCAATAAAAGCTAATAAGAAGGGTGGTTTTTTTCAGGTATCACCATAGTGGCATACTCGCCACTTGGATCACCGAGGCGTCCTGATATTTTTATTGGAAGGGATGATCCTGTATTACTTGACGACCCAGTTATAGCAGAAATTGCTAAGAAACATTCGTGCACTCCAGCACAGGTGGGTACTCATTGATCTTTTTTAGTTTCTTTCAGATTTTTGATCACAAGTGACTACATTGCGATTTGTTGATTGGATTGGTGTTATTACAATACCAGGAATAGTAATAGGAAAACTAAAATAATTTGGAAAATTTGTTTTTACACCAAAACAATATCCTTGAATCTTCAGTCCTTTAAGGGTTTCATCAGCTGTTTTCCTTGTACAGGGAGAGGATCGTAAATCATCATTTCTGTTACCTTCTGTTTTAATGTAAATTGTTGGAACTTGGAAATAAACTCTCCTGCTGCTACACTGCCTACTGACTTAATCTTGCCATTGATCTTTACTTGTGAATTGCTTTGCCGCTCTTTTCACCAATTAAACCAGCCACTGGAAACTGTAACTTCAGGATCTCTATCGGGACTGTGAATTTACCTGTATAATTCTTCTCCCTTTGCACGAATGAGTGGAGCAGAGATGGGGATACTATTGCTCCTAGCGTCACAAAATGCACGAAGAACTTCTTTGTCTGATCCTAGATCCTTTTCTGTTTTGGCCCTCTTACATCTCAAATCACCCTCATCAAGCGCATCAAAAAATGTTATTTTGTTTTCATCTTAGATAGATACCCTATTAAAGTTTAAAGTCAGAATTAAATACATAAGCTGTGTTTTCACTCGATCTTAATCACCGAGGCATGAAAAGATATTACTGTCAACACCACTATGTAGAGTGTAAAAAGCCAGATAATGATTTTAGAATTTTGGGGGCAAGACTTTTCTCGCGATTTAAACGATTTCACGGATTACTGGTACGCGGTTAAAAGGCGTTACAGTGTACTTTGTATTCTAACATTGGAAACATTACACTTTTAGCCCAAATGAAATATTCAATTAAAATGAAGTACCTTTAACTTCCTTATGTTTACTCCACGAAGATTAACAGTCATGGTCCTGTGCGTTTTCTGCCATTTTTAAATATGGATTCATTTCATTCCATTCCCTGATATCTGACATGAAACGTGCCGTCGGCCTTGTCGTCCCCCCTTTTTGCCTCCGCTGCCCTCGCTAAAATGAGGTTTCTAATAATACCTAACTGTGTACAGTTTCTTCGCTGCATGTAGCTGCATGATTTCTTTTCTGCTGTTCATGACAGGTAGTAGGCACACCTGTGTTTGCATTATAGGAGCCCTAATCATAGATCTTGGGTCTTTACTTGATATTTTCAGAATTTATCTCAACGTCCACAATTCGAATGCATCTATTTTTCTGGACTTCGCCTTTCAAAGAAACTAGATGTCACCTTTATAGAGTAGTGTGAGCCATTGTAGCATACCAAACAAACATTTGTCACGGTTTACATATTAGCAATTAGCTAGATATAGTTTTTGAATGTGGGCCATCGAAACACTTCTTCGTCATGTCCGACATAATTGTCATACCTTAAGTTTTTCGTCATTTTGAAATGCACAGTAGTGAGACAATTCTCGAATTTAGAACTTTTATGACAGAAACAGTTTTATACTGTTTTTTAGTCTTGGTTTATTGTACATCGTCCAGGGTTACCACGAAAACAAAAGTCCTAAGAGATACCGAATATTAAGGTTAGAATTCTACAAAATCCAGGGATTTTTCCAGACTGGCATGTTTTTCCGTACATTGGAATCACTAAAATACTATATGGTAATCTAGACATTGATTCCTTGTTATTGATGCACATAACTTTAATTTCGTATTAGGTCCTTATCAAATGGAATGTTCAACAGGGTGTACCCGCTATTCCAAAGTCGGTGACACCTTCAAGAATCCTAAATAACTTTGAGTCCATTAAAGTACCACTGGATAAAGATGACATGGCAAGAATTGATGGAATTACAATACGCCATCGTTACTGTGGACAAAACTGGGCGTTACTTCCAAACCAAACCCTCAAGGAATTATGGGATGGTGAATATTTGGGATGAAACACTGTTTTAGTTAGTTTTTCTTTGGCTTTTAACAAGGTCTATACTTATAGTAGATTTATATAGCTAGATTTTGTTGACTTGCCATAATTTTAAATGCATTGCTTTTACGAAGTATAGTAATTTAATTCCAATTGTGAAATGATGGAAAGATATAAATTGTAGTGTACGTTCTGTGCTGTTTTTACAATTGAAAAAAATGGAGATTTTTATTCATCTAGTGTTCTTTGTGTAAAAGATGATAATACTACAATTGTTTTCCTTGTTTTACTACTGGCTCCACATTTCTGCTTTTTTTTCAAGCCTTCGGTTTCCAATATTATTTTTCTTTAAACTTAGGTTTCCGTTAATGTTATTTGATATAAAATTGGAACCTCTTTTTTGCAAACGTAAACCTCAATCTCTAGAATACAAATGTTTGGTACAAGGATTTGTCCGTGTGACCGAAATTGGTGAGGGAGAACCTGTGGTGCTCGAACATTCGGTTTTGTTTCGTTCCCTCGCCTAAACAAAGGATAACATATTTTTCTTTTAATTTCTTCATTACAGTATGTGAAATATGCTTTGGTTTGGGTTTTTTTTGTTGTGGCGCTGATTTCCAAAAGACTCTTTCTGTAGAATGTACAGTTGATTCGGTTCGAGACTAAATGTTGCCTTACTTTTGCACCAATTTATCGTGAAAAATTAGCTATTTGTTTTGTAGTTTTGTGGTTGTGTGGAGGGGGAAGGTGGTTAACGCTACCCATTCAATTTTGCTCACGATATTTTTTAAACTTATGCTTTACTGCTTCAACAACATGACAATTTACATCCACGTTTATGTAAAAGTACTTCTCTCCAAGTAGGTCTTCCAACGAATTTTTGGTAAAATATATTGAAAGACGGGTGAAGCCAACCAAGGTATAATTTATTTGCAATTGTGTTTCAGAAAATCAGCTGCGTTTTGTTTTTGAAATTATGGCCCAAGAAAGGTTGTATAATTGTGCTGATTGTCCTTGCCTATCGCCGACCCTTCAATATGGGACATTGTGCAACCTCTATGATTTACATCTTATATTAATTAAATACCTTAGAGGAGCCGTAACTTCATGGTTAGTGCAACTGCACAGTAACCAAGAGTTCCGGGTTCGATTCCCCGAGCTGTCGAGGAGAATTTGGAACTTTGCAAAGAAAAAAAAGCCTTTGGTTGGCGTCAGGAAGGGCTTCCGGCCAAGAAATTCCTCACTGCCAAATCAAAGTCCCTCTGAAAGGCACCGTCTGAGCTCCGGTTACTGGGGGGAAATGACGTTAAAACAAAAAACAAAAAATTAATTAAACACCTTAACAAAACTTTTGCCTTTTGTACAGAAAAAGGTCAGGCGATGTACAGCTCAAACAGAGAGCGTAAACACATGCGTAGCTTCTATGTTAAGAAAGAAGTTGTAGTTGATTTAAGGATACTATTGTTATCGACAATCGTTATGGAAATCGGGTGTCGTGTAACAGGGCACTGAAAATAATCAAGGATTAACAATAGGTCGATTGCGAGATATTGGAAAAAAAATTTTAGTCTATCATCAAAGATCGCGAATTGAAACTCTGATTGCCACAGTGAAGGCTTCCGTTGTGAAGAACAAGAATCACAAGGAGATGTTTTCGGAAGTCATCTGCCCACTTGAGCCGATCATCACACGATGGGCTGCGTGGCTCAAAGCAGCCTTCTCTTACCCCGAAAACCTGCCAGCGGTGCGCCAGATTGTCGCTTATTTCGAAGAGGATGGGCTCCTAGTAACCAGGGTCAAGGCAGAAGTTGCAGAGCCCAGTCTAGCTGCTGACCTCGCCGCAGGACACCATCGTTGACGTGCATCAGGGCTTGTAGAGTCTACCATTTGGCAATGATTCTGCCTGTGTGAAGCCGTGCATGGACAAGCCAACGCAGATCTGTGATCATGGAACTACGACGCAGTGACGTCCCTCCAGCCCTGTATGGAGAACTTCAATAATGTGTTGAACGCAGCTTCTCCATTCTGAAGAGAATGCTCGCCAAAGACAAAACTTGAGGCCAGACAATGTTGAGAAATACTTTCTGTTGAATTCAAGTGAGTAACAAATGCATGTAGAACGAAGTTAATGTAAACACTCCTTAGAGACTTTTGCTGACACTGAGACTCTTGCTTGTAGACTTGTGTGTTTTTTTCTTTGTTGCTGTACTGTGTAGCTCAGTAGTTTTCCTTTGTTGCTTCGTACATGTGCACGCAGTTCACATATTGTATTTTTTCTGCAACTTTTCAGTGCAACGTCTGAGAAAGCAAATGCAACTGTTTGCTGAAATAAGTGCAACTTTTGAGTTTTTATTAGTCCAACAAAAAATTGCCCTAATTATCATAAATGCATAGTCGAACGCTCTTGAGGATGCAAAAATGAGTGATGCAGCTAGCTCGTGTTCGGAGTTTGTCAGTCTGACCTGTTAATCCATCATTGCTCTTCCAAAGAAAGCAAAGGTGTACTGGAACTTGCGAACTGTTCGTAAACCTAAGGCACGGGCACGCTGCCCAAAAGTGAGTTGAGAAAGGGAAACATGGACCTAAATCATAGTTGATCTAATAAAAGCAATTTTTCACATAAATTTCAAAGCCAAGGATGGCCACCGAACCATCGTTCTGGGTGTGTCACTTGATAATTAAAGTTCGTCGTCCCAATAGAGAGAGGTGATAAAGGCCTTCGTTGCGGAAAGCTATGCTTTTCGGGATTTCAAAAACGTACCCGAAATGTAATCTTCAATTGAAACTCTCAAGCCATCAAAAATTTAGTTGCACGAGGGTATAAAGGGATGGCCTGATTTTGGCAAAGCAACTTTGGAAGAACATCGTGGACCACGAGTGTTTCTCACTGCAATTAGACGGTTCTGCAAACGTGGCTGATACAGGCCAGTTGTGCTGAGTTTTTTGGATAGTGATGTGGATGTGTTTAAAAGAAAAGCATGTCAACAATACTTTCTATCAAGAACACGGATAAAAACATATTTCACTAAAAAACGTTATCAGTAAAACCCACTTCCCAAATTGGTGCCAATCACCACTACACATGGTACACCAGGAATGGGGATAATTGGAATGAATTCATTGTCAAGCGCAGGAAAAAAGTACTTTTCCATTCTAAACATTTTACCACTTAATCATACACCAGCAGGCATTATGTGCTAGTGCAGAATATGAAAGAAATAATTGATGAGGTAACGAAAATTTTCAGCTCCATGTTCTAGCGAAACCCCTCCTAAAACAGTCACATACACCCCCGAATGAGGTTGACGGCAACTACTGAGACATGTAGCTACACCGTGATGTGAGAGGAATTAACAATGGAAATTTTCAGGAGAGATTACTGGAGCTAGGTCCGGAGATAGAGAGATTTTTCTTTCCAAAGAGATATGTAAAATCTTCTTCTTCTTCTTCTTTCTGCGGTCTTGTTCCATCGCTAGGACGGGTCGGCCGCTCGACACAGTCTGCACCACTTTCCGCGCTCCTTGCAGTCCTCCAGATTCGCTCCAACTTGCCTCATGTCTTCCCTTACAACATCTCTCCATCTAAAATGTAAAATGCAAGCGTCCTAATGATGATCAGCTGCTGGTAGAACCCATCTGAGCAACAAGTTGAATGAGGTTAATGTCAAGCTCCAACGAACATTCGAAAATGAAATTACCTGAGTTTCGAAAAAAAAAGAAGGCTGAAATAATGTAAATGAACTGAGGTGCTTGCTTAAAACTGGAAGTACTATACATATGAATGTTCAATTTCATTGACAAGAAACCAGTAAAATAGAAAAAATTTTAACGTTTATGCGGAAAAGAGTAATTGGTTGCCAAGAACAATTTTATCATCAGTGTTGATAATATTTTTCTCTCGTTTTGGTCGTCAATAAAGCCCAAATTAAAAAACTGTTGCATTTGAGACAAATAATCCGATGTCCGGTTGTTCGGTACTTTATGTTAGTTCATTTTTGTTAAATACCATTATGGAATACATGCGTAAATAAATTCTCATTTGTAGTTTTATTAAAATTATTCGTTTCCTCGTGCAGCAGTTAAAGAATACATAGGTAAGCCTCGAGGTTTTCTTTGACCTGATTTGTAGCAGAATCTGCTTTGATATTTCATAACTCTTGTAAATTGGGTCCTTCTGTAACCAATTAACCAAATATTCATTTTTATTGCAAGGAGATAATAATATAAGATGATAATATAAGATAAAGAAAGCAAATTAACAGTTACCTGTCAGAACAGAACAAAGGTATGATTTTTTTATTGTTTAATATCCATGTCTATCATTGGTCAAATTATGTTGAGATAATGTGGTGTACTTATTGTGCCATGACGTACTGATTGTGCCATGACGTACTTATTGTGCCATGACGTACTTATTGTGCCATGACGTACTTATTGTGCCATGACGTACTTATTGTGCCATGACGGGNTGACCTGATTTGTAGCAGAATCTGCTTTGATATTTCATAACTCTTGTAAATTGGGTCCTTCTGTAACCAATTAACCAAATATTCATTTTTATTGCAAGGAGATAATAATATAAGATGATAATATAAGATAAAGAAAGCAAATTAACAGTTACCTGTCAGAACAGAACAAAGGTATGATTTTTTTATTGTTTAATATCCATGTCTATCATTGGTCAAATTATGTTGAGATAATGTGGTGTACTTATTGTGCCATGACGTACTGATTGTGCCATGACGTACTTATTGTGCCATGACGTACTTATTGTGCCATGACGGGTACGACGCCCGTATTAGAAAAAGGGAGAGTTGGGTACAGGGCCAGTACACAATTTATGTGAAAATATTTTGTTACAGAAAACAGAGCCAAAAATTCGGAGACTAACACAGAAAGACAAACCTCTACCAGCCAAGAAACAGATTGTGAGGAGCATGTATGTGGCAGGGAAACAGCACAAGCATTACCAAAGATGACGAACCACAACCATCTTACCATTCCCTAAAGAAGCGACTCCCTAACTGCATTAGGACAAATACAAATGACAACAGTAAGACTGGAGTATTCTGACAAAGACGTATAAAAAGACAAAACCACCCTAGTCCATTCACACCTACATAGTAGATAGTAAATGTATTGTCAAATAATGTAGGGACAGTTGACTGAGCATCACACAGCCCAAGATACATTCAAGTATATTTCAATATAACAACGACCACAATAGAAAATCTCCGATATTGCCCACAACAAATGAAAACAGGTTTGGTAGATTTAAAAAGCATTACGATCAAATGCTCCGAAAAGAGTGGAAGGAATGGCCAAATATCTCAAGTAACTTTTTAAGAGCTCTTCCATGGAGCCCGCTGATATTCTCCTAGTTGATCCGGTCATCAGTTGTGAAATATCGATCAGGGAAGACATTTAGAAACCAACCAAGTAACAGAGGAATGGCAAGGGAGCAGAGCTGGATAACATCTCCGTAGAGGTACAAAGAGCAGGCCTTGGCACAGCTGTGAAAAAGCTGCCCCTTCGGTTTGATAATGTTTGGTATGAGACAGCAGTAGCTTGAAAGATGACTTAGGTCGTCAGGCTATTCGAGTGCAAGACTTTAGCATCTCTGTTAAGTAAACAACTATCATATTTCTGTCAGTGCCACTAAAAGTCCTAAACAGGCATCGCCTTGCCTGAGTTACCGTTATGTCAACCAGATAGCCAACCTGTGCATTATTGTCCAGAAATCAATTAAACAGAACTTTAATGTTTCACAGTTTTCCAAACACTAAAAGCCGTTTGGTATTGTGTGCGGAGTCAATGAAATAAACTTGACACTGTCAGATAGTTACTTAGGTGGTTAAGCATGAGAAATGAGTTGCGCGAAGATATACCTGGAGAGCTGCCCATAGAGGGCACCTGACAAAGCTTCTTGCTGCTCCTCTTTCTTTTTACCACTGACTATCTGTACCATCACAAAAACATCCACAAGATACATATGAAATGGATCCAGTGGTCACAGTTAAAGGAGTTAGTTAGTCATTTCATAAGACCCAACTCTTTTCTTTCACTTTGGTATCTACCTCTCAGCAAATTGGCCTAAAGATCCCTAAGAAAAAAAAATTTATTCAGAAGATCGAAATAGTAAGCATCGACTCGGCTGCAATGAGTTGGAGTGGGCCAGTCAAAGCGGTGGCTTTCATTTACTGGGCAGCATCGCCTTAGCACAAATGGTGGACGTCATGACAAGAATCATAGAAAGAACTGCAATCAGGTAGCTCAAGAACATCTACAGCTGTAGAGCATTGTAAACAGCACGATCAGTTTCTTTAATTCCAATGTAAAGGCAGTTCTACTATATGGCGCCGAGGTAAGGAGAACCACAAAGATCATACTTAACCGCCCCAAAAGCTCTATCAATAGCTGTCTGAAACTAACCGTCCAGGTCTACTGCTCTTCTGTCATAGCAAGACTAAGTTGTATCAGAAAACTACGGGCTTTCCAATCAAATAAAAAAATCTGATTGGAAGATATGGGTAGATTGGACATAAATTGTGAAACCAATGTATCCCCGTCACCAAGCAATCTCTGGGTTACTAAGTCTGGAGCCAGTGAACGAGTGGACTATCACAAAACATATGGAAATGAGATATCAAAGCAAACGCCAAGAATATGGGCTGTAACTGGAGACGGCTAGAGATGATGACCCGTCAGAGGACTGCTGTGGAATACTGTTGGCAACCAAAACCCATCGAGAAATGAATGGCCCTAAATATACAATCGTGTTGGTGGCCTGTATTAAGAGACAAGGTTTTGCATATACTCAGTACGTGATGACTACAAGTAACTGCATTTTCAATGTTCCATTTCAATACTTTGTAAATTTATTACAGCTGTTCGTATAGTGCGAGCTCAAACCAGACACAAATTGAAATTTTCTTCTGATATGCTCAAAAAGCTAAGGGAAAAAACTCCAAACCGAACACAATTGCATTAAATAATTAACAACAGGGGTAGCGGTTTAAACTGGCAAGACTGATTTTTGAAATCAAGAAACGGCGACCGATTAAAAAATGGAACGAACTTCATCGCCCAAAATGCAGATTGTCTCGAAGACTGATGCAAATAATAATTTTTAAGTGGAGGTGTCTAACCGGTTTGCAGGTGGGCAAAAGAATAGCGATGTTGACATCGTGTGAAAGACCATCAAGCGACGTGTGCAGTAGAGCCTTCGGGTAACGTTTCCCCCGATGTAGGAGCTGTAGCCGTAGATGAGTAAAAAGCCACGAGTCACAAGAGAATGGAAGTGATAATTAAAATACGCAAGGGGTGATTAAAATGCGATTGAAGACGGAAAAGGGTTATGGGTGAAATAACAAAATGGCAAGAATCAAAGGCGAGGCCCAGGACGGAGACTACAGAATACTGTACGGCATCCTTAAAAGAGAAAATGGTAACAAGAGTGTGGGTAGCGAGTTGATCGAAAATGATCTCAGAGCTTTCAAGTCCAAACCACCTGAACTGGTTCGACTGGTCTACTACTTCGAACAATTATTATTAAATCGCCCCAACCCTGCTACCATAGTGGAGAGTGCATTATACTTCCCACAACGTGTCATATGCAACGTTTCTCCTTGTCTACTAGATTCCTTGGATTTGACAAGATTTCTCCTAAAGCCTCGTTTGAGTTAAAACATCCAGCATAATTTGCTCCATTAAAAATCTCTTCCACAGTGTTTTCGTCTATTCCTGTACCACATTGCGGGAAGACTAACTCGTAATGATACCATCTTTCCTTTCTTGATCTTGGGTACCTCTCTCCATGCTAACCATATCATGTAATCGGATTAAAGTATGTATTTAACTGATGTTGTTGTACTTCTTTTTCGTCTTAACTATCTCCTTGTTCAAACTACTACTTTCCCTTGTTTAAGCATATAAATGATCACTTATTTTGTAACAACAGAGGAAATTTCAAATAGAAAACTGGTGTTTTTATCAGTCAGAATTGTGACCGAAAAAATCTGAATATTGTCGAATCGTGAATGGAAAGAATTTGTTTTAAAGTTACCACGAGTAAATGGAAGCGCAAAACGGAGAATAAACAAGGGTATGTCATTTAAGACGAGAGCAGCAAATAATGACGAGGTTAACACGCTTAAAATTCCATCTCATCTGATATACCCAGCGGGAAAACTAGACACCACGGAGAGAATTAGAATTTTGTCTACACAGTGTTGGCAGAGACGACTTGTCTGATGTGATGGGATTTCGACAAGGTAAAATATACCAGTACGTAATAGTTTGTTATCATTAACAACTTGTGGTGGCTTTACATCAATCAATAACGTTTGAGCAGCTGAAAGATTCTATCACTTCAGCTACTTGCAAAAGACTTCGTAAGTACGCTGTTAAAATACCCTAGCAACCACCATATTGGTAAACATAAGAAAGAGCCACTTGACACTCAGGCCCAACTGAACGTCATACTTTCAAAACTGACCAACCTCAAAGGAGAACTCGCTGGAAAACGTGATGCATTGCGTTCTAATCGCTTGTTCGATGTGCTTTATTGAAAATTAAGTACATCACTCAATTTTGCAACTGTCGAATACTAACACAACAACAAAAAATATTAGATTAATACCAAAGTAACAGCAAAGGGTATGCAATTTATAAATAACTTTATTTACACAAAAATCTACGTCTAATTTCTAAGACCCATTTCTCATTCAAATCTAAGTCCAATTTCCATCTTTTACCAATATTTATATACATTTTTCGAAAACAGGAACAATATCATATGTCGGTTAATATGTCCTAAAATCATGGAAAATTCTTTCGGCAAAAGATGAACGTTTCTTTTTGGGGACCAGACACACTTAAAATCACATTAAAATATCTTCTTTTTACTGACTCTAAGGGAACCATAAAAACCGTCAGACAAAATGAGGCACGTACCATCAAAAATAATAAAAACCATTTTTAAAAACTTTAAAAACGTACGGCGTGTGATATTAATGGAGAAAATCATTTCACTAGACGACAAAAGTTACCCGCCAGTAACACTTAAAGAAGTTTAAAATTTTCAGAAATATATCAGACAAGGTACTCGTTGTCCCAGAAACTTTCCAGTGTGTCATTAGGCAACATAGCCCACGCCTGTTTGAGGTATCGCAGGCGTATTGTGATTCCATTCAGCCTTTTTAAGTCATCTTCAGTTAAGGCAACTTTCTGTGATCTCAAATTCTCTTCAATTCTGCTAAGTGTAACAGACTTGGGCAAAACAACAAATCCTTGCTGAATTCCCCACTTTAGGAGTACCTGTCAAACGGAAAATGCATACAAATATGTAAACTGAATTCGTTGGTGTCGGCTCGTACATACATATATATATATATATATATATATATATATATTATATATATATTATATATATATATATATATATATATATATATATATATATATATATATATATATATATATATACCAAATTTGTAACAAGAATGAAGAGATAAGTGAGTCCAAATGGTATGTAGAATGAAAGCAGTATCTATGACATGAGTACTTTCATCATACTATTGACAATAATGCTACTTCCGTATCGCCTACTGGCAACTGAACTACGTCTAAATGATACTTGGCCTGTATTAATCCGATACCAGAAAACATTTGAGAAATTACAGGCCACACTCTTAACATCAAGTTTCTTGATAATTGCATTAAAGCAGATGTCATAGCTCTATTCTTACGATTTTACTAACCAATGGGTGTTTTGATAACTGATCTCTCCATGAGTTCCAGAGGAAGCTGCTTAGAAAAGAACTAGTGAATGCACGAAGAGATTAAAAAAACCATTCTATCGAACTCAGAGACAAAGACGATTTAGTTTTAGAACAATTACTCGTATCAGTGGCTTTTCACAGGCGCACAGTCGTCTTCAGGCTCGAATACAACTCTCAGAGATAAAGGATACCCACAACATAAAACTTTTTGCGTTATCAGAGGAAAAACAAAACCTTTGTTTAGCGTGAATAATACAGTTATGAAGTATGGGTTGGACGAAATACCACCAGATGATGTACTACAGACTTTATCGCTGGGTTCAAGAAATGATTATCGATAAAATTCAACCAAATGATATCCTTGCAGAACTAGACGGACGTCTCAATTTTTGTAAAACTAATGACAGGTAGTATCAGATATTAATGTCAAGACGCTTAACTATGTTAAGATATTGAAGAAACAGAAAACGTCCCGCAACATCATTGTGACTCAAAAATATCTGAAGGGCAACAAATTGATTGCAGTACCTTTTGATAAAGGAATAGGGGTATGTGTATTGAAATGTAAAATATACGAGGCTAAACTATTGGAAATTCTTTAGCTATTGGATAAAGAGCTACCTATGAGTAAAAATGCAAAACATCCGGTGTTAAAAGAACATGAGAGGGTGAAAAGAACTTTTGCAGGAAGGGAAGATTGATAATGATCTGTACGGTCAAGCCAAGGTACACACGCAAAACATTCCAGTCCGACCAGTCCTGCGCATGCCCGGATCACCATACCACAAGATTGCAGAAAAGTCTACCGAGTGGCTCTCGCTCGTAGAGGAATGCAAGATTCAATCAAATACTAAGTTGATTTGTGGCTCTTTACATTCGGTAGAACTGTCAGGAAATGATGAGATCGTGAGTTTAGACGTTGCATCATTATATACTAATGTACAAGTAATTGAAGCTATACATAAATGTGCAGAACTACTGTACCCAGGGAGGTATACAATTCCACCTGCAGTGAAAGTAACATTCGTTGATTTGTGAAAACTGTCTATTTGTAATGTTATGATGCAGACCAATGATGTTTTCTACCGTCGGGTGGATGGCCTGGTCTGGGCACCCCTCCAGCTCCTTTAATAGCAAATGGCTGGTTGAGTAAATAGTAGTTGAGGAAATCATTCCACCAAAGCCTTACTAGGGGAGAGAGGATTCTCGAAATGAACCTTTTCGGTACTGAGGAAGAATAACAGCGGACTATTGTAGATCTCTTGTGACTTATGTAGCAGCGGTAAATCCAGTTCTTACACTACATAAATTAAGAACTGTATTACCTTCCTTGAAGACAAAAGTTGACCATAAAGTGAGAAGCGGAGTAGTTTATCGCATAACTTGTACACGATGTAAATCGTGCTTTGTGCGTTGGACTTCCGACCACATATGTACCCGCTTCAGACATCACAAGAAACCATCTCAACCTGTTGGCAAACACCTGAGATCATGTGGGAGTCTGGTAGAAGTTATGGTAAATGACATTGAAATTCTGGCTGCTACTACCCGGAGTGAACAATATGGATTAACATGATGGTAAGCTTTCGGCTTTTAAGCTTTTGAAGGGAGAAGTGGAGTAGTTTATCGCATAATCTGTTCACGATGTAAATCGTGCCATGTAGGTTGGACTTCCGACCACATATGTACTCGCTTCAAAGAAGATAAGAAACCATCGCAACCGGTTGGCAAACACCTGAGATCGTGTGGGAGTCTGAAAGAAGTTACGGTGAATGACGTCAACATTTTGACTGCTACTACCCGGAGTGAACAATATGGATTAACCATAGAAGCTATTTGGCAAGATCTTGTTCAGCCACAAATCAACGTGAAAAAAGAGTTTAAAAGCTGAAAGTTCACCATCATGTTGTAACCAATCTGATTGGTCACACGTTGTCGTTGATCTGCATTTTCCGATCATTGATGTATTTACTACACTATTTCTTTTCTTTTCATAGGAATAAAAAATATTTACAAATAATTATAAATTGCTGATGATGATGCTAATGCATTGAAATATTTTCAATTACTCATCATATTATGGATACTACTTTCATTCCAAACGGTATGCATCACTGTTTCGGGAAAAAAAGTGTTCAAAAAGATTGGAGTGATTTTTGGAAATAAAACTAAATAACATACCTCTTCATAATAATGTCCTCTAGCACCTTGCACGACACACATATATTGAATGAAAGACTCCAAACACACAATAAGAATGACACTCCTCTCTGATAAAACTGGTGTGTATCTTATGTCGTAGAAATTCAAAGTCGATAAGGTTAGATACAACGAATAACAAAGAATAACGTTAAGTTTGCAAAAATAGAGCTTAATTACGTTTGCAGGAAAATACTTCCTACTGCCTATAGGATTATCTAAGAATAACGGTACACATAAAATCTGATATTACGTATACTATATCGTAACAGTAGAGTTCAATAAAATGCAGTACACAAGATAAGACCTAGGCTAGGCTTGGGAGTTTCTACGGTACCCTGAAAAGTTCTCCCAAGAATAAAAAGACAATACTACAGCTTAACATGACCGTTTGCTGGCAATCTTCTTGATTTACAAAACTGACACAAATGAATAAATACATACCTGTGCTGCCGTACATTCATGCTTTCTGGAAATGTCAATTACTACAGGGTCATTCAATAAAACTGGGTCGCTGTCCTTCACATACATTGTCGGTCGCTTTGGTGATCCCAAAGATGAATAGGCTACCATAGCAATATCTTTTCAAAGAATGATAAATAGTAGTGGCTTACAGTTTTTATAAAATAACACACAGTCTGACACAAAAAATATAATTGTAATAAATTTACCAATTAAAATATCAAGCATCAAACTACCCAACATATTCCTGCTTTGTAGCTCTCGGGCTACCATTTGCTGTTGGAACATTTCTTCAAACTTCCGTACACATTTCTTGCGCATTACTATTGCTTTTAAACCTTATAAATGTTACGACAATTGTGAAGGTAATATTCTATCGGATATTGAATTAAAAAATAGCATATGGAAAAATCTCAGTTGCACTGAACTAGGTTTCAACAAGTGCTGATAGCTTTCACATTCATTTCATACTGAGGCCAAGTTGAAATATCACTCCTTCGATGCCAAAATCAGCGGATAGACTATTTGCATGTCTTCTGGATGGCGATGAAGAACAAAAAATAAAACAGGCCTCAAAAATGCAACGAAATGGTCCCAACAGGTTTATATTTTTACTTACTATCGTTAAAAAAACAGATGGACCCTTAATCTAATAAATACCGTCTCGATAACCACGCAAAATAAACTAAAAAGAAACAAGGAAGTTTAGTAAAAACCTCAGTTTTTCAATCCAAAGGTACATTTTGAAAGGGAAAAAACAATGTTATGGGAGTATTGCATGTTTAAAGTTACTGGTTTACTAAGAATATCAAGGTTACACGGAAAAAAACACCAAACCTATAAAAAGCTGTGTCAATAATTCGACCTTACCTTTACTTTTACAAAATTCTGTCAGCCCCCTTTGTGGCAAATAGGGATGAAGCTCAACTGTTAAGCGAAAAAACAAAATGCACTTCAAAAAAAAATATTTTTCTTTCAGATTAGAGTAATAAAAACAAGGAATGGCGTAGAGCTAGCATGTTTATAAAAATAAATGGAAAAAGACTATGTGTAATTGCCTCGAAAAGAACAGCAAACACATGTTAAAAATTAAGTAAAAAGCAAGGCAAAAAAAAATTATAGAAATACAGAGGTGAAAAGAATCCTTTAAAGAATGCTTGAAATCATGTACCATCATCAACAAAATATTGTTGAAAGAAGATTACGAATAAATGGTTCAAGAAAATTAGACGACAATAGATGTTAGCAGTGCGAAATCACAAACATAATCAAACAACTGCTTGACAAAAGCTAAAAATGGACACCAATCAATAGTGGGTTATCGCCTCTATAGTCTAAAAGTGAACTTATGGAATATGAATAATCATCTAAAACAAAAAACAAATACCGCGGCATTAGGCTCTCAACATTAAAGTAGGTAATATCAACAGTAATCGCTTAGTACCGTCAAAAAATGTCATATCAACGAGGTTAACAAAACTCTAGATCATGAGGGGTAAACGACCCACCAAATGTCAGCAAAATTAAAAGAAAACTCGTCTGTATCCACCTGTTTCAAATTGTGGGCTTTACATGCTACGGGCCTTTTTTTGGTAGTAATATATACGTGTGCGGACACGCGTCAAGAAAAAGAGGATGCCCATCATTACCTTCTCTAACAGTAATTATCGAAAATTTCGTAGAAAGATTAAAAAAAGGGCAATATCTTATTGAGAAGATTGGCGAAAAAACCACTTTTTCACCATTTTTTACCCTCCTCGTCTCTTCTGTCAACTCCTGTCAACTTTTCTGACCCCCTCCCTAAAGTTGACGTCAAATTTCGGCACTTTTTCCCTGAGCTTTATCTGCAAATAATGATAAAATATTGACACTATGTTTTCAACTTATGGGTTTCCAGCTATCGGGGGGTTAGACGTTTGAAGCAGGGGTGATAAAAGTACCTCCGAGTGAATTGTAAAACTCAAGAGAAAAGCCAATTGCGTGAAAAAAACTTTCAATTAAACATCTCTGTCTTTAACACTTTGAAAAAACTTTCAATGGCGTCAAAAATATTCCCATCAAATTCTACTCGTGAGGTAAAATCGTCATCATCTCCACTCTGTTCATCCTCTGCTTCACCCTCGTCATTTTTACTCCCATTTCAATTCCTGGACAGATGTCCGTCACTACCTCAGGCAGGTCTGTTATTGAATGGACACAGCAGCCAACAACTAAAGGGAAGGGTACTGACATAGTGAAAAGGTTGTTTATAAACTCCCGAGTGAGTTAAAAGAAGGTTTAAGCTTTGAAATCATTGAATTTTTTCAAAGAATGACGTAAACTTTCACCCTCCTCTCACACCCTAACCAAAATATTGTCAATGTCTATCAACATTCAGGTATCCCCTACCCCTCTCTAAGTGGGTGGCGTCATTTGTGAACGATCTCTAACGGGAGGGGTTGTAAATTCATTGAAAACTTGGGTTGAAAAAGACGAGCACGCGTGGAATGTGAAATTGAAAAGTCCAAGGGAAAGTGTTTTGGTAAAAGAAGTGCATAAAGCTACCAATAACGGGGGATGTACTATAACGACAATCACATCATGATAATGGGCTTAACCTCACTTACAAGGGTTGTGATCGTTGAATCTTCTTTTTTTTAACTGTTTCTTCAACCTTTCTCTAACCAAGCCCGATCCCTTGTCCCTGAATATTATCACTGTTGTATTACTGTTCTGATCCGGGTAAACTATATTTATAGCTTGATCATCGCTATACATTACAAGTTAAAGCGATCAAGTATAACTGTGAATTTTGTTACTAACCACATTAAAGTGTAGTCAGGGAAAGGCATCAAATCATACTTGTTCTTCGTGTACGCTCAATCAGATATTCGTAACACGAGAGTATAAATTTAAGTCTTTTAGGCCAAGGGAAGTCTTGGTGTGAGTTGACTTTATCACCCTTCTACCTGCTTGTTTCCACTGAAGATGAATTTAGGGTAAACGAAATTTGAAATCCTAAATTTTATACCTTGGTTGCAGACAGGCTTTATTTTAGCAAATTCTAACAGTTCTTTTATCTTCTTAGTAGTAAAATTGCTAATTCCGATGGACTTGACAAGACCTCTTGCTACCAAAAGTTCCATTTGCTAAATATACAAAAAAACAAGTATTATTCGAGAACAAATGTAATTTTAAGTGACGATTATAATAAAACTTGACACTATTACTACTGTAGATGTACTATTACTACTATTACAACAACAACAACAACAACAACAACAACAACAAATAACAGTTATAATGGGAACTTTTTATTTTTTCATCTGAACACATACAATTACAAACCTCACTAATCAAAGTAGTTTGCATTGGCTTGCCTATTTAACAAAATCAAAATTAAATATTTTACTAACAAAATCAATAAAGCGACAATAGTTCAGGGTTGGTCCATGGTTTATTTCTACGACAGAATATGTAGTATGTGGTGCGAATGATTATATTGGAAAGTTTGGTTGAAAGAAAGCGCTCGTGTTTGTTGTCGAATAATAATAATAATAATAATAATAATAATAATAACAATAATAATATANCTTTTTATTTTTTCATCTGAACATATACAATTACAAACCTCACTAATCAAAGTAGTTTGCATTGGCTTGCCTATTTAACAAAATCAAAATTAAATATTTTACTAACAAAATCAATAAAGCGACAATAGTTCAGGGTTGGTCCATGGTTTATTTCTACGACAGAATATGTAGTATGTGGTGCGAATGATTATATTGGAAAGTTTGGTTGAAAGAAAGCGCTCGTGTTTGTTGTCGAATAATAATAATAATAATAATAATAATAATAATAACAATAATAATATATGCCCTTTGGCATACATGACAACATGTCTTCTTGTGCCTATTTATTATTGTTTTTGTCAACAAACTGGGCAATAAAAACCATCCAGTGCAAATTCAATGCTCCAATACCAGACTTAGTACAAGTACTAGGAAATCTTTTCATGTATTGTCAGCTATCAGACTAGAAGTGGGAAATGCTGTAGTCATGCGTTGTTGCCACACAACAACAACCGCTTGAGCAATGTGCCTTTCCTCACTGGTTGTGAGGCACCACTTGCAAGGTTGAAGTGATGTTTCCATTTTTATTTGGTTTTCTATTTATCTCACTCTTGTGGCTACAGTACATGTGGGTGCATTCAGCTCACTGGCTTGTTCCTGTGCGCTGAATGGATGGTAATATATTATTATTTTCGAGTGGTTACACACCATCTAGTGATGGATTGGTGAAAAATACTGTTGGAGGTCTGGGGATGATTAAGAAAGGGACCCAAAAACATCTAGAGAAGATACAGCGGAGCATAAACTGCAATAACTGCAGAAAATTGTCTCAGAGGCACTGCTCATATTCTTCGAAAAGCAATCTCAATTTGATACCGTAAAAGTCATTAATCTTTCTATTTTTTTCATACAGAATTTTTACAAACTTTTTATATTTTTCATACTTTTTAGTAATATGACAATCGTCTTTTAATATATGTCCAAATGATGTTATACTTATATGTCATAATTATTTTTATACTCTTTGTAATATGTCAATCGTCCCTTTAATGTTCATGAGATGTCTCATAGGAACTTTATCTGCCCCAGGTCACTAGGGTGACCGGGTAGGTAACTGTACTAAAACACATACGTAAGGAAATACTTCAATAATAATAATAATAATAATAATAATAATAATAATAATAACAATAATTTTTTTTTAAACTTCACATGGTTTTATTTGTAAATTAACGATCTAGAAAATTTACAATGAAATTGATCTACTCAATACAGGTTGCAACACAACTGAGCTGTCACTGGATCGAGAGGACTGGAAATATCACAATGAAGCCTAGTTGTGGTACATCCTCTATAGTGATACTCTCCATTTGGGCATATCACTGAGAGACGATGTATCAGCTGGTTACCAGATTAATAATTCTGGGTTTGTCCATTCTTTGTTTCTCATACAGAAAATAAAGTATGATGTCCGTATACAAATGTTTATCGATCTTTTGATGATAAATTTAACAGTTTCGTCATTGAGATCGAGGGACTTTAATTTTGAAACAATCAAGCTATTTTTCCCAAACACACCTAGAGTTCCGAGGCTCAAGTTTACATAATAAACTTTAAATCTTCTTGATAAATCGGA
>RDPX01000178.1:572352-590277 GCA_003991215.1 Morbakka virulenta | reverse complement strand
TCTGTGTGTGTGTGTGTGTGTGTGTGTGTGTGTGTGTGTGTGTGTGCGTGTGTGTGTAAGCTGCTGGAGACCAAGTGAGTAGGCTGCACCGGAAATATCTCTCCCAACTACAGGGGCGTCGAAGACGCACATTTCCTGGTTGGATTTTAAAAAAAATAATTTTCTTCAAATCGACGACGAACCAGATTTAAAATCACATGAACGACGAGATCGATTTCTTCAATGGTACGGAAGAACAGCTTGAATCGAAGGATATTCGTTACTAACTAGTCAGAAAAACCTGGCTAATCAGCATCCAGGCATCACCACGTGGAGGTTGCCTTCATGGACACCCTGGCTAAGAACTAGTACCTGTGGCTATCAAAGCCACATCCTCTATTACCTAAGCTATCGGTGCTTGTCCTTCACCAGATCATTTTTGCAACCAAATCTTTCACCGAAGCACACCATTCTGAAGGAGATGTCTGTCAATTATTATTAATACAACACAATAAGACCACCTGTAACTTTACTCGAAATAAAAAAAGAGGGGGCAATTTCTTACCAAGTACAAATCCAAGTAGTCAAGCTTAAGGTTTTTCAAGGTGAGTTCGCAGGCTTTTGCAACATGTTCTTTTGCGAAGTCATGGCACCTGGTAAAGCAGAATAATGCTTCTTTAAGCTGATTAAAAAATTATAAGGCAAAAAGAAAAAAATCCCTTTGCCCAAACATGAATTAAAATACTTTGTGTTGACTATGTACTTCGCTGTACTGACAGAATTTGTGAATATGTGCTGATGCATTCAGCAACAGGGTATTTGCCACGGATTTCCTGATCCGTGATCATGTAGTAATATTATTTCAGCCTCGAGTGATCACAATCTGTTATGCGTCATATTTATTCCGAAACCCTTGATTTACTACACCTGTCAAAAATCCTAACCTTAAAATTATGCGCATGAAAAAAAAACTATTCCTTAATGTCTTTCTATCTCCCAAATGTCTGTAACAAAGCGCTCCTTACATGCGTTTATTACTGATCTATTTAATCTATTTGTGTGGCCAATATGGTACGGAAATTTAACCCCCAAGTCCCTTTCACTACGCTTTGACTCTGTTCTTTTTGGTTCCATAGTAAAATATGGTACACTTCCATTACAATATATGTTACACTGAATAAAGTAAATAATACTTGTTTTTCAACTAATCATTTCTTTTGCTATTTTGCTAGTAAGTGGTCTAATAAGTGGTCCAATTGTTTGGCCCGAAAAACATTTTACTATAGAAAAAACAGCTCTTTTCGATTTACCTGAGTCCTAAGAAAAACCCCATTGTCTAAAAAAACCCCATCTTTTTATCTACTAAATGCCTTCAAGAGATCTCATGTAGAGGGTTAACTTGTGTCCCAAATCTACTTTTACACAGCACTTTCTCCCCAAATTCCATTGATCACACATTCCAGGTATATAAAATATGCATGTAGTTGGGTATGCGCAGTGAAGCGGGTGCAGAAAATGGCACAAGGTGCATGCCACAAGGCAAATATCAAAAATCAGGTCTAAAATCCGCGTTTAAAACATATGTACACAAAGCATATACACGCTGATACACACACACATACACACCGTCTTCGCTACAGCTCTAACTAAATAAGGTCCATCGCAAGCATTTCTGTAATAAATGGGGGGCGCCAATTCATATTAAGATCAAGTATATCTAGTTGGAATGCTCACAATATTTCAAAATAGTCTTGTAACGGGATTTATAGAGTAAACGTCTAATCCAAACAAAATTAAAGCATCTTACCACAATTTTGACACAATAAAGATGTCTTCTCTTTTTATAACTCCTTTTTGGAAGACTTCAGCCATGTTTTCACCTATTTCTTCCTCGTTCCCATACACATGAGCACAGTCAATATGCTTATAGCCATTCTCAAGTGCATGTTTGACAGCAGCTCCTGCTTTACCTTTCTGAGAAAGCCATGTCCTGGTGAAGTATGAGACAGTAAAACAAATGTTTTATAGCAACTGAAATAAACAAATCACGCCAAATTTAAAAGATGGCTGAATGTACTCTCGCAATGGTTGAGTTCCTACATATTACTCCTACTTCACTCTTGTTGATCCAGCCATGACAAGAATTGCTATTATGAAATTATCTTTTTGTTTCTTAATTCGTATCCTTATGTTGAAACATTGTTGGTTAAAGGGTGTTCTTTAATTAGATGTACACCCAGTCTGCAAATCTTTTCTGCTGGTTTAGTACCAGTTTCGAACTAAAATTTATTTAAACTACCCCCTGACAATTTGGTGTTTACTACGGCACCGTTTAAAACGATACATATATTACGCATTCCAAAGCTGCTTGTGGGCATAGTAACACTTTTGAACATCTACTTTTTTATTCCATCTTGGTAGTATATAAGAAAACGTTGCCTGACGGGTGTCTTTGATGGTTACCATTGTCAAGATGAACTCAGAATTTCTTGCACATGTTCACGACTTTAAATACCTTCACGGTAGTGTAATAGTGGGTGGATCGTTAACAGCTCGATTAAAACAGAAGAATAAAAATGTCTGATTTTACTCAACTGAACCCAAAACAGTGACAAAATTTTGACCCTACATGAGCCTGTTACCTAAGTATTCTTAGTTAAAACAACCCAGAAACTTGATCCTTGCTACAGGTGGGAGAGATTAAAACACGAGAAAACCTAGGTTTGACATAATTACATTCTGCATGCAGTGATGCCAACGAGTGGAGGGCAAAAAGTGTTTTCTCTTTTCAAGGATATCCGGCGACAAATATCTAATTGCTTTTGACAAGATACAAACAAGGCGTAATGCAGGCGACGTCGGTGCATGTTGCATTGCAACTCGCAATAAAACAAGGCAACGATTGAATGTACAAAAATTGAATCTTACTTTAGACATGCTTACCCATAAACAATAACAACATCAACAATATTTTTATTGTTGTGATCTGTGTCCTTTCGTTTGAAGGGTTTCCCACAAGTACATAAGCCAACTATTTCTATCCAGTGCATCAACTAGATTCAAATGGGTTACTCTCAAACCACCTTTCATCATGTCAATGCTCGTAGGCATATACTCGAAGCACCAAAAGAAAAAAGAAATGAAGGATGATAACAAAAAAATCCAGAACGATGTCCGAGGTAATGTGAAATGGGGAAGGAAAGAAGGAACAGATAATATGATCACAAATAAAAAACGATTTAATCGAAGTAAATGAATACATATGTTTTGGCCAGAGCATAAAACCATGGGTAAAATAGGCAAATAAATGGTAAAAGCACCACTACACGATAGCAAAGATGCAGTCAGTGAGGCAAATGATTGATTAAAACGTCAATACCTATAGCCATCAAAAGATGAAGAAAGCCCAGTGCAATATTTCCAGTTGTACGGTATGGTTCTGAGACACAAAGCATTATCAATCACCAAAAACACAGATTAGCTGTTGACGAAAGTAGCAAGGAAAAATTTCGACTAAATATGACGTGGAATGACAAAAGGAGAAATAAAAATACCAAAAAACTGTCAAAAATAATGATTATCCTACAAAAAGTTGAGAAAGTGAAGGAACAGTGAGCAGGATAAGTGGCAAGGTTGAAAACTAAGTGAGCCACTTAAATAACACAATTGGTGCCAATAACAGTTCTGCAGCGATTAGCCGTGGTAAAAACGTTTATGGAGGCCATGGGCTGCCAGTGGTCCAAACCAATGATGATAATGATTATGACTGTTAATAGCGCTTTTGGACGATTGCAAAACATCGATTTTAGGTTTTCAAATTAATCTTCTACCCCTTTCGAGCTTTTAAGGGCGAGCAAGTATTGCCGCGCTTCTACATCTTTGTATTTTCCTTGTTCTTGTTCTGGACGATTTCTCTTTTCGTTCTAGACAATTTACATAATAACGATTCCATAAATCAGAGCGTTTTTTCAAAATTCTTTGGTAACACTCACGATTTACGATCTTAACGATTTGTCTGACAAAGACAAAGAACTGAAAGGGAACTTGCAACAGGCTCCCAAACTTATTTACCAAGGAAAATCTTCCTGTTGCAGTTGTACACAAATCCACTATTGCTGCTATTAAGAGGTACTCATTACCCTGCATAGATATTGCAAATTTTTTAACAATATTTCACATTTGGTGGACAATATCTATGTATTCTCTACTCATAATCTTGCTCATGCCATTGTCCTTGATAACGTGTAGATTTATTGTTTTTAAGTGCAAGCAAGTATTGCTGCGCTTCTACATCTTTGCATTTTCTTTGTTCTTGTTCTTTATCTTTTCGTTATAGACAATTTACTTAATAACAGACTAGTCTTTAATGCGTGCCCTGTACGCACGCTCTGTTGTGTAATAGAATAATAAGTTGGTCAATTCTGAAACTGAGTTGAATGTAGACCTAATGGGCACCCATCCATGGATTAAGTGAAGATCAGTTTCTTTTATAGACACTTCTTTGCTCAGTAATAAAATAAACAAAATACTCGGCTCGCCCTTACAGACTGAAAGTTTTTCAATCTTGTTTTCTTTTTTTCATTTTTGTTTTTTTTTTCCATTAATTAATATCTAATCATAACAACCAAAACTAATAACACCTTAAACTCAGTTTACAGAACAGGAAAGGAATCCTGTTCGCAGTAATGTTCACTGGTTCGACTGTCATCCTTAACAGTTTATAGATATACGTTGGTCCAACATTCAGACACACAATTTCTCGAATGTTAAAATCTTTCTCTAAAAACAACGGCACACCAACTTTCTTCTATAAAAAAGTTCAGCCTTGAGTTTCAGTAGTATAGCTCAAGACTTCAAATCTATCGATCTAACTTTTAGGCAAGAGTTAAAGTTAGGCAAGATATCCTATGGTTTATATTTCCGACACGTGGTGACCAAGCAGTATCTCGAAATTTTTAAGAGATTAATTCATTAAAGAATAACCAAATTTGATTTTCAGGACGTTTTGTGTTGCAGGTACAATAATATAAAATACATAGAAATAAAAAAACCATACCCAAGTCCAATCACAGGCATCTCTGCACCATTGTTTAATTTTATTGTTGGTACCTAACAAAAAAATAAATAAGAAATAAAATTTCATTCTTAAGAAAAAAAAGATATTGAATCATAACGTAAGTAACAAGTGGATAAGTATTTTTAATTTATTTTAAGCGCGAGCAAGTATTGCGGCACTTCTACATTTTTGTATTTTCCTTGTTCTTGTTCTTGGACGATTTATCTTTTTGTTATAGATACTTCTATGCATAGAAGTACATTGTACTTTATGCACATCTATTCTTAATAGACACTTCTATGCATAAAGTACATTGTTTATGCACAGATGCACAGATGTAAATTCAGGTTAAAAAAAAAAAATTTCTATTTTTTCAGGTAAAATCACGAAAACAATCCATGCAATGTGATGAATCTTCCTCGACTATGTACCCAAAATAAAAGCATTTACACTCAACAAAGTCAAAGTTGAGTCGACTTAACCTGAAATATAAAAATATAGGGCTTCTGTATTCTTTTTTCTTTAACTCAACAGGGTTTTAACTATGTCATATTGACGACTGTCTTCAGTAGTAGTAGTAGTTTCGTTTGGCTACATCTCCAAATTGTGCTTGTCAATCCAGTCTCGGAAGGTGTCGTTGCAGTCCAGGACAGTCTCATAGCCACCATAGAGTTTGGTCAATGGACAGTGGAGGACGATGTGGTCAGATGTTTTGGGGGCATTGTGGCATCGAGGGCATGTTGGCGAGTCCCTGAGTTTCCATCTGTGCATTTTGTGGCCAGTCCTAGCATGTCCGGTCAAGAGTCTGTTTCTGGCAGTCCAGTATTTCCTTTTGCTGTTGAAGCCACGGGGTCTGATGGTTGGGTCAGTTATCAGATGACCGCCTCTTGGGGTGCTATCGGTCCACTCTTTCTTCCATGATTCCATGATGGTAAATTTTTCTTGGCCTGACTTGTAGTATGGTTTCCTCGATTTCAGTCTTGTTCAGTGAGGTGCATTGTAGCAGACTTTTTAAAGTGGGTTATTGTCTGGTGCTGCGCTTAGTTTTTCTAAGGATCTTTGGTTAGCCTCTTGCCTTCGTAGATGAGATGGTGGGATTCCATTCATTGTTGGGAACCACTGCACAGGTGTTGACTAAAAGAAATTGTCTCATTAGAAAACTGGCAGGGACATCATGGGGAGCATGAACAACAATGTTAAGAACATCAGCACTCGCCCTCTGCTACAGTGTTGCAGACTATTGCACACCAGTCTGGACAAGAAGCCCTCATACCAATTTAGTAGACAGTGAACTCAGGGACTCCATGAGAATCATCACTGTCTTCAGTGAGTACAATCAATTTTCATTGATCCATTAAATGACATGACAACTCATCGAAGACTGTTTTTACCATGACTGTTTATGACACAAAGTTCTTTTGTAAACGTATGTCTAAAAAAGTAGGGTTTACCAACTTTGGTTCTTCATTTTGCATAATTATTGATACATTATTACGATCATGAGTCTTTTAATAA
The DNA here is from genome assembly GCA_003991215.1 of Morbakka virulenta. Taxonomy (NCBI): domain Eukaryota; kingdom Metazoa; phylum Cnidaria; class Cubozoa; order Carybdeida; family Carukiidae; genus Morbakka; species Morbakka virulenta. The sequence continues at coordinate 583,727 of RDPX01000178.1, read as the reverse complement.
ATTCCATAGTTTTCTATTTATGTTATGCCATTTGATATCTTCACTATCTTGGTTTTCTTTTAAGAATATATTCAAATATTTTTTTACTCATGTTACTTTGATGTGACTGCAATATTCCCCTAGTCTTAAGTTTGGTTACGATAAGTCATATTACATTCACAATTCCCATAGGATCATTATCGTATACCGTAGGGTCGAGATCGCATATCACTGGACTAACATAAAAGTTATAAAAATTAATTACGCTCTACTATTTTTATGACAGGTTGCATTGCAATGACTTGTAATGCCCCCTCTCTGGATCGTTTATAATTAATTAAACGATATAAGACTGTAATGTTCGTGGGTTTCTTACTCTTTTTATTTATTGAAGCCTGTAAATGATTCCTTCTCGAATTCTTAAGTTGACGTTGCAGTGCGACATAATATTTATTAACGCCAATCTAAATAACCAAACATCCACTAAAACTCAATGCGAAATAATACATTGAATTAAAAACATACCATTTTAAATATCCGACTTCTCCACGTGTAATGCTGAGAACTTCGGATTTACCTAGGAAAAGACAGGAAACGTGTTAGTGATATACACTGCTGTTATTATTCAAATAAATCAGATGTACATACGTGCCCAATTAAACTCTTTCACACGGATTGTTAAATCAAAATTCCAACAATCTTTCTTCACAGCAATGGATTGCAAATGTTTTTATTCACCTCTGAATCACTGTCAAAGTGGAAATTTCAAAAAAGGCCTTTTGCACAGATAAAGTGTACTAAAGATAGATGTAAGAGCTTTATCATGTCATGAGTCGTGAGTTTTTTCTGAGCTACGTTTCGAGAGAAAAGAAAACCTTTACATAAACTGGATAATGACGTCCCACTAATTAGTGACACAAGAATGTGTGAATAATGAAATAGTCCTCATTCATTGGCAGGCTACAATACCGTATTTACTAAAATAGAAGCCGCAGCTTCTTTTTTTCAAAAGTGTGGTTCCTATTCGAGGGTGGCTTCTATTACTTTGGAAACCACTGCATTACATTCGAATTTGCTTGGAACTGTGCTACGTGTTTTAAACATCCATACTTGTTTTAGTGTCAGTGAATAGTTCACAACAGCAGAAAAATAGCAAGGGCAACAGTCATGATTTCAAATTTCAGCTAGATGTGATAAAGTATGCAGAGGAAAAGAGCAATCGAGATGCAACTCAAAAATACTTAAGTGAATAAAGTATGGCACGAAGAAGAAGAAAAGCTATACAGAAAAGTAATTCACCCAGAAAGGTGTTGACAACAAAACGAACTTTTGGGGGAGGTAAAAAACCTGTGTTGGGAGACTTTACAGAAGATTTGCTGGGGGGGGGTAATCGATGAACGAGAGAGATATTTGCACGTTCCTTGCAAAATTATAACTCTTTGGGCTTTAGAACGTGTTCAAAAATACGGTAAAGGTCTTTCCGGCAAGTAGAAGTTGGTTGCTCAAATTTTTAAAACGTGCTTATTTATTTATAAGAATCCCCAAATATGCTCTGTCACAAATAGCCAACTTCATTTCATAGAGTTTTACGCGAAGCAGCGACAAAGGTTTTCCTTTTTACTAGCTAAATTACTAATAAGGATAAAACACCCATAGGGTATATAGATATGTCCAATGGCACAACAGTTGAAACAAAGGTTCCAGAATCGTTTCTATGAAAACAATTTATCACTATTTCCTTGGCTGTCATGGCTGATGGCACAAAGATCAAGCCATTTATTGTTTTACATGGCGCAAAAGTTAAACCGAACGTTGCTGCTATCAGTGGATCCATTGTGAAGTGCTCAAGGATTGGGTGTATAAAATGTGAAACGACTTTGCAATGAGTAAAGGAAGTATGGAGCTTTGTAGCATTTGAACAAAGGTTTTCAGTAAGGTATTCCTTTAAACGTCATATCTTTGAAGAAAGGCCTCTCAGTGCATAATAACTCTGTTCAAGGTCTTCTTCTTCTCGTTGTCCTGGTAGACTCTTGTACTCCAGAAACGTGCACAATCCAAAGCCTCCTCTGCGGGGAGCGCCATGTCGTCTGGTTGGCAACCTATTGTAAAGGAGCAGTTAAGAAGGTGGGGCATTGTTTCCAACGACCCACAGCTGCAGGTGTCTGTTGTAGTGAAGCCCCACTTCTTCCAGGATGCCATGTATCTTCCATTTTCGGTTCGGAGGCGATTCAGGGTCTTCCATACTATCCAATCCTCTCCACTTTCACTGGCAAGTTCTTCATTAGGCAATATCCGACTCTCAATCCCTCGCTGTCCAGCCTCTCCATGCTTGTTCCACTATTTCAGCCATTTTTGCTTCCTCTCCCCTTTTGGTTCGTGATTTAGAAGTTGGGTGGCGTTCAGAAACCTTGTCCTACATCAGTCCACGTATTTCTCCCATCGTCGAATTCTTAAGATCAAGATAAGATTATTGGAGAAACACACGGAGATAATACTCTTCAGATATGCCTGACGATCGAAGAAGTATATCTCGAAATGTAGCTCAGAGAAAGGTTATGTCTCTCGACCTGATAAATATTCTACATCAATCATCCTTAGCATGTTAAAAATGCAGAACGGAAGGTTGATGTTATAAACACTTATGCCTGCTTATGCTTATAAGTATAAAAAGCATATAATAATTTTATTTTTACATAACTCTGGGTGGGGCATATTCTTATACGCTGTATGCTTTTAAAAACGTGTGACGTTGTAAAGTCTGAAAGTTATGACAACGACGAAAGTTTAAACACCAGAATAAATTCAGCTGCCTTCAAACTCTTAAGCATGAAAACTGTGAACTTTTCTTTTCCCAATTTTTGTTCAACTGCGGAAGCAATTCTTAAACTACTTCCTCCCGCAGTTTTAAAAAAGCCCTTAAGATACCCCACTGAAATGGTGCCAAAACGGGTGACTTAGGCGACTTTTCTTGTAATTGTCAAATTTTAAAAACTTTTACTCGCAGCATATAAATGAGTCTACTTCATGTTTTATGCCCATTGGTTTTACATGTTTTATTAAATGTACAATGTATTCAGTGGTAATGCCTTGTAGGGAAAATTAAACAGCACGGGAATATTCCCATATTACGTTGGTCTGTAGCGAGAGAGAGAGAGAAAGAAAAAGAAAGAGAAAGAAAGAAAGAGAAAGAGAGAGAGAGAGAGAGAGAGAGAGAGAGAGAGAGAAGGAGAGAGGAGAGAAGGAGAGAGGAGAGAAAGAACGAAAGAGAGAAAGCGAGAGAGAAAGAGTCCACAATTATGGTATTCTTTTTAATAACTGCAATCACAACTGCTCATAAAACGCCAGGAAATTAGACTTGAAAATTATTATTACCTCTGTCCGCCTGTATTTTCGTAAGCGAGCTATATCAAAAATACAGAAAAGTAGCTAAAACGGTCTAGAAGCCAGAAAGAATGTTAGAAATCACTGCAGTATTATCCACAATAATTGTTGTTGACGTCTGGCAGAGAATAACAAAAGCTTTGATATATAGCAGAACATTACAAGCTTTTTCGAAAAAAAAAAATCAGAGTAGTTTGAGTCTAAATATCAATGCCACTGTCACCAGACTCGCTGGCTGTCTCCGATTGATCTCAATCTTTAAAATAAATCGCCTCAGCTTGTTCGCTTTTCTAAAGACATATTTTGGATGGCTTCCCTTCAGACAATTATGTTGATAATTTAAGAAAAAAAAAGGGATATACCAATCTGATAATTTGGGCCGATGCAATAAAAAAATCAATTTTCGGATAATTGCCACTGGTTTTACTTCTTCTTCTTCTTCTTTCGGGTTTTCCCTCAGGGGTCGCCACAGCGTACTAACGCTCTCCACCTCTGCCTGTCAGTGGTGTCGTCTGAGGAGGCTCCAACCACCCTCATGTCATCATTCACCGAGTCAGAGAACCGTTTCTTCGGTCTCCCACGCTTCCTCTTCCCGGGCGGTGTCATTTCCATTACCCGTTTTCCCATGTACTCTTCGTTCCGTCGCATTACATGCTTAAACCACTTCAGCCTGGAGTCTCTCAACTTCACCCCAAGTCTGGCCACCCCCAGTGTGTCCCGCACTGTCTCATTTCGGACTCTATCCATCTTTGTTTTCCCAAGGGAGAACCAGAACATATTCATTTCGTTCACTTGCCACTGGTTTTATTACAGGTGAATATTTGCACAATGAAAAAAACTTTTCCAGAAGCTTCTTGAAACTATGACAGTGTTAATGATTTAACTTAGTATTTATATTAAAATATTTTATATATATAATATATTATATAAATTATTTCAATTGTTATAANAGGAGAGAAGGAGAGAGGAGAGAAAGAACGAAAGAGAGAAAGCGAGAGAGAAAGAGTCCACAATTATGGTATTCTTTTTAATAACTGCAATCACAACTGCTCATAAAACGCCAGGAAATTAGACTTGAAAATTATTATTACCTCTGTCCGCCTGTATTTTCGTAAGCGAGCTATATCAAAAATACAGAAAAGTAGCTAAAACGGTCTAGAAGCCAGAAAGAATGTTAGAAATCACTGCAGTATTATCCACAATAATTGTTGTTGACGTCTGGCAGAGAATAACAAAAGCTTTGATATATAGCAGAACATTACAAGCTTTTTCGAAAAAAAAAAATCAGAGTAGTTTGAGTCTAAATATCAATGCCACTGTCACCAGACTCGCTGGCTGTCTCCGATTGATCTCAATCTTTAAAATAAATCGCCTCAGCTTGTTCGCTTTTCTAAAGACATATTTTGGATGGCTTCCCTTCAGACAATTATGTTGATAATTTAAGAAAAAAAAGGGATATACCAATCTGATAATTTGGGCCGATGCAATAAAAAAATCAATTTTCGGATAATTGCCACTGGTTTTACTTCTTCTTCTTCTTCTTTCGGGTTTTCCCTCAGGGGTCGCCACAGCGTACTAACGCTCTCCACCTCTGCCTGTCAGTGGTGTCGTCTGAGGAGGCTCCAACCACCCTCATGTCATCATTCACCGAGTCAGAGAACCGTTTCTTCGGTCTCCCACGCTTCCTCTTCCCGGGCGGTGTCATTTCCATTACCCGTTTTCCCATGTACTCTTCGTTCCGTCGCATTACATGCTTAAACCACTTCAGCCTGGAGTCTCTCAACTTCACCCCAAGTCTGGCCACCCCCAGTGTGTCCCGCACTGTCTCATTTCGGACTCTATCCATCTTTGTTTTCCCAAGGGAGAACCAGAACATATTCATTTCGTTCACTTGCCACTGGTTTTATTACAGGTGAATATTTGCACAATGAAAAAAACTTTTCCAGAAGCTTCTTGAAACTATGACAGTGTTAATGATTTAACTTAGTATTTATATTAAAATATTTTATATATATAATATATTATATAAATTATTTCAATTGTTATAAATGCCCACGATCGAGGTGTTGTATACTTTAAAAAGTAAAACAAGTATAGAAGCGACCCACAGTTAAAGGGGAGTAATGAAACTGTAATAAAATATCCGATTACCGTATTTGATCTATTTAACGCCCTCTTCCTTTTTAACGCCTATTTATTATTTAATGCCCCTGTACATATCAAAGGCGGTTAATTAGAGTTAATTAGAGTTTTCTTCACAAGGAATACAAAGTGTACAGTACATAGTGCAATTTTCAACATGTATTTATTTTCTTAAATGGAAATAATTTGTTGTTCATTGTTCGCGTTATGTTCCAGATGAAGGTATTTAAAACCCAGTTTAAGTTTCTCTGCCCCAGCATCAAGAATTAAAGCCGATTTTTTGTGTTTTGTTAATGCCTTGAATGTCGCTGGCAACACAAGTCCAAGTTCCCGATATCTTTTACCAGTAACATTACACAATACTCGATTTTCAGCGTTTTCCATAAAAAAGAAGTGAATTAAGCTGGATATTTGTCTTTTGGCTGCTCCCATCAGGGGTCATCACAGCAGATCATATTCCTCCATTTGGTGCGGTCAGCAGCAGCCTCCCTTCTAACTCCTTTCCCCCTCATGTCCTCTTCAACCGCGTCCATATACCGTGTCTCCTTGGTCTCCCTCTCTTCCTCCTTCCAAATAGATGCATCTCTAACATTCTCCTCCCGATGTAGTTCTCTTCCCTTCTGATCACATATCCAAACCATCTCAGTCTTGCCTCCCTTTGCTTCTCTCCTAATCTCCTTGCATGTGCTGTACCTCTGATGTATTCATTTCTTATTTTATCCAGGTGTGTGACCCCAAGTGACCAACTCAGCATTCTCAATTCTGCCACTTCCAAGTCACCTTCATGCTTCTTTGCTGTTGCTACTGTCTCAAGTCCATACAAGAGAGCTGGCCACACTAACGTTTTGTACACTTTTACTTTCGCTTTTGGTGATAGTTTTCTGTCACACAGGACTCCCGTCACCTTTCTCCATCCATTCCAGCCTGCTTGTATTCACTTCTTCACTTCTCTATCGCATCCATAATCGCACTGCACTGTTGATCCCAGATACTTGAATTCTTCTGTCTTCGTTACCTCTGTTCCTTGCATGCTTATTTTGTCATCCTCTCTTCCATTTAGGACCAGGTATTCCATTTTTGCCCTGCTTAACTTCACCCCCCTTTTTTCTAAGGCATCTCTCCACCTCTCCAGCTTTTCTTCAGTCTTATTTCTTGTCTTGTTGCACAGCACAATATCATTGGCAAATAAGATGGTCCATGGTGCTTCTTTCCTGACTTCATCAGTAAGTCGATCCATAACTGCTGCAAATAAGAAGGGGCTTAGAGCCAATCTCTTGTGGAGTCCGACCTTGACTTCAAAAAAATCGGTCATCCCTGCAGCACACCTTATGGCAGTCTCACTATCCTTGTACATATTTTTACAAGCCGTATTTTCAGTGTCTCTAGTAACTCCTGGTTGAAATTCCTCCTACACTCAGCTTCTCTCAGCTTCCACCACTTTATCCTTGTTTCAACTGTCCTCTTACTTTTCCTCTTGGTTTTAATCCTTAGCTTGCTTTTTACCACTACTGCTGTACAGCAACACACTCTCCTCACAGTACATAGCAGTCAGTTACTTCGCTCAAATGTCTTCTTTTACAAGCTAGGTAGTCAACTTGGGTACTCCTCCCTCCACTTTTGCAGGTTATTCTCTGATCCTCTTTCTTCTTGAAGTATGTGTTCAGCACTGCCACCTCTACTCTCTTTGCAAAGTCTACTATCTCTTAGCCTTCTTCATTTCTCCACCCATAACCATATCTTTTCATCACCTCCCCATCCCCTCTGTTCCTTTCTCAAACATGTCCACTGAAATCAGCTCCGATCATACTTCTCTCTCTGCCAGGTATCCTCATGAATGTGGTGTCCATGTCTCTCCAAAACATATCCTTCTCTTCCTGTGGGCAACCCATCTGTGGTCCATATGCACTAACCATAGTCAGTAGTGTACCCTCCACATCAACTTTCAAGCTCATCACTCTATCAGAGATTCTCTCTACCCCCAAGACACTTTCTGCATAACTGGGTCTCAACACAATCCCTACACCATTTCTTCTGTTGTTCTCTCTATGATATATTAACTTGTATCCATTCCCAAGTAGTCTGGACTTGCTCCCCTTCCATCTGGTTTCCTGGATACATAATATGTCAATGTGTCTTCTTTCCATCAAATCTACAATCTCCCTTCCTTTTCCATTCATTGTTCCCGCATTCAATGTACCAATCCTTAAAGTTAACTGCCTGGTTTTTTCCTTTTCACGTTTTTTTCTCTTTTTCTTGCCTACTCTTCTTTTCACTCTTTTTCTTTGCTGTTCAGCAGTAGCATAGTTCCTGGCACAATGCTGCTGGCCAGTGGTGTTGGCGGTCATTGTTAACCTAAGCCTCAACCGATCTGATATGACTTGAAGATTTTTGATCTGTGGTTTGTACTGTCTGAATCTAGCTTGTTGTGATAACTTTTTCTTTCTCCAGATGCCATGTCAGTCATGTGTTGACAAACCATCCTTTCCATTAACTTCCTGAGACAGCTTGTTTGACTAAAAGACCTGTAGCTGTTAGCTCTGACCATGACTTTTTCCCTTTTTTTCTTTAGGGACCATTGTGGCTTCCAATAAAATCTGATGCACTGATGCATGCTTCCTCCTGGCATTAAATATATTTGTTAGCGACCCAATATGTTTATGGGTTTCATTTGTAATGCTTGTCTTCTTAGTTGTCTGTTCCTTTCTTCTGGGTACAGGGGTATTCAAATATTTTAATTTGGCAGGTTTTCTACAGCCAAATGCCCTTCCTGACACCAACCACAGTTATTGGCAGTGTGCCTAGCCTTTGGTCTAAGAACCTCCTCACAAGGCAGTGAGTGGCCATCCCCAGCCAATGACCTTGAAAAGAATCTTGTACATCCAGGAATGGGCTGCCCCTACTCAGGCAGGGTGGGCTGACAGAATGAAGGCCTCCATAACCCAGGGAGGGGTGGCTGACCAGGTGGTGCACCTTGCCAAAGGGTGTCCTGGGGATTATGAAAGGCAGGATTGTCCATTTCTTGAGGTTCATGTTGAACCCACAAACACTACTACTGATAAGTTGGACTTTTTCATACCTTTTACTCGTGCATTCATTAAATCAGACTAATTTGCTATCCCCCTTACGAGTCCAACCTAACAGGATTCCACTGAATATACAAATATAAAATTGATGTGCCAGTTGAAGTTGGTAAGATAAATGATCGTAATTATATGGAGGCAATTTTAAGGGCAGCAATTTTCTTGATACTCTTCGTAATTATTAATAAATAATAACAGTGGTTTTTCCGAAAATAGTTGATAGCGAAAAGACCTCTGCATGAAAAACCAAGCATCAAAATAAGCAAAGAAAACTACACATTGCTTTATTTTAGGCTATCAACTATTTTCAGATTGTTACCCAGGAGCAGATTGTGGCAGTGATCATGCATTGTTAGTGTGCCACCTGAAGATTAAGTTGAGGGAACTGCAAAAAACCAAAATAACAGCAAAGTTGGAGGTATCCCTTTTAAGTAGGAATGAGGTATTAAAACAGCAGTTTAAAGTGGAGGTTCAAAATCGTTATAGTGCTTTGGAATATGAAGGTGAAACACCTGATGAATGGACTCTTTTTGGGATGCCATAGTACAAGGAGCTGAAAGTGTCATTCCTAAAATCAAAAAGTCACTGATATTGCAAACAAAATATACAACACAGGGCACATTCCATCTGACCTCAGTAAATCAGTGTTTATAGCTTTGCCTAAATGACCTGGTGCAACTGAATGCAAACTACACAAGACCATCAGCCTAATGAGCCACATGATGAAACTGATCCTGAAAATTTTGTAGAACAGAATGAAGATCAAAATAAAGCAAGAGATCTCACAAGTGCAAAATGCATATATGGAGGGAAAAGGTACCAGAAATGCTATTTTCATCTTAAGAATGATGGCTGAAAGACCAGTGGAAGTCCAGAAGTATTTGTACTTGAGCTTTACTGATTACAGCAAAGCATTTGATAAAGTGAGGCACCATAAATTGTTCAAAATATTGAAGGACTTAAAAATTGATGGAAAATATTTTCAATTAATTCAGAACTTATACTGGGAACAGATGGCAGCTATCAGGATTGATGGAGAAATGAGCAAGTGGTCTTCAATCAAACGAGGAGTAAGACAAGGATGTGTTTTATCACCGGATCTGTTTAATCTGTACAGTGAAGTTATTTTGAGAGGGATCAAGAACATGCCTGGAGTGAAAATCAGAGGCGTACACATAAACAACTTTCGACATGCTGATGACACTGTATTGATAGCTGAAATTGAAGTGGATTTGCAGAACATCTTAAATAAAGTAGTGTTAGAGAGTGAAAAGAAAGGACTCCAGATTAACATCAAGAAAACAGAATATATGGTGAAATCAAAGAAAAGAAAATCCCCAAAGTGTCCTTTAATATCAGTGGAGAATTTGTAAAGAATGTTTAAAAGGTTACTTATCTTGGTAGTTTGATAACATCAGATGGAAGATGTGTCAACAAAATAAAGAAACGAATCACTTTGGCAAAGGATGCTTTTAGTAAAATGAGTTTAGTTTTTAAGAACAGGCAGCTGCAAGTAAAACTTAAGATTTGAGTCCTAGAATGTTATGTGTGGTCTGTTTTGCTTTATGGGTGTGATGCTTGGACCATCAATGAAAGCAAGAAGAAACAAATAGAAGCAGTGGAAATGTGGTTCCTGAGAAGAATTCTTAGAATATCTTGGACTGACAAAGTGAGCAATAAAGTGGCAGTAGAGAGAGCAGGAATGAAAAGAAAGTTGATGAAGGTAATTAGAAAAGACAACTGCAGTTTTTGGGTCATGTAATGAGATGTGAAGCCATGGAATACTTGGTGTTAACAGGGAAGATTGAAGGAAAGAAAAGTAGAGGAAGACAAAGACCATGATCTCCAACGTTCCGAAAGGACAAGGCACTCAGAAGAAGAAGAAAATGTTATTTTTAAGTTTACCCACCAGGGTCACTGGAGGCAAAAAGGTGGTCGTCTGGCTCATTCTGGAAGGCACGGTTTTCCAATCAATGAACAGTTTAACCAGGTAACTTATGAAGCTAAATTTCAATATTGAGTACTTTGCAGCCCTGATCTACATATCCATTATTTATTTCTTAGGGTGACTAACTGGGTTAGTACCGGGGCTGAAAAGGGGTTTTGGTGGGGGTGGGGGGTGTTTTCAAAGATGGAGACCTAAAAATGATTTCAAATAAGTCAATCTAAAAATATTGTAACAAAGGCTGTTAAGTAACCCCAACTATATAGAGATTTTGATTCCAAATCTACGTGAATATTGTGACAGCAGTCAATAAATAAATACTTTGGCCACTTAACATAATGCCCCTGGTGGATCTGCGTATCTCTGCTAGCATTTATATAAACTAAAGAAAATATTTCTTCTTGTTGTTTACTTGTTTTTTCTTTTCAAAAAATCGAAGAATAAGAAATTCTCACCCAACTGCAAATCGTGATTAAATAAAAGTCACAGGGCAATTTGTTGTTATCCCGCTGATCTCGCCAACATAGTTAACAGCAAGCAAATAGTTAGCATCATGTACCATGCTGAATGTGGGCGAATTCAAATTCATGCCGACAGGAGCTCGATTCAATCGACTGGACTTTCATGTTAACAAGAGTTTCCTGGCAACTAAGTGACCCAAATGTCTACGAAGGTAGTAGAAAGTCCTTAACCGATTATTTTGCTGTACACTAACCCAAGTAGAATCTTCTTCAGATTTTGTGAAACATTGTACCTTTCTGAAGAATTTATTTCTCTCACAGGGGTTTCCCCTGCGCCTTCACCGTGTCATTGAACCGAAAAAAGCCTGTTGATTACGAGTGGGAAGC
>RDPX01000178.1:556507-569932 GCA_003991215.1 Morbakka virulenta | reverse complement strand
AAAAACTGGTTTGATCACCGAGCTGAGCCTGTGTTGGAGAATGACAAAGTTAAAATCTTGTGGGATTTCAACATACACACCGACAGGGTAATTGAAGCTCGGAGACCTGATATTGTGGTGGTTGACAAGATCAAGTCGGAAACGACAATCATAGACATCGCTGTCCCTGGGGATTTTCGGGTCAAAGAGAAAGAATCCGAGAAGATTGAGAAATACCAGGATCTGGCACTGGAGATAACCCGCACGTGGAAGACATCCACCAAAGTGATCCCCATAGTGATTGTAGCTCTAGGAGCCAAGTACAGAATTAAGGAATGGATTGCTATACTTAGAGATGACACGAAGAAATTTGAACTGATTCAGCAGACTGCACTGTTGAGTTCGGCCAACACCATAAGAAAGGTGCTATCCATCCCAACCTAGAGGAACTAGGTCGACGGTAGAAAGACAAACCAGCTACTACTGTGCTGTGTTATTTATTTTATAGTGTAATAATAATAATAAGAAGAAGACGAAGAAGAAGAAAAAGAAGAAGAAGAAGAAAAAGAAGAAGACGACGAATAAGAATAAGAATAAGAATAATTATCATAGTTTATTCAAAAAGATTGAAGTAATTGTATTCAGCAGTTTTACTGTTTTTGTATTTTTACCTTGTAGCCTGAAGATGAAGTATTAACTTCGAAATATATTGCAAAATTAATGGAGTGACATTGTTGGCTTGTTTATATATCAAATAAATGGCGGTTACACTGAAAGGAACAAGCTTTTGACCGTGGCTTAATGGTTAGTGCATCTGCACCTTAACCAAGAAATCCGGGTTTGATTCCCCAAGTGGGCGACTTTGGAAATTCACAAAACAAAAAAGCCATTGGTTGGCGTCAGGAAGGGCGTCCGGCCAAGAAATTTCTCACTGCCAAATCCACATCCCTGTGAAGGGCACCGTCTGAGCCCCGGTTTCTGTGGAGAAATGAGGTCAAAACAAAAAAAAACCTGAAAGAAACAATCTTTTAATGAAAGAGCGTTACGCATTATGAATACGCCTGGAATAGGACTGAGAAAATGAAAACACACTTGAAAGCCTTCATTCTCTAGAATACTTTAAAAAGTAATGTTATAAATATATTCTACTTGATCACCGCGTCGCTTTTATTCACGTCATCTTCCGATGTTCCTCAGATTAAAAATATTAACAATTGTCATGCCCTCGACCAGGGGTGGAGTGATAGGAGAATCGCCCATCAAAGAGCAAGTTCTGCTCTTCTTTTTTGATAATCGGTGCGTTGAAAATTGTCTCCGTGCAAAATAAAATTGAAAGATCCTGCTGAAGGCCCAACTCCAAAATACAGCATTTATCCAGTCCAGTTCCCTTGAAAATACTCTCAAACTCAAAATTCTCAAATATCTGAGCCTCAAACGAAGAAATTTTTGCCTGTAAGCCTATAACTTGCATCAAACGAAACATTGAAGCAAGTAAAATTGGAAAGTAAACCACCCGATGATGACTGTTTTTTATCGAGAAACCAATACATTGATTTTGTTTGGGAACATTTTTTCAGGATGCACCATTTCCCGCAGAGGTTTGTTCCAGAATGTTATGGAAGCAGATCCGGGAAACCTTGTCAGTAACCTAAAAGAACTGTCAAGCACCAGGAGAGTCAAATACTCCAACCCGGTGGGGCCCCAGGTGGCAGATAGGGGAGTGCCCAGTAATGGTGTAGCTGTGAATATTCAATGAGCAGCCCGGGGCAAATTCATGGGAGGCCCTTTAGCAAGGCCGAGTACCCATTCGCCAACCTACTAGGTTCACAGGAAAACCGTGGAGGGCAGCAAGGTAGATGTGGATATCAGCGGAAGAATAGGAACTACCTGTCATCGGTAATACCTACAAGACGTTGCACACAACTTCAAGGGCACCCAGCTCGGTTAGGTAGTCACTGCTCATACCTGAGATGGATCACCACGTATAAGTTCAGCGAAAAAGAATGATCCAACCCAGCGTCCTGACAAGGCTTGCCTTCTCCAGGACCCACATCTTCACATCTCAATATGCCTTACAAAACCAGAAAGAATTATACTGGATCGTTCGCCGCCCAGGATAATAAGGACAAATGTCTGTTGAAGGTAGCCCGACAAACACGACAAGTTCGCTAGACTCCAAACTATCCCTCCATCATCACTGGAGACTTTAACAGCCATCATTCTGACTGGGGATACATAAAAAACAATCAATCGGGTATTAAAGTCAGTAATTGAGCCAATCGCTTAGATATCGCACTTGTATACAATCCAAAGTACAAAGGAACATTCCACTCAGCAAGATGGAAGAAGGATTATACCCCAGACCTTGCATTTGTCTCAAAGAACAATAAAGGACAAGCAATACCAACAACTGCAGAGGTCCTAGGAGATTTTCCACATAGTCAGCACCGCCCGCTACTAATAACTACAGATATTCAGATTCCCATGATGAAGATCCTACCCAAACTAAGATGGAACTTCCGAAAAGCAGACTGGAAAGCCTTTGCTAAAGATATTGATAAGACATGTGAAAGAATTCCACCATCAATCGAAAACGTAAATAGATTCAACAAACTAATTCTCAAGTCCTTAAAGAAATACATCCCCAGAGGATTCCAAAATCATTAAATCCCATGTTGGACCAAGCGGAGTGAAGAGCTACTGAAAGCATAAAAAGAAACAAATGACGAGAACATTGCAGAAGAACTCCTGGAATCCCTGCATGAAAATCATAGAGAGAGATGGATTGAAGTGGTCGAAAATCTGGGTCTCATACACTCAAGCATACATGCATGGCAAACAATAAAAAAACTGAACCCAGAACCACACGAGACCAAAACTTTACCACAAATAGGAGCAGACAAAATAGCCAAAGAAATTAAACAAAGAGCCAACACATACCAAACCACCAATTTGAGAAGACAATAAGAAAAGTATACAAAAGGATCTTCAACGCGTTACCAAAACAAAGTTCGTTCCTCTCTAACCCAGTCACCCAGGAGGAAGTTAAAGGGCCCTAAAAATGTAAAAAATGGAAGAACAGCTTGCATGGATGGTATATATCCAGATGTGCTCACCCTTCTGGACCAAAAGCAATCAACTGGTTAGGAAATACCATGTCTGAAATAATAGAAAAGGGCACGTATCCACAACAATGGAAACATGCGATAGTCATTGCCATCCTCAAGCCCGGGAAACCAGCAACAGAACCAACTAGCTATCGATTAATATCACTTCTTTGTTGCCTATATAAGTTACTCGAAAATATCATTCTTACAAGAATCACCCCATACATAGACAATCATATATCACATCAACAAGCAAGCTCCAAACCACACAGAAGCACTGCAGAACAAGTTCTGGCACTGACATCGTTCATTGAATCTGGATTCGAAAAAACTTTAAAGACAGGTGCAGTCTTCATAGACCTCTCGGCAGCTTACGACAATGTGTGAACTGGGGGACTTATGGTAAAACTGGCAAAGATAATACTATTCAGAAAAGTATTCAACTCCTCTCAACTATGACCATCTCACGACAATTGCACGTCGTACTTGGAGGAGATAAAAGCAAATTAAGGAAAATAACAAATGGCGTTCCTCAGGGGTCAGTCATCGCACCAACTCTATTCAATACATATATAAATGACATGCCTGTCAGCCAATCCCTCCAACTTGGTTATGCGGATGACTGGGTATTGGCCCAGCAATCAAACAACTGGAATAAAATTGAAAAATCTCTTAGCGAAGAAACAACACAGCTTAAAAAATATTATGACCAATGGTACTTAAAAATGAACACCACCAAATCAGTATCTGCCACATTCCGTCTAGATAACAGACAAGCTACAAAGAACCTTAAAATCAACGTCGACGGAAAAATCTTTCCAACTGGCACAAACCCAAAGTACCTAGGTGTTACTCTTGACAGACAACTGAACTACAAAACGCAACTGTCTCCTTAGAAAACTGGCTAGCACCTCTTGAGGAGGGTAACAACAAGTACTTAGAACGTCCGCACTAGCGCTTTGTTGTAGTGTTGGAGAGTACTGTGCCCCAGTATGATCAAGAAGTGCTCATGCAGAAAAGATAGACATAAAACTGAGAGAATCTACGAGGATAATTACAGGATGCCTAAAATCAACACCAATACAGTAGCTCCCAACACTAAGTCACATTGCACCACTAGAAATCAGGAGAGAAGGAGGCCATCAAAAGTTCATGATAAAATTGAAGAACACAACAGACAATACCCCTCTCAAAGACATTGTTAGCAACGCCCCCAAAACAAGGAGGTTAAAATCCAGAAAAGCTTTCTAGCAGTCAGAAATTGAGAACTACAATATGACAGAGGCATGGAAAGACAGGTGATTTGCGAACACACCATCGGGAGGAGAAGTTATTAAAGACCCCTCAAAAAGACTACCAGGCTTCCAGAATAACACCAGAAAAGAATGGGTCCCCTCAAACGAACTGCGGACAGGGCATGGCAGAACATCAGCCAACATATAGAAATGGCGACTAAAAGACATTGCAGACTGTCCCCACTGCAGTGAAACCCAGGAGACTGCAAAACACATCGTCCTCCAGTGCCTAACAACCAGATTGGTGGGAGGTTTTGACACCTTCCTCAACTGTGATGAGGAATTCGGAAACTGGCTGAGGAGACATAATGTGGAGATGTAGCCATACCCTACTACTACTATTGAAGCAGATAAACAATGCTACCTGTAAACACTAGCCACTGGGCAAAATGCTGAAAGTACTCCAATAAACAGGGCACCATGTATTTGTGGTATACTGTCATATTACGGTTCATAAATGAATCTGGACCAATTTGAAGCTTGATAATATCTGCTTGAAATTTCTCGGACTTTAGAAAACTAGTGACTCCTTGGCTGCAAGAAAGCTGTCCAACATTCACGTGACTGTATTTTATGATTAGCATTTAATTATACTTATACTATATTATATACTAAATCATAATTTAGTATTATACTGTTTTTATTCTTACTTTACTTTGTGGTGACTTTTAAACAATGTACATCACGTTGCCAAGGTGATTTCATCACGTTGTCAAGGTGATTTCATGGTCAAATCTTTTGTTTTGTCCGATTTGGTTTCTTGCTAGTTAAGGAATTACTTCTTGATAACAGACATAGTGGAGTAATTCTTGATGATATTTTTTAACACAGGAGTTTCAAGCGGCAAAGGCCTAAGTGTGGTTGATTTGTGTGCGTTTTTGACGACGTATTATTCTTTACGGTCGGAAGCCTTCATTATTTACAACTTTTTACTTTGACCTTAACCTCAACAATTGTTATTAGGTAGCGTTACAGGTCCTTGGTTGATAACCAATGGTTTATCCTTGTCTTCTGACGGNACGTTGTCCAGGTGATTTCATCACGTTGTCAACGTGATTTCATGGTCAAATATTTTGTTTTGTCCGATTTGGTTTCTTGCTAATTAAGGAATTACTTCTTGATAACAGACATAGTGGAGTAATTCTTGATGATATTTTTTAACACAGGAGTTTCAAGCGGCAAAGGCAAAGGCCTAAGTGTGGTTGATTTGTGTGCGTTTTTGACGACGTATTATTCTTTACGGTCGGAAGCCTTCATTATTTACAACTTTTTACTTTGACCTTAACCTCAACAATTGTTATTAGGTAGAGTTACAGGTCCTTGGTTGATAACAAATGGTTTATACTTGTCTTCTGACGACGTAAACCTGTTAAAATATTAGTTATTATAATTATTATTTGTATCAATTTGGCAGTGGGGTTCGGTCACATGCAAACGTTGTATCCATGAGCCCATAAAACTTTGGCCGCAATGTTTCCATCATTTCCAAAAACTATGGGCCATTTCAGTTTGTGTAAATCACGCTTCAAGCCAGAAAGATTATATAATTATTTATAAATATTTTCGAGATTACTCTCATCTTCAGATCTAAATGAAAAAATTAAAAAATAATAACATTCTACACAAACATGTCCGAAGTAGGTATAGTGGTTAGGGAACTAACAACAACTAAAACTTTATTGTTAGCGCCCTGCTCCTATATTCATCTTTGGTGTTTATGGTTGGTTGATCTCCTCAATGAACAAAGCTTCCAAGGTCTCTAAGTATTCCTGTCCCCTCGCTGAAGATTTCAAAATCTCCACTTTTCCTAAGCCTGTGGAACAGTTGCATTTTGGTCACAAGCGTTTCATCCATTATGCAAACAATGAAGCACAATTATTATAGGAAGATTACGATAAAGAAACACTTTAAAATATACAAACCTTTCACAGAAAAGTTTATATTTTAATCAGTCAACAAAAATACCACCTTCTTAAGCATCACCCACGCTTTCCGTCTGTTCATTTGTTTCTGTCACGACGCTGATTGCAACAGGTGATTCAATAATTAATGATGGATGAATTCTTTCAAACAGTATATATTAAAATAACTAATAGTCTTACGTCTTCTTTTCAAAGGAGTAGGAAGAATATTTGAAATTGCTTGTGAATCGACCATTGTTAAAATATTGTTCTTTGTTGCATCAAATAGGTACTAGTTTTACAAAAAGGATAAGAGATCATTGTTGATCCTCAATATCCAAAATATGGTTTTCAATGTGGTAAAAAATTTACGTTTTCGAGGTTTTCTTGAATGTTCTGAATCAGGCACATCACCTTCAAATTCCAGCAATAATCTGCTATCATTTTTATGTCCCATCTTTTGGTATCTCTCCTCCACTGTCTTTATATTTTGGTGGAATCGCTCGCCTTGTTCATCCCTAACATCACCGAGGTTTTCCGGAAATCAATTTAGGTGGCTGTGAAGAAAATATACTTTGATGCTCATGTTGATATCAAGAATCCTGAACTTTTCAAACATGTTGTTTAGAATTACAATATAATAGAATCACAAAATTTTTTATCTCTCATCATCAAATATACCAGCTTTTAACTTTTCATTACTTAGGCTTCGAAATTCCTCTTACTGGCCAGTAGTTTTTACTCCAGTGATTTGCTTTATATCTACTGCCCCAATAACAAAGAAAGCTTGAGTACTTCGTGTAACCACTTTGTTGCCCAAGCAAGAAGTTCACATTCTTTAAATATACACACATCACCCATTGGTTGTTATTATATTTGATATGCTGAAATACAATTTTTATTGCATCATATTTTGCTTTAAGAGTTGTAGAATGACCAGTCGATATTGATCCATAAACATTAGTAACGAGCAGAAGAACACATTTCAGGCTTCTTTTCGAACTCTCAATAAATAACCTCCAATTAGCAGGAGAGTATTCCGTAACACCTAATTTCATCAGTACACCACAAATATCTTTACAGAAAACAAAGTTAAGTTGATCGTCGAAAATCGGCACAAACTCTTAATCACGTGTTCTATAAAATGTGATTTTAGTACCATACTGTAACAGATTGCGATCTTTTAGCCGTGATGCCAATACTTCAGAAGATTCCTTGAATAAACTTATCAAGTCACTCAGACCCTGTTGGTCAAATAGCACTGGTGTGGAAGAGCATGCAAAGTCCTCGTCATCATCATCATCAACATCAATAAGTTCTTGGTGATCATGTTGCTCCATATCTGAATGTAAACTGATCGCAAACCATGATCCAATATTGATAGCACGTTTGGATTTTCCAGCCATCAAAATGCAATTTATCTTTCACCCAAAATTCAACATGACGTCATTAACATTGGTGAGGACATGACTTTCGTCGAATCATTCGTGAGATGAATCTTCCAACAATGGTCCAAATCTCCAAAACAAACAAAGTAATTTTTCTCAGGGTTACTTATTTAAACACTTTTTCTTCAACAAATACTAGTTTACCAGACATGTTCAAGGAGAAGAGTGAGTAGGTTACTTCGTTCTAGTCAGCTGCTTGGGAATATCCGATTGGTTGAGGGTGTTTCCCATGAGCAATAAAAGCTTATGCAAGAGCTGTCAAAGCTGTCAAATTTTTAATTCTTTGTCCAATTCACTTTCTTGAATACTCGGCCTCAATAAATTCAAATTGTTAGGATTCAAATTAGAAAGACCACATGAAAAATTTAACAAGACCAAAACATAGCACAATATATTAGTCCTACAAAACGCGAAAGGTCTTGTTGACAACCGGATTGTGTTGAAATTAGCTTTTCTTTGAGCTGTTGGCTGTCATAAATCAGAAAGTTTATTTCATCATTTTTTATAGCTTATCCGTACTAAAGAACCTCAAGTTCCCTGTACTTCTCTTTTGATTCCTCTCTTTACCTGAAGAATTCCAAATTATGGACTAGATCATACAATAGTAAAAATACTTTCAAGAAACCTTCAGCAGTAAACTGATTTAAACTGTGCTATAAAAATGTTAAATCTTTTAGTTGGATACCCCGATCAAGGTTTGTTACATAAAACCACAAGTAGCTTTGTTAAATAATTAGATTAATTATATTGATTGTTTGTATAACTTTTGTTTGATACTTTAGGAAAAATGAAAATAATTTTTTTATAACATTTGAATTTAATATTACACCAACCTTTTTCACCGGGGATGGAGGCACAATAAACAGGGCATAGTTTTGTGCGGCTAATTAAATATGTGGTAAAACGTATGAAGCAGAAGAGAGTCAGTAATATTTGTTTCTGCAAGCAACATTTCATGCTTGTGACGCTTCCATTGTATTCGTTTTAACTTTGGACCTCTTGAGCAGTGAATTTACTTATTGCATTGTTGAATTGTTTTTCATTTGAAAGGTCGACCGATAAGGAGAGAGTAAACGTAAGTACTTAACAGATGAAGCTTCATGACTGCTTTATACACGAATTTTTACTTTAGTCTGTGGCTTGTTACAGCAAAAATTAGGGTACATAACTTGCAAAGTTTAAACAACATAATTCGCATTAGCTACCTAGGCCTTGGCCAATCCAGAATTTAAGAAACCAAGTGTAAAGAAATTTCACTTAACCGTTGAAAGGTGTACGTAAAGGAAATTGTGTTAGTAAACGTGATAGGATACAAAATTGCACCTGCAATGANATTGTTTTTCATTTGAAAGGTCGACCGATAAGGAGAGAGTAAACGTAAGTACTTAACAGATGAAGCTTCATGACTGCTTTATACACGAATTTTTACTTTAGTCTGTGGCTTGTTACAGCAAAAATTAGGGTACATAACTTGCAAAGTTTAAACAACATAATTCGCATTAGCTACCTAGGCCTTGGCCAATCCAGAATTTAAGAAACCAAGTGTAAAGAAATTTCACTTAACCGTTGAAAGGTGTACGTAAAGGAAATTGTGTTAGTAAACGTGATAGGATACAAAATTGCACCTGCAATGAAACTTGGATCTCTGTCTGTCCTCCATCTAATTTTAAGAGTGGATGTATTCTATTCTGTGGTGGTAAGGAATAAAAGCACACTGAACAATTCCCATATCATTCAATTCCTATGAAGGATCTCTTTTGAATCATAACTGAGATATCGGATGCTTGGCTGAACCAAAGATACAAAAACCCTTATAGTAAAATTTAGACCAAGGGGTATCTTTATCTTTCACAAAGAGCAGTATTATCAGTAGAGTTATTTATCAGAAAAGAGCCAGCGGAAGTAAAGTTAAGTTGGAACAAGGACCACAGTGGTTGTTGGTGTTTTAAGACCGCTTCGGCCACCGTCCTTTCAGCCAAACTTCAAGGACAATATAGGCATTTCAGCAAACACATTGTATAAATATATATATATACACAGACATAACTAATTAAATTCCTCACAGCTATTCCAAATTATATGAAAGAAACATTTAAATAGTAGAAACAACAGACGAAGCTTGATAAAAAAGCTGAATATTAAAACGTATTAAAATGTAATTTTTGTGGTACTACATACTCTTTTTCAAACGGCCACACTGTTACTATGATTATCAAAATAACACAAGCTCAAGTTCAAAAGCCGAAAGCCATAGACAACTTTCTTGACCAATTAAAGCAGTGGCATGCAGCAACACGAGGAAAATCGTTCAAACTGGATTGGATAGAACCTTCTAAAAAAATTGGATTGTTTTCTCCTTGAAGAACAATTTAATGTTAATCAGAGCCCAAACCCATCTACAATCTTAAATTCTAATAAATATACCATTCATTTAAGTGCGACTGGATTCAAGGACAAGGTGCCGATCTCAAAGTTTGTATAATCATCTTGGGATTAACGAGTTTAGCGAAGTATGTAATGTTATAGTGCGAATTTGCCAACAGGCAAATATTACTGACTAGCAGAGTACCAGGCTTCGCCTGGTATTCTGCTAGTCTCTTCGCTTGTGTTTGTTTTTGTACCGACTTTTGGATAACATTTTTTCGATTCGTTTTCAGTCCTCTCTTGTGTTCTTTAGGCATCCGTATAGCCTCTCATCAAGTCTTGTCGAAATCGGATCTTTGAAATGTCAAAACAGCCCATCCTCCGGTTTGATCAGGTCACTTCCTTATGGCTGAACTATAGCCTCCCGCAAAGTTTCGCTGCAATCGGAGGTCTCCATGGCTGCAAACAGCTCTGCTTCCCCTCCAGAAATACCACTCCCTTTTCATGACGTCACTTCCTGTGCATCTATTTTCTCCCTGCGTTCTTAGTGACCAAAGCCGCCTTTCTTCCTGTTTAGTGGGTCATTTCCGGTTCGGTGAGGTCCCTTATGGTTTTGTTTTAGACCTTCCAACCTCTATGGAGCTAAGCTACAGTCTCCTGCAAAGTGTTGCAGCAATCGGAGGTCTCTAGGGTCTAAAAGAGTTCTACTTTCGGTTTGGTGAGGTCACTTCCGGTTCTAATTTAGTCCTCTCATTGTGTGTTTTAGGCAGCTCCATAACCTACCACTAAGTTTCGCTGCAGTCAGAGCTTCCTAATGCCCAAAACTGCCTTACTTCCTGTGCAGCGGGTAACTTTCGGTAGATGAGGTCACTTCCGGTTCTGTTTTAGTTCTCCCGATTTCTGTTAGGCTGAGGTATGGCGTCCTGCAAAGTTTCGCTGCAATCGGAGATCTCTCGGGCCTGAAACAGTTCTACCTCTTGTCCAGAAATGTCACTTTTTTCTCTCCTGCGTTCCCATGGGGGTTTCGTTCAAGTTTGATGTCGATCGGACAAATACTGTCCGTCTTATAGTCAGCTAAGTGTCTTCCGAATGCTTGTTTGACCCTATAACGTCACTTCCTAGTTAGAGACGTCACTCTTGGTAGGCCTAAGTCACTTCCCGGATGTTCCTCCATGTTCGTGCCAAGTTTGGGTACGATTGGTCCACCCGTTTGGACACCAACCCTGAACACACAGACAGACACACAGACAGACAGAAACACACACACACACACATACACACACAAACATTAACGCTTTACATATATAAGATTATCAAATTACTTCGAGGAATCACAAGACGAGAAGGGGTAGGTTTCCTTTTAAGAAAAATAATTGGCACTGCAGAGTGATAACTAAGAAAGAGACAATAACTTAGTATTTTGCTACATGTACTTTAACCGTTGTCTAAAACATCAGAAGTAAGCTGTGGAGATGAAGAAGCAACAAAATTAAACGTATTTTCCAAAGTTTACCTATTCAAGGAGTATTATTCCTTTAGAAAAATATTCAACTTCAACTAGAGATTCTGCAAAACCTTTCACATTAAGTTCACCCAAAGTCTCAGGAGACAATGAAACTCTTTGGGCCGGATGAAAGCTACTCATTTAAAAAGAGAGAGATTGGTAAGAAAAAGCCTTCATGCCAATCGGATTGGTTCAGAACATACAGTTGGCTTCATTATAGTTTTCATGAAGATAGTGGGTATGTTACATTTGTGCAAATTTGAAGAAAATCTAAAAAAGCGCCAGCGACAAAGATTATGTTTTCATACCTACAGGATTTTGAAACTGAAAGAAAGCCATGAAACAGTTCGATAGTCATATTCACTCCCCTTGTCACAATAAAGCTCTGAAATTCCAAATAAAAATACTTGTTTGCAGAGATATAGTAGCTATATTGAATACTAATGTCCAAAAAAGCAAGAATATCTGAAAGAAAATATTTCGGAAAAGTTATGGAAGCTGTTTAAGAATTAGCAAGGCAGAGTAAGCTATTCTTCAGTTGTCGGAGGTTATGATCAAGGCCATCGTATCAGGCTGTTACTGTAAAAGAGATGTATCGAAAATTTCGAAGCACTGGACTGTTTTGTTGTCTCCGTAAAACATCGTTTTGACTAGCCATCTTCTCAAGTTTTTCAGCAATAGACTTGACGTTTTAATTCCTTCTCTCTAGGCAGTTTCTTAAAAATGTCGCAACCATGTCACAAAGAAGATATAACTCCTCAGCCATACTCAATTATCACAAAGATAAAACTGATAAAATCCATTTAGTTTCACTAGGGAATGACTTTGTTAGTAAGCATACTGAATGACAGCTTGCATTTGAAAAGTTTGTTAAGGACGATTTGCTTGTGTAGAAATGAATTAAAATGTTTTAAGTGTGGTCACCAAGTTATGTTTCAAATTTATCATGAAGTACTGTAATTCCCAAAGCATTTGAAGGATTTCCAAATGTTGACGATTTCAAATAGAAAAATAAGACCGATTTAAAAATACCAGCCTTCTTGTGTACAGAATATGCCTTAAACCTGAAGGTTGTGATTGCTACCAGGTGGTTGAGTGGACAGAGAAGCAGTTGTATTGAAGCAGCTTCAGGAGTATTACTGTTTTCCTACTTTGTCAATTACACTTTCCAATCATTATAGTTTTACTTATCTCTTTTATAATAGCTACTGCAGTTTCATTCTTACCTTAGATAGGTAACATTTAATAGTGTATTCGTGTTAAGATCGTTATGCTCTTGAATATCAAATCAATCTTTATCCCACCAATAGCTTTATTCTTTCTAATCATTGTTCCCTTTTAAAGACAGGAACACCAAAGAAGTTATGCCTGGTTGTTGAAGTGGCTTAACAAACACCCCGAGAGACTCAAATGCTACTTGCTATCAGGGCTTCACCCAGGACCCTCTCGAAGTACTGACTGACATGCTCACCCATTTGGAGATTTTGCCCATACCTTTGAAGATAGCGTCTGGGGGCCTGTCAGTTCATCTACTTTCGTTAGTTGCAGAAACAAGAACAAACAACAAACAACAAGGCTTGTTCTCCTCTTCAGCGATACGTTATATACCGTCACCGTTGCCAGTACTTGGGTTATACGTCGCTGGGTCGGAATAAGCCGCTTGCACGACTGAGCTTGTTACAATCCTCCAATGCTCACGGTTTCTTGCTTTTATTCCAAAGTTGTGTAAATCGATTTCGGTTTTTAATTGGTTCAAAACAAAGTTTGTGTTTTGTTCTTTCGCTTTCTGGATATCACGGTTTATTGTTGAATGAATAGATGCTCTTT
>RDPX01000178.1:531756-544240 GCA_003991215.1 Morbakka virulenta | reverse complement strand
GCTACTGGCCACACTAGTGTTTTCAACAACCTAAGCTTTGAATTTAATGATATTTAACATACTTAACCTCAATCAATTAAATTATTAATACAACACTTATTTGGTTTTGCCCACTTTTGATAAAGATCATTTCGATAAAGGGACTCTTTTTTAAATCATAAGATGACCCTACAAAATGAAAAACACAGAAAGACTTACTTGGTGGAGTGTTAATTGAAGCTCAGCCAATATCTTTATCCTTTTTGTGCAGTTAAACAAATAATATGTTTCTAAGATTTAAATTACCTTCTAATGTGGGAAAAACTAAAAGAAAGAGAGGGGTTGGCCTAGCATTATATGGCTAAGTAGAAAGGTGTCATTTTCACTTTTTTGTATGGCGAGGAACCATACAAAACAAAGCCGTTATGTGCATGGAACTGGGAGAAGAAAAGAAAAGGGATAAAAGAAGGACAAAAAATGTTAAGTCAAGACATAAGAGTTGATCTTAGACTTGAAAACATTCAAGTTATTTGATGGAGGAAAGCATTTATAAGCCAGAGTTCCTCAATCTAACTCTTTGGGGGGGAATAACTGCATTTATGTTAAGACAAATAAGTCTTACGAGATCCAACAAATTCTCTGGTACCAGCAAAGAAAGTTATTAGATAACAAGTTTACAATAGGAACTCTGGCAAAGAAATACGAGTGCTGTTTAGAAACGAACTGGTGAAAAAGAATCTAGCAAAAAGACCAGCTTTTTTCCTAGATGAAATAGAAAACCGAACACCATCAAAAAGGGAACAAGAATAGAGTTGCCAGAATGTAAAATACTAACATAAAGCTTCCGGAAATCTCGACTTCAAAGTTTTTGAGTAAAAATAATTTCTCGAACTCGCTCACCATATCGAGATTTAGCATCAGAAATCACCTTTTTGCAAGTATTGCTAGCCTTTCTAAAAAGAAACCCGAAATTTGTCAGCTCCATTGCGATGAAAGTGAACATAGAAGTGATTACGATGAACAATGGCAGAAGAACGACGAGCATTGAACGATGGGGGAGAATGAGGTTTGACTTTGTAATTACGACTAGATTCATATGCGTCAATACCAACCCGAATCCATTCTGTAAATTCTGTTGTAGCATTAGAAGTTGATCTGATAAAGACTGCATTCCAAGTAATATCACCAAGAAACTGATGAAATCCGTCTCAGTGAGCCTGACCAGATTTAAAAGTCTTACGATGTTATGGGTTGCCAGTGAGATATGAAACGGTTGCCTTAACCTCTACAGTGATAACAATATGATAAGAAGATGCTAAAGAAGGTGAAGATGAAACTGTGCAAAGCTAAGGAACAGAAATCAACAACAGATCAGAAAGAGAATGTTCTCCTGAGCTTGAATCAGGAGATCGTGTGGAAAATAAAAAACCAGTGGAAGTTCATGAGCAAGTGTGCAGTTGTAAGTAACTTCATCGGGTCTTTCATCTTAAAGTCACTCAACCACGCCATGTGGTGAGCAATGAAGACACCAAAGACAAAGATGTTAGTTGTGTGGTGCTTGTCCAGAGCCTTATCTAATCTAAACATATCTCAGTAACTAAGCAAAGATCCGACTTTATGTATTGGATCACATTATACCTGGTTTTTTCCCACGACCTCAACACACACACACACACACACACACACACACATATTTATTTGCTTTCTAAATGCCCCCTTTGTACATCTCTCCATACTTTCTTTATAGATAGTCTTTTCTAATTTATTAATTTTCATCACTGGTTATAACCATTGATATTTATATTTATGCTAGCATTGGGTGTTACAGGCTGAGGACTCATATAGGCACCCTGTAACTGATATGGTTGAATCTAAAAAATGACAAAGTGATAACATCAGCTAAGTGACCCTATTGCTACGGAGAAGAGAACCTCTACAGGGGAAAGTTACTGTTATGAATTACACTGTTTGAAGAAAAGATGGTGAAGGTAAGTGAGAAGGGTAAATAACCCTTGCTGTAAATTCTACTTTCTTTGATTGTAAAGTCACTGTTTCAGTTGTAGCCAAAAGCTGCGTACACACCAGCAGATAAGGCTACATTATTTACTTTACAACATTGTTCATCAATGTTGCTACATTTCTATTTTGAAATAACTATTTTGATGCTGTATTTTTAGATTGATCCAACAAGGACAATTTCTGCCGGTAAAGTCAACCTGGGAGCATTTCGTACTTACCCCAAGGTAAGACTACCATGATCAAACCTTCATTAATAACATTTGCTCAGATTTTAATTACCATGCTTTTTTTCCCCTTATATTATCTTCTTGTCAGTGTAGAAGTGGCAGACTGGGTGGAAGAGGCAAATACTTAATCTGAGGTGAAAATAAAAAAATGTTTCATTGTGGCAATGCTACACAAGACCTCTTTGTTCATGGTTGATCAAGGAAAAAAACTACACTGACTTAGTGGAATTATGGCCTGTTTTGTGGTAGATTATTGGTTTATATTTTCTTTGATTTAAACAGCAAGTGTTAATACACTTAAGGTCACGATGACTGATAAGACGTACTTGAAATAGTAACAGGATGCAGTTTTTTATCGGTGTCTATTTAAAGTGGTCCTCAGGGCCTCATTGTGACATCCACTTGTGGTAATGGTACGCATTATCTGGTCATAAGATAAGTATATTCGATCCATTCTAAGAAGGACATCAATGCAGGGGGGCTAGCACATCACTACACACACACAATTAGTTTTATATCTAGATACACAATAATAGATATGAAAGATAAATACCTGTATTTGAACATAAATATAAAACAAATCTAGTTTAGTAGTACTGCCCCGTATTATTGGTAAGAAGGTTTTTTAAGGAGCCTTGCCCACCAATTTTTTCTGCACTTTCCTTTTTTTTCTTATGTGTAATGGGATTAAGCGTCATGAACAACGATTTTTTACTAATTCCTGGATTGAGCCAGTGGTTGTATGCCAAGTAAGAAAGATTTGCATCACATGACATTACTCCTGGATCAGTTACTACAGTTTCAGAGGTCCTGTCCGAGGTTGATCATTATAACATTCCCCCTTTTTTTTAAATTATGACAGGGATATAAACCACCGGACGAGGGACCATCAGAGTATCAGACTATTCCTTTGAATAAGATTGAAGATTTTGGAGTGCACTGTAAACAGTAAGGCTTCAATAACATTTTCAGTCGACTCGCTTTGAGTTTTACTTTTTCTATTTTTTGTAATGATTGTTAACCTAAGATCATTGTGTTGTTGTGAAGACAAGTAGAAATTTCTTAAGCAGGTCCATCTGCTTATGTCCCTGGTGCCTTATTTTCTCTCTGACATGTGACACTTTAATGATATTAGTATTACTCTTAGTCATATTTATAATATTCTTACTTTTTCTCTTTGATTTAAAGGTATTATTCTTTGGAAGTATCATATTTCAAGTCAGCATTAGACCAAAGGTTGCTAGATTCTCTTTGGAACAAATATTGGGTCAACACATTATCGTCGTCTACATTACTTACTGTAAGAAATTGTGCTTTTTCTCTTATTTAAAGATCGTTTATTGCGACGATTTGAGAAATATTGGCTTGGCATTTAAGTTAATTATCTTTTTGTTATCTTGTCTTGCTATAACTCTTTTAATCATGTTATTACGGTCAACCGTGAATATGGCTCATTGGGATTTTTTTCAAACAAAGATCTATCAATAATTTTTTATGTTATATATTTATCAACATAAAAAGGAAGAAATTGCATTCAACATTAATGCTTGATATGATATTTTCAATGGTATACCTTAGAGGAATTGGAGGGTAACCTCTATGGGATTGTGAAAAATATAACTTTTTAAAACTTGGATCAGTTATTTGTGTCGTTATTCTTAAAAATATACGTTTCCACTATCCAGTTGTATACATGCGTCTGATTCACTGAAAAAGTTTTTTGTGCTTTATAAGTCTGCTTGTATAGAAACTTATAATAATTATCGCCATAATTCATGTTAATAATTAAATATATCAATAACACAAAAGTTCATTGATATTGTGAGTTCCATACACTTCTGTCATCTGTTGCCACAAGGAGTTTTAAGGCATATCCCAGGTATCATAGTACCTTAAAACTTATAATAGTCCAGTCATTATTTTACAGTAAATAGTGATTGAGAAGGACAAAAGTGTTTAGCTTCCGTTTTTTATGAAATAAAGACCAATTTAAAGCGTTTGTATATTGGATTATTTTATCTTTAAATCCACTCCACAAGCAATTACAATTTTCACACGACCATTAGAGCAAAGTTGTTAAGAAGAAAGTCGTCGAAATTTACCATATTTTAGTAACTGTAAATGTTTGTTTTTTACAGGTTATTTTGTGTAAGGATTCATTTTTCCACCAGGGAAATATTTATTTACTAGTAAATAATAACTTTTCCGGTCAAATAATGATCAAAAAGTCAATTGGGTAGAATAATTTTTTTGAGTAATTATGTACCGGTACATCGCATTTGTTATAGAGCAGTTCCTTTCTTTTTGATTTACGAGATTCTCGTTGAATCAGAACAATTTCCTGAAGACCCATTTTATACCTAGCCTTTTCTACGCAAAAATTTAGACTCTTCTCATATTACAATTCCGCCATTAAATTGTACGGTAATCGTACGCTATTCTTATTATGCAAGTAGTGTACAAAAGCATATACAACCGTTTCAGTTTGTACTTTTTATCGTTCTTTCATTATTTTTAACAGAATGCTGACTACATGACACATCAGATCGCGGATCTTTCAGAGAAACTGGAACAAAGTGAAAGTCAGGTAAGCTCCCTAGTAAAACCCTGCCGCCGGTTACATATTTAAGCCCCCTCACTCCATGCCCGCTGCTGTGCCAAAGAAATGGACCTTTCTATTAGGCCCATTATTGTCGTAATGAGGTTTGCCATTTTCTCACTAGTTTTCTCTAATATATTTAAATATTCAATCGTTTGCAAAGTCCTACCAATACCAGGTTTGTCCCGATCGAGTAATGCTGTTATCTCACGTACGAATGGAGAGCTTTTTTTTGTCATGGTTACCAATCCAGTACTGATAACTCCTGGCTAAAAGTAATGTCTGATGGTAAGTGTGCTTTTGTGACGTTGGTTCATTATTTTGTACCTTTTGCCAATTTTCCATTAGGTGACGAGGCCCGGTGGATTTATGATTAGTATGGACTCCGATAAAAGAGAGGGCGGAAAGTTATTAAAGACAACAAAAGATAGGTATGTGTGCTGCATTAGTTGCACTTCCATTTTATATGACGTTTTTACTCGGTGAGAATCAAAATTAGTAGAAGGAAACTGTTTATTTTAATTTTTTTTTGGTTTGAGAAAAGGAAGACTAACATCAAATGGAAAAATATAAAGCACCAAGCAAGTGCACGGATGATAGGTAGAATAGGTAAAAAAGGTCAGTAAGTAAGTAACTTTTAACCATGCAGATTTTATTGCTTGATCTTAAATCTTTTGTTAAAATAAACCTGAATGTTAAAAAGGTTGAAGACATTGCCTTGTTTTCAGTGCCAAAACATATATATATTGGCAGGCCTTTGCCAAAAAAGGTAAGCCAGTTTAGCAAATCTTTGTACAGCTAGAAGGGAAAATATAAGCGTCAGCCTAAGGGCATCATTTCGACAGCCATTCCTACCACAGGGTGGTTTCAAATACCACTCAGATAATTTTTCTCAATAAAGGGCGCAAAGGGGGTGTTAAGTATTGTAAAAGAAAAAGGTAGGGCTGTACTACATGGCGTCAGGCAGAAAAATACTTTAGTGACGCTGAAATTTTGGAAACTTGGCGAAAGCAATATATGGCTATGTGGAATTTTTAAGCATTAAATATGAATATTTTATTAGCGTTTTAAGTGACTTTGACGCATTCAGATTTTCAATCCAAACAATCTATGTAGCCTTCTTTGAAACTTATTACTACTCGAATTCGAATATACCAGAGGTATCCTGTATCCTGCTTATTATCTGTATCTTTAATTAAGGTTAAAAATGTATTTAATTTTGTATTCATTTAAATATTACATTTTGATACCTTTAGTAAGGCAATGGTTTTCTTTGTTTGTTTTTTAGCTGCAGAATGAGTATAGAAGCCCTTCACGGACTTATGACACAAGCGGTCAAAGATACACTATTTAACCGTGTGAAGAAGACCACTTGAATACTCTTCAGCTATTTGTTTTTGGATTTGCGGAGCCTAATTTGACCTTCGATTGCACACATCAGTGGTTGAACGTCATATATTTGCTATTTGGTTTTCGCTCATCAACCCGATGGATGAACTACGACCTGGACATTTAGCAAACCTCGGATCAGTCAAATCGTTTACTGGGATTATTCACTTTGTCATGCCATAGCTTGTATTTGTTGTAAGTCAGGTATGAATGCTGGGACATTTCTTTGTATGTAGAAATATCATGTTATACAGAATGCCAGCAGCTCGTCTGTGTAATAGTAAACATTATATATAATATTTCCCTAACTTAAAATGTTATCCTTTATCGCTCAAGTGTGAATTCTTCTTTGTTTTGCTTTGAGATTTAAACTTTTGGCCGCAATGAGTTTTTGGGCGTATAATTTACCACATGGCAAGTCAAAGCTGTGAAGTTCATCAATAATATAAGTTAAAAGCTGGGTTTCATTTGAAGTTTGACCGTAGTTTGTTATAATGTTGACGTAAATTAGTAAATATGTTGGAAGATAAAAGTAAACTATGAATTACTTTGAGAACGTTTTACGGTAACAAGTAAACAGTAAGATTTTTAATTTTAGTAAAAATGCTTTAATATGAATGCTCGAACTGGTATAGTAGGTCATATTTATAATACCTCTGATTGGATGTGTATGACATTCTGTACCAGTCATAATATTCAATCTCATATATGTGTTTACTGCGCTAAAACGTAACCTTTCTTTGAGGTTAAATTTCACCCGTCAGGATTTCCTTGTTGATATTAACAAACCACGCTTAGTTTCCATAATTTTAGCCTTTAGTAGGTATATCTATCTCTCTTCCTTCTTTTTTCATATGAAGCTTTTTGCTCGCTGGAGTGCAACTGATCGATATGAAATTACTATTTTTACTGCATAAATTTACACAGGAAAAAGGTCATGTCTAACTGGCCTATGAATACACAGGCACAGCGTCTTTACAGCTTACTATTACAAACAATAATGATAAGAAGTTATTTATTAATACTGAAACATTATTTTGCAACAATTTTAAATCTCCCTTGTAGAGAGGCATCTTACTGCTACATTAAGATAACACTGGCCTGCGAAGTTTTGAAGGTCAAGCATGTGATAGCTGGTTCTAGGATAGTTTGCTTTACAAAATCCAAAAATCATACTCAGTTTTGTCCAAGCAGGTCACGTTTTTGAGATACAAGGTAGTAATAGTATTATTAATGCCCTTTAGTGCTATTTATTACCTTTAATTTTGAAATCAGTGCTTAACAAAAAGCATGTATTTTATGTAACAAATTTCAGAAAATGGAGGTTATACATTACACAAAAGCTAATCATGGATGAAGGGGCTTTTTAGTGACTTTCTCCTGTGCTTGGTAGCCACTACATCTCGCTTCAAACACCAACAGTAGTCTTCGGGAACGTTTACATCCCACTGGCCTTGGTAGCGTTCGACCATGACACAAATGTCTTGAGGGAAACGCTCTCATTATTCCTCACTTAAGTCTGCACAGTTCTGGGGTAAATAGTCTAAGTGGGACTGTAGAAAGTGCATTTTGACTTAAATGCAAGCCCCTGAGTTTTTTTAAGTTCTTTAGGAGTTAGTCAAATTCTTTCTCGTATTCTGCACTCCGGTTATTTGCAAGAAAGGTTTTAATTACCGACCTAAGCGACAGCAAAGCAGACAGTTCAGCTGCACTCAACGTATAATCGAACATTGTGTCCTTCATGAGTTCTAGTATGTGAGGCCCATAAAAAATTCCAGCCTTAAGTTTTTCGGAGCTTATCCGACGAGACTTCTGTTGAAGGAAAGTAGACCCTTTGCCTTCCCTGTCTATTACCTTTACAAAGTTCTTCATTAGTCCCAGTTTGATTTGTAAATATGGAAGTAATATCATGTTTGGTTCAACAAGAGGGTGACACTGAACATTGTGCGAACCAGGTTCCAGCCCTTGCCTTGGCGGCCATTCTTGCCTGGTGTAATATTGATCATCAGCCCGACTGCCCCACAAACACAGAAAGTATGGATACTTTATGTGCCCACCCTGTAGTCCTAAAACCAATCCAGTGACCTTAATATCTCCACAGATCAACCAACCATGGTCACGTAGTTCAGAGCAGAAAGCAACTGATCCATGTTGTCGTGGGTTTCTTTTATTTGCACAGAAGGACCAATTGGAATCGAAGAGCATTTATTCCAAGGAGAATTGTCTTGAGACATGCTGGACGGTCTCCATTCCGTAGCAACAAAGACAATCCGCATTGATTTCATCAAATCAGCAACGTTGTTGCAATAAGAATGACGAGTCTCTCTGGGTCGTGAGGAACTGTCTAAATTCTCTTTTACTCTCTCGATACCAATAGAATGTTGTTCTAGGTGTCAGCAAATTTTTCTCACAAAGATGAGAACCCGTAGACTGTACCGACTGCTTTGAGAGGTTTAGGTCTCGTGTCAGATCATTCAGATCTGCTTGTGTTAGAGGCACTGGCCGATCATTCTCTTCTGGGATGAATTCTTCCCCTCTGTTCTGTTATATGTGTTATCAGATTCCGATTCAGAGCTCGGGAAAAGGTAGTCCTGGACCTTAAGGGACTGATCTTATGGCAGATGGAACATCAGGATACTGAACACGCTGGTTGTTTTTGCGATTGATTCCTTGAAGATTAGTCAAGCAAAAATAGCAGTCTGTTACATGATCTTTACCTTCTCTCAGGGGATAAGGGAGAATTACGTTAACATATATATAACAAAACCTGTCAGGATGATTTGCAATCCATTCTCTCTTGATCTGAAATAATAAATAGAAACTACATCTGTTCCTTGCGATTTCAAGTCACAATGACTGGAGTTCACCTCTGCTAAACAATAAATGACAATCCATGTATAAACAAAAAAACTTTACAGTTTCTGTTTCCTGAAGTTGAAAGCAGATACAGTATCGTTTTTAGATTGAGAGTGCTCCAGATTTATTTTCTATATAAAAGCAAAGATTGGGACAGCTGCAGCCCTATTTTCCTTGAACTGAGTTCTATTCAAGGGTCAAAACGTGCACAAATCACATCCCCAAAACTTGACCTGACCAAAGAAATGGATGGTGTTTTGAGGTTCAGTGCACAAAAAATCCCCACAAATCAGTTGAAAAACCTTCGACCTTTGGAAAAAGTCTTTGAACCCAGGCCAGTGTAATTTTGGGATCGTAAATTTTGTTGATAACAACAATAGTGAAGTGGAAGAAAATATTCTGTCTCCCGTTGCAGTTTAGTTTTGCCGCTTGATAATGGTCCTAGAAAATGGGTGTGACGTTGATATTGGCTTTCAAAGATCAAAGATCAAAGATCAATTTTAATTTCCTCTTGATACAGAATTTTGAAATAATTTTTTCCTTGCATCATGACTATCCCTAAACTATTAACGCATCCCTAAATTGAAATACAAGGACGATTTAAAAGAACAGCAGGGAGATCTTTAGGGACAAACTTTATAAGTTTGCCGATACCACGCTGTTGAGACAATCCAGCGTTAATATTGCATTTTTAGGTAAGTTGGGTAAATGAAATATGTAACCTAAATCATTGATAGACAGCACATTTGTATCTCTTACCTTAGACAACAATGTACCCCATTAACAACGAGAATTAGTTCATGAAAAATCTCAGACCATGATTAGATGTGAAGATAGCAGCAGCAAATTGTTAGATCCAAATTCTTAGCAGTTGACCTGTATTTTTTTCGTGGTAAATATTGCAGTTGTAAGCAACGCCCACATAAATTGAGGGGGGAGAGTTTTTCGTTAAGATTACCGTTGTTTTACTAAAACGATGCAAACATTTCTGGTTCCAAAAAAAACAACCATGAGAGAGAACCAATGAGAACGTTTACTTATTAAACCATTAATCATTATTCAATGCCTTTCAAGTAGACCCCTACGGCAAGACACATCGCATAAGAAATCAGGATCTAGGCGATAAGTCAAGTTCAGAAAAACGACGATTTAACAATACAGAGCAATACTTGATTGACGGAAAGTAAAATGCTACCAAATTTTAATGGTCCTGGTTGCAGCTATTCAGCTTCACTGATCAATTACCAACAGTCTAAGGCAATGGAGCCCATAATTATTTAGGTATTTGTTGCCACAATGCGCTTGTCTTGTTTCAAGTGGCTGGAGTACAAGGAAAATTTCTTCGTTGACTGGACTGAATACTTTATTTGTAGCTAGGTTAAATTAAAGAAAATACGAGTTGCGTTATGAAATGGCATAACCATGGCCTCAGCTACGATTGCCGATTATATGGAGCAATTAACCATGCAATCATTAGTTATTAATTATATTAGCTTAAAATTACTTTGAAGCTATGCAAGGAGTAGGGGTATTTCAATTTGGCTCGCTCACTTGAAGACATAACTCAAAAAAGGGAAGAATGGCTTAGGAGCCAAGCTAATACATATATCGCAAGACCTTGGAACGGATTTTGGTTGAGTGTATTCTGAAATGACTTATTTCACACAGACTTAGACCGTATTTTCAGGGAAGCCATCATTATGGACTCTCTCTCTCACTTTTTTAAAGGTTTATTTGTACCCGAAAGTCGTCTATTTAGCCAACAACTTCAATTAAAAACAATGCTCTCTTTAAGAAACCAGATCGCCAAGTCCCTTGAAAACCTATCTTAGTCCTTTTCCATGCCTACAAATGTGATATAAAGAGGAAGTCATTGCCTTCGAAAGCTACTTTTGGATTTGTCTTGCAAAGAAAATCAGAGCTGTGGTACCCTTGCCTGCTAAAAAGCCCCCCTTGACTTCAACGAAGATATTTTTCCTCGACCGTTTGTTTAAAATTCCTCATCATATCTCTAAAAAGTTTTATCTCTCTGTAATTTTTGCATTCAGCTGCACTTCGTTTGTTTTAAACATCGGTGTCAGCGTCCTAAATTCTCAATGCTTTGGTATTCTCTCTGTTGCCAGGCTTTATTTGAGACATCCAACAGCAGTCTACTCTGTTTCCTTCAAATATGTTGTATTCGACGCCAGATTATCAATTCAGTGAACATCGTCGTCATCATTGTCGCTCCACGTCACTATCTGGCTCTGGTGGAGGCTTCTGTGGCATTGTGCGTCTAATGAACGATAGTCATTTCTTTCTATCCGCTGCTATATTCTCTCTGTTTTCTAATGTTTCCAGTTCTAGTTTGAAACCACCACCAACCACACCTTCACCTAGGAGTATTGACAGATCTTTTTCTAATTGTTTTACCCATGTCAGTTTGGGTTTCTCTGGAGGTCTTTTCAATTCAGAGAACATCCATTGGTAAAATACAATAATCAAATTCAATAACATGGAGACTAAGTAATCTCCTTCTGAATCACATGGAAGAGAGACTACTGAAAGATAGCCAAAGGCAACCTTGATACTTTATTCTGAATCATGACATCCCTCTTTCTGTGTAATAGTCCATGTTTAATTTTAATGTCTAATCAAGCTTAAAAAATACAGTTCAATGTCAGCTTAATATCTTATAAACTCTTTGAATCGAAATGGTGTTACAATACGTCTTCCTGATCTGAATTTGTTTCGTTGTCTGATGGTTGGGAAGGAAGAGGATTATCTTGTGTATTTGCAGTGGGTATTTTCGATTCGGGTTCGTGTATTGTTAAATCATTATAATTGTCTTGTACCTGGAACGGTTCATTGGTTTTGAGTAAATGCTGGCGAGTTCTTCTGAGTATAGTACCCTCATTGGTGACAACATCATATGAACAAGGACATTTGTTAGGAGCAATTACTTTTTCTGACATGTTCCAGTTTCCTTCCTTTCGAATTCTGACTGGAGCGTTGGGTTGGAGAGGTTGGAGGTTGTGCTGTGCTTTGTAACGTGGAGGAAAGTTGCCAGTTTGGTTGGTGAATGTTGGTTTGAATTTGATTTCCATGACATAATGAGTATTTTGAATATATTTCAATGTATTAACATCATCATCAGCAAAATATTTTTAATAATATTATTTATTCCTACGAATAAAAAGAAAACAATCATGTATAAGCAATATCAATTCAGAAAATACAGTTTATAGATTGCGACCAATAAAATTGATTACAACATTATTGTAAGCTTTCGGCTTTTGAACTCTTCCTTAACGTTGATCTTAGGACGTATGAGTTCTTGCCAAATAGCTTCCAAAGTTAAACCATATTGTTCGCTCCTGGTGGTTGCAGCCAAAATTTCCATATCTTTCACCGTAAACTCTTTCAACGCTCCACA
>RDPX01000178.1:490997-501325 GCA_003991215.1 Morbakka virulenta | reverse complement strand
TAAGCCACCTATGGGTGTCTGATAAATCTACATCAGATTTTTGGCTGCGTACTGCATACTGTCCATGAAGTGGTTTCATTTTCCAAGTTTCGCCAATTGCTTTTTTCCTTTTACTTTCGCAAATGTTTTCAGTTTGTGTGCATTATCAGTAACGTGTTCTTCATCTCTATTCTCTTCAGCTGCATGTTGAAGGCCTATTTCAAGTTTTTCAGCAAATGTTGCTTCCTTAACAATAGAATGTAACTTCTTTCTTTCGTGATGTCTGTACACTATTTTTAGCATCCGGTCCTCAGTAAGACTCAGGTATCTATGGAAACCAATAGTAAATGTTTTATATCCAAGCTCAAATTGAGTCAGGCCTCTACCTCCTTCCTTTCTTGCTACGTACAAGTGGTCAATGTCAGCTTTGGGGTGTTGCATATTATAAATGGCAAGTATTTTACGTATTTTGGT
The DNA here is from genome assembly GCA_003991215.1 of Morbakka virulenta. Taxonomy (NCBI): domain Eukaryota; kingdom Metazoa; phylum Cnidaria; class Cubozoa; order Carybdeida; family Carukiidae; genus Morbakka; species Morbakka virulenta. The sequence continues at coordinate 500,872 of RDPX01000178.1, read as the reverse complement.
GTCCAGTTGTTTAATTTCATTAAGATTCCAGTCAATTACGTTGTAACTGTAAGTAATGACCAGGATTGTCAGTGTATTTATAGCCGTAATCCTGTATTTAGAGTTTAACTCACTCTTAAGAATAACCCTAGTTCTTTTAACAAGTTCTTTCCTTAATTTCTCTTTCATATCTAAGTGTTGAATTCCATTAGATTCCTTCACACCTAGATATTGTACACTTCCTCCTGATCCAAGTCTTTAATTACAGTTTCCTTATCGAGATGTACATTCACAGACCTAGTTAGTTTACCTTTTTTGAAAGTAGCTTTTGCACATTTACTTATACCAAACTCCATACCAATATTGTCACTGAACTCTGTTAACCTATTGTTTCTCAAAATATCTCATCTAATATTGGCTAATTTATTTGCATTCAAATATGTTCTCACATTTGGATTTCGTTTTTTTGAGATATTACAGGTATTTTCAGTATGGCTTCTTGCCGTTTTTTTTAGTGACATATAAAATGCATACATAATTTCTACATAATCCTCTCTATTCCATCTTTGTCGTTTTTCTTTTGTTTTCGTATTTGATGATGTTTCTCTAGATGGGCCAGCTGGTAGGTTGCCCTGTACTTAGTGACCATCAGAGTTTTCATTGTTTAATTCATTTTGAGAGGTTGCTGATTCAGTCGCACACTTTTCGACCCCAAGCTGGTTCAGCACCCTTGGGTGACGCGTCCCATGTTGACCCACGTGACGGACGATGTGGTATGATTTTTAACTTCTTGTTTTCATTTTAAATCAGGAATGCATTTTAACCTTCCTGCCAAGGGGCTAGCTATTCCGTGCAGGATGCCACCTGGTATTTCAAGTCCACGCGGATTTATTATTATTATTATTATTATTATTATTATCATTATTAATTTATATTTGAACAGGTTATAATCCGTCAGAAACATACAATTTTGGTATCACCTTTTCGAAAACAGATCATGTAAAGAAAAGTTTTTACAAACAAAAAACACAAGAAAACGTAAAATCACTAAGGGACCATCTAAAAATTAAAACTAATTGAGTCATGATTTTCATATTCCTCTTGAATATAGCAAGGGATCTCTGGTCCCTCAATTCCTCAGTTGTTAAAATCACGAGAACCACAAAACTCAAATGTTTTACACTCCACTCCAGTTCTAACTTTTGTTAAAATAAGTATAGAATTGTTGCCTCTCGTGCCAACATTATGCGACAGAATCTCCCTAAGTGTCAAATTTTAAACTTACCAGTTTCTGTTAAGAATTGAAAAAAGGTCTTACTGTGTTAAACGCAAACACAGGGCGAAGTGAGTGAGACCGATCTGGATTGATAAAAGTCTCGTTTATTAATGGATTGACCTCGTTAGTAATCAACGACTTTTAGAAAATGAAGAGCTAACATGGGACCAAGCTTACCAGTACGCACGAACAGTTGACGTTGCGCAAAAGAACTGAGGAATCTTTGCAACAGAACAACCAAACCCCGAGTATCCATCGAACGAATGTATACTATCTGGAGGTCTTAAAATACCAGATCGGACTCTGATGGGGAGAGGTCTGTCTCCTGGGGAGGAGGGCCTGGTTGGCAACACTTTTAGAGATGCTGTATCGAAAAAAACACCGGTGATAGTATCACTTTATTACAACCTCTCTTGTATGAGGGCAATGTATGATAGACAGCGTCTGCTGTCACTCCATCATGATCACCGGTCCGGTGATCATACAGTACCTTAGTGACCGGTCATGATAATCTGTGTCTAATCACAATTGGACAAATTTCAGGAATTGATCATAAAGCGAACGTAACGCATTTTCATCGAATACATTTTTAAGCACTAAAACATTCATTTAATTGTGGTAATGTCCATGTAAGAAATAGGATGTTTCCAATAAAATTTTTACATCAGTATCCATCGAACCAACATAATTTATTAAGGAGACACTGGCGTCCATAACAGGAATTTGCAAATCAGGACCCTCCAGAAAAAAGGTGTGCTACTTTTATGGTGGTCCATATTACGCTAACGGTGTATCCTGTATAGCACACAACGTTGCTTGTCTTAATTATTCAAAACAAGCACGCTGCTAAAGTGTGTAAATCGCCAAAAAAAACGAATTCCTGATGCAATGCAAGGCAGTTTTCAAGCCAAGTCTTTGTACCAGTGTAACTGCTTATTTTGACCATGCATGTGCCATTGCAGTTTCCTTTCCTACTAACTTCAATCATGACCAGTTCCAGTTATGTTAAATAATGAAAACCTTTACCGTCCTTATCGATTCATGTAGCTCTGACAGCTTTACAATTGAAAAGGCCTTTAAGGAGTTAAACATACCAATAAAACCATAATCTAAAACGGTTTCAATAACCTTTACCTCTATGGAATAGGGAATTAAGGGAGAATGTTGATTAAGTGTTAGCCTAAATAGACACATCTACTAAGATGTACCATTAGATATCTTACAGAATCTTTGTATTAATTTGGTCTTAAAATAAGACGGGCAAAAACAACATGAAAATGTAACGGTTCAATAAAAAGAATTGAAGCTGAAGTTGGTTCTCACGCTCAAATTGCCACAACAACCAATTATCTTTCCAGTCGATTCTAATCAATCAGTGGTTAGCTTCAAACCACTTTATATTCCCAATCTTGCTGCGGTTGAGGCTCCATCACTTCTTAAAAAACTTGAAAAGTTACCTCTCGCTACCAAGTCGAAACCCTTTAACAAGGACGATAGAGCATTTATCGACAGCTAAACTCTTCCCTTCTGAAAGCAGGTTTGATTAAAAAAGCGAGTCACTTTGGCGAGACCAAGTTGTTGCTGTCAAAAATAAATCATATCGATACAAAAAACATATGTGCATTGATTATTCTCCAGCAAAAAACCTTTTCACTGAAATACATCCTTATCCTTGTCTTCGTCTTGACGGTGTTATCATAAAACGCGCTCAATACAAATTGTTTTCCAGATGTGAATCAAAAAGGGAATACCACCAGATACCTCTTAAAGAATCCGAGAGAAAGTATACTGCAACTGAACGTCTAGATAAACTATGCGAATTCCGTGTAATGCCTTTTGACGTGACAAATGGTGTTCCATGCTTCCATAGAACTATTAACAACACAGGTCATTAAGAACGTAAAGAGAAAACTTTTCCTTAACTTGATTTTATTATTCGTGGTATCGACGAACGCAACTTGAAAGGTATGATAAAGTATTTCGAGAAATGACCAAACGAAGAAACATTACTCTTAAAAAGTCGAAAACTGTTGAAGCCGTCCCAGAAATTGATATTTTATGGTACCATATCAGCCACAACAGTATCAAAGCAAATCCAGAAAGATCACGCTCTTTGCTTGAGTTTCCACCACCCAGAAACGCTGCATCTCTAAAAAGAGCCCTTGGGATGTTTGCCTACTTCACTATGTGGATTTCACAATTTTCCGCCCAAATCTGATCATTAGCAGAAGCCAAAGTCTTGTCTTCTAAGAGGAAAAGCATTTACTTCATTTGATACATCGAAATTGATACTCTCTTGTTGTATCATTGTCAAAAACACTATCAAAAAGCGAACATGAATATCTGGCAGTTGAGAAAGAAGTGCATGTAATCACTTAAGTTGTCAATAAATTCAACCATTGGCTTTCGTGACTGACCAACGCTCTTCTTCATTCATGTAAGGTAACCGAAAACGCACCAAAATTAAGAATCAGTAAAATAGAGTCATGGCGCATGGAGCTAAGAGGATGTAGTTAACACCATTCCAGATTCATATCAGATTCATTTACTCGCGCATATTCCTCATCGGTTGCAAGTAAATTTAAAGCATGAGGAGATACATGTTCAACTCTGTCATTCTGGTGATACGTGTCTGCTTCATTTCATTAGAACCAAGAATCTATCACCTTCAACAGAAGACGTCAATAGATTGTGTTCGAATTGTAGGATGTGTGCTAAACTAAAACAAAAATTCTATAGTGTTCAACTAAACAAGCTAATCAAATCAACACATCAGTTAGAGAGAATGCGTATTCACCTCTGACGACTGTTGCTTCGTTAACTCGCAATAAACATTTATTGACAGTTGCTAAGTTAACTCGTTTTCCATTGGTGATATCTTGTTCTGATGTTTCTGCTGCCGAAGTCCTTAAATGCTTAGGTTACACATTCTCATTGCCAGCCTTCATTCACTTAGAAAAAGGAGCAGCCTATCAAACCGAGAAGTTGCTACCAGTCACAGCACCCGCTATCAACTAATAAGTAATGGGCAGGTTGAAAGTTATAACAGTATGGTCTGGAAGAGTGTTAGACGTCCTTTAGCTCTAGCAGAGCTACTTTTAGAGCAATAGGAGTAAGTTTTATCCAATGTTTTACATTCAATTAGATGCTTCTCTTAACAGCAGCAGACACTACTCCAAATGACCGTTTCTTCAACGTTAAGAGAAAGTAAAATCAAGGAACATCATTGCATTTGTGGTTATCGCCCGGGTCTGTTCTTCTTAAAAAGTTTGTACGATGAAACAAACATAACGATCTGGAAGAAGTGGAATTGACCTATGCAAATCCAAGTTGTGCGCATATTCGTTATTGAAATGAACGTGAATCTTTGGTGTTAAGAGGGACTTTGAAATCACTAACGAGCCATTATGACGATCAACTCGTTTGAGAAAGAGTCCTGCGATGAATGGTTTTGGAGACAAATAACCCTCTGGCCTCTGGCGTGATAAGCTGTTATTTAAATGAGTTGATATTTACAGTTATTTGTGTTCTTTAGGTTTATATATATATATATATATATATATATATATAGTATAGGGAGTAAATTCCAAGCAGCAGGATGTTATTTGCTACAAAGGGGCACAAAACACAAACGGTACATACAAAAAAATATTAATTGGACAACAACGAGAGGAGACGAGAGGAGACGAGAGGAGACGAGACAAGACAATTATGACAGCAAAAATTTGAAATCCAAAAGTGATTATAGCAACATGAGTAAAAAGAGACGATAAACGGATTAAGGAAATCATGATTTTGAAGAAAGAAATATTAAATAAAAAAAGGGAAAAAACAAACGGAAATATGAAATGGTATTCGTAGAAAGGTAAGTAAAGAAAGTAAATGAAACCCTAGCATTGTCACACCAGAGGCAGAGAGAAGAGAAAAAAATGTGAGAAAACAGATTGATCGATCATAAGAAGAACCATGTTACAGAGATCTCGGGCTTGTGACCGACAACGGCTGCTTTACACATGTGTTACTGGTACCAAACACTCAGCATTCTCTCTGTCGAATAGATCTTAAACAACATGGTTAGAATAGATTCAAAGAAAACGAATAAGAAAGGAAAGGGATAGGAAAGAAGTAATAGACGATACAAAAAAAATTAGAGGTGTTTTGGCAAATCATGTTTTATTGTGAAACTCTTTCAAAATGTTTTCACAAGAAGCACGCTTTTTCACCATTCTTGAAAAAGTTTATTGACCCTTGACAAGGAAGTCATCATAATGAAAAAATGCAAGATATATGCAGGATATATATATATATATATATATATATATATATATATATATATATATACATAGCCAATAAATAAAACCATAGCATGGTTTTACTAAGAACAACTGTGTTGCTTCCTTTCACTTTATAACAAAGGTTGCAGTCAGAAGCAGTAATTAGAGTCGAGAGAAATTCAACACACTCAACAGCTGTGTCAAGCTTTTGAATTATGCAGGACTTCATTAAGACAATCAGTAATGTCTCTATTTAGGTCGATGAATTGTCAATGCTCTGTTTTACAAAACATCTGCTGGTGTAAATAGAATTTCGAGTGGAATAAACAGTAGCTACGAAGGTGGATTACAAATAAAAAGACATCTGGACAAAATGAAGTAACTGATAAATACCTATTATTTTTGACAATAATTAATGGAGGTCAGTTATTGGTAATAAAAAAAACGCCGTTAGATTTGTTCCCCTTACTCTGCAAGATTACCAGATTACAAGGTAAAAAAAGAATCTCAAAAACGAAAAAATGCACATTGAAGAAATTGTATGAGCCTTATTATACACTGCAGCTTATCAAGCTCAGATTTATATTTGCAATCCGGATTAAAAAGCACATATACTGCTGCAAAATAAAGCTTATCCTAAAGTTTTGCTTCATACTTTCCATATCCATTGGCATGTGATTCTCTTTATGGAAATAAATTCCTCGATATTTTCGCAATCTCTGCAAAATTGATTGCCTCAATAGTCGAAACAGTAGTAAAAGAGATTTCTACAAGTAAACCAGATACAATATATACATAAACAAGCCTTATCTATGAGCCATTCAAAGTGTCCATTGACAGACTCATGAAAAAGGAACAATGTTACATCAAAAAGGCTAAGGGTGGTGATTTCATCTTCATTCTGCCAGCTGACACAAGGCATGCGACTATCATTCACAACAAAACCGACTACATCCAAAAGAAACATGATCATCTTAACAATGGACCATACAGAGTATTAAATTTAAGCGTAAACTCAGAAAAAAATTATGCATGACCAAAGTAAGCAAAATATTTATCGCATAAAAGAAATGCCAGTTCCTTGACTATTGCGTCTATAACAGAATGAAGCCCAAATATTCCCTGTTACAACGGCTCTATTGATTATTAAAGTAAACAGTTCTAACCAATGTCTAATTGTAGGTTACTCTGGGAGTCCCCCTCGTCTATTTTAACATTATGTCCTTGCAAAATACAGAAAAATAAAGTAACACAGCTGCAATAGTAGTACTGAAAATTCTGAACTTTATGGACTCAGAGGAAGCCATAGATGTAAGAGCTTTATCATGTCATGAGTCGTAAGCTGTTTTTTTTTCTGAGCTACGTTTCGAGAGATACTTCTCCCATCGTCAGGCTGTAGTACTGAGTTTGCAGCCCTGATTACACAAGGGGTCCCAGGAGATAAAATCGTACTCTCTTTGTTATCACATCATTTTACACAGGTAGTCCCGTCCATCAATGATAACTTAGAAATAGTTAAGTACCTGCTTTACCAATATGATTTAGATGATTTAAATGATCAAGAGCAGTAGTGAACCTTGTCAACTTATCAACACATAATTCCCATTTAACAATGACATCTACGCTCAAGCCTAGGGTATATCACAGGCGCTCCAATACCTTCCATGATTGCTGATATATCAATGCAGGCATTTGAAACTGTAGCATTATGAACTTTACACAAAGGGCCAAGTGTCTGGGAAAGATACGTTGACGATGTATTTTTAATTATCAAAGAAGGTCACTTTGAAAACATCTTCCATCACATCAAATTCACCAAAGAGAATAAAGACAAAAGGCACCTACCCCTCTTTTACGTGTCAGTGAAAAAAGCTTTACAACTCAACACATGATAAAGCTAAAATATCTATGGCTCCCACTGAGTCTCTAAAGTCAGGGATCTTTTGAAGAAGATATTTTTATACAAATTCAGTGGTACTTTGTGCAAGCAACATATCTATTGACGAAATATTAGCCACTAACCAAGGCACTAATTACCTCTAGCACAATGCACCAGAGAAATCATTGGGTCTATGGTAGGGGTCATTTTCTTTCCAAAGGCTATCTAATACAATGAATTAGTTTTCACGACGAACAAGAGATACTTCCATGAGTGTCTCTGTGCTAAATTATGGGGCTTATTTTCTATAAGTAAAACTTGTGTTTTGTTTTTCTATTGGAAAAGACAATACACAGCCCCAAGCCTTAAATGTCTCAACAAATGGTTTAGATTAGTCGTTTATGAAATATCTTTTTCTGAGATCAAATTTGTAAAGATTGAAAACTTAACAAAAATAGATTTAAAATCTATATGATTTTGATTAGTATTCTGATCATTCTCCTATATCATAAAAAAAGTACAAGAAAAACAAAACGCCTGATAAAGAACTGACCTACCAATATATTTTCATCGCTTTCATGATTTAAAATAAATTGTAAACATTTAGTGCCTTTAAAACGTTGGGTGGTTTTTCTATTATGGAATAAAAAAGCTAAGTTTGCTCAACGATGGACGGGGTACATTAAAAACAAAAAACTTTTGTTCTGATGACATTATCCTGCTGTTTAAAAGCAAACTGGCAGTGGAAAAGGGGTAAAAATCACAAGCTTTGAGCACATATACTTTTTAGATGGCCCCTTTACATAAAAAAATCAGTCTTACTGACATATATTAAGCTTTGTCACGTAAATATTTTAGCTACTGCTATATTCGTTTTAAAATAATATACAGCACTGTAGAGAAAAACAAAATAAGACCAAAAAATATCAAAATAGTGTCAGTCAGTTCCCTACGGGAGTATTTATTTATAAGTTTTCGACTACTTGCAATTATTCCAGTTAGGCCACGAAATTCATCGTGTGTCTTTTTAATTTCTTGTGATGATTCTTCCAATTTTCGGGTGCTTTCTTCACTTCGTTTCACTTGTGCTTCCATCACTTGTGCACTCCTTAATAATCCTTCTGTGATCTTGGCTGCTTTTTTTGTGGATTCTTCCTTATTTTTCAATCTTCGGTTTACAACGTTACTGTCACCATTTATAGAGAGAAGAGAATTTTTCTGCCTCTCATGGATGCGTTCATCTGCTGAGAGGTTTGCTTTACGAAGCGATATTTGAAGAGTTGTGTAGGTATCCCGATGTTGTTGAATAATGGAGCTTGCAGAGTCAGTTATGCCTTCCTCATGACAGAGTGACTTGATTTCCTACATAAATACATGCAAATAATGTAAATAGATAAAAGCATACAAAAACTAGACCCAAATAAGAAGTCCATGTCAAACTAACTTTGCAGACTATAAAGTGAAAGAATAAAGTCTTGAAAATAACACTGGTCTATTGCAACATTTCCTTGATGAATAATATAATAAAATTATAGTTACGTCATTATTGACTTCTGAAGATATTTATTGTTCTGTTTTAAGCTATTTTCTGGTGTCATTTCCGTTCGTATTTATTTTAAAGTAAAAAGCAGGGTTTTTTTCTAATTTCTTCTTTCTCCTTGGAGTCAGAAAGTGCTTTTAACAGGTGCTTTGTTGGAATAGCGAGGTTTTTGTTTGGTACACTTTACCAAATGCACCGATGTCAAAATTCTGTGATGAGGTCTTCATAAAATTTTGAAGATACGCTTCCAACATTCCCCATCGTACATTTTATTAATGGCCATCTGCATACAAGAATTGGTAGTTTCAGTTTTACTAACCTTTCCACACAACGTAAATTCTTAATGGATTTAGAAGGTCAGGATTAGGTATTCCTTACAGCTTCAATGCCCCTTATTTATTGGGTCTCCATGCCAGATTCACATATTCAAGAAGCAGTCTCACTAGACTATTTGGTTTTTTAATCTTCTATCACATAAGTTCTGTAAAACATTACATTGTATATGATGACACCAAGGTCCTTTTTTAAGGTTAGGTTACTTCCTCTATATTTTCATACATTTCATAAATGCGTGGTTCAATATCGGTCCTACCTATTCGCATGAATTTATATTTTTTGAATAAAATCATAATAATCTTTTGCTGATCTTGATGTATATGTCTGAAGCTACAACTTTTGACATTAAAATTTTAATGTCAGCAAGAGAAAGGTAAGTTGAGATTCTGTATCATCTTAGTGATGGAGCTGGGGGTATAACCCCTTGATCAATCTGGTGCAAAGGTGTTGAATGGCCTCCAGATGATGTATGTCTTTCTGAAGGTAGGGGTCCTAGACAATTGTGCTGTAGTCAAGGATCGTGTGAACCTGGGTACACATGGAGTCTTGAAGGGAGAAATGGTGATTTCGAAGAAAACCTTAACTGCCACT
>RDPX01000178.1:473006-484590 GCA_003991215.1 Morbakka virulenta | reverse complement strand
AAAAAAATGACATGAAGGAGAGACTGACAGTCTGTGGGTAAACAAAGATAACCTCAACAGACTTTGGTTAGAATATTGTTATTCATTGTTAACGAGGTACATTTTAGCTCATTGAAGCTACTTTCTAAGGAAATATGAATTTCCAAATTTCCAATTCTGCTTGGACATCACCTGAAGAAAACAGCTACCAATACCAAGGACGAATAAAATTTGAATAGTCTGGATCAGAAAGTATCATATCACCAAGGGAAAGTGGTAAATGTTATACACAACTGCTTGGTTATATCTGTTCTCCTTTACAACTAGCTAAGAAAGATGAAAAGATTCTACTGTTATTCCACTGAACACAGCCATGTCATCTCACTGGCAAGAAATTCCCTTATGTTATTTCAAACACCAACCTGTAAAAGTGACACAGAACATACCCAGTCTTACTTTTCATCCTGTTAAAGCTCACTGGAAGTTAATCATTTAGTTACTAAGATTAAATCTGAAGAGTCTGCTTATGCATTTATGGGCTATTAATTTAAAGAAACTGATAACAAGTGATATTGTGGTCATCCCAAGTCTTCCTGTTAGAATTAAAGTTTATTTGGTATTCCACTTCTTTATTTTCATTAGACTAGTAAAACAACTGGGCTGGATGATGTGTAAAGCAATAATTGGTTAATTCAGTGATGTAGAACTTAATGTAGCAATTTTACGGACCCTTGTAATTGTATATTATAAAGTAGTTAAGAGATTTGACTGGTATGAGTCCATAACACAAATTACTTCAATAAAATATAATAATTCTGTGATCTAATTAATTTCCTGTGGTGAATGTGCATCTATATTCAGAAAGCCTATTAAATAAGGGGAGTTACCACTGTGGCTGCAAATTGTCAGGGTCGGTATTATCGCCTTTTTTAAACATTGCGGTAAAATCAATCGGCTTTCATTCTTCTGGCATTCTGTGCAAGGCAACAGTCACCTCAAATAACATTTTTAAACGTATCTGGTGACAAGTAATGAAACGGGACCCAAAAGTTATAAAACGTGGCACTGGTAGCGAAATATCCAAGTGTCTTCAGAAGATAACTTACGACCTTACCTCTATCCCACTTCTGATTGACAAGAGTGTACTTCTTGCAATTGTACTTAGCTTCTCAAGGTCTTCAGCTGTAGTATCACATTTTCTTATTTCTTGCATTAAACCTTGAAGCTTGATTTCTTCTTTAAGAATTTTTTTCCGAGTCAAATTGATGTGAATTGGCAAGTTCGTATCCATCGCCATGTTGTGTTTGTTGATGTGATATTTAAAGAGAGGCTCATTCGATATGTCGGATGACTACCATGAAGGGGGTACACTCAGCGAGAAGATTTGTCCATCTGCTGTAGTAATGGTTACAAAGCTACAAAATCTTCCACTAAGTTTATTTAATGGGCAGATTACGCTGATTTTACTGTGAAGAGTAAATAATTTTTATTAAGTTGAAGGGTATGGATCATGGATATATATATGGAGATTAAAGATTTTTTACTTGTATATTTTTTAATCGCACAAACAGGGGGCAACATTGTTGGAGTCCTTTAACCTAAAAATCATGGAGAAGTTATCGAAAGCTGACAGAGAAGATATAGAAGCATAAAAAATTTCGGATATAAGGTATTAAACTTTAAGGCTGAGTTTATACTTTACCTTGGAATGGCTCTTTGAGGGTGGATCCGACTTGACTATATTGTTTGTGGATGTCACTTTCAAGAACAGCATGAGCAGAGTTTTTCTTACCTCGGGATAAGTGCAGGGTTTTTATTGAATTCAGGAAAAAGTAAAGTGCTAATATTTTGAAACGACTACTCTGGACTTTCTCTCAGTTATGATTTTTATGAAACTGACCACAAAGTGCCCAGGATGGCGTGGTGTTAGAATATTGTGTCAAAAAACTTTAGACCGTCTTCTGTTATCAAGGTTTTTTACACATAGTAAAACTGCTTCTTTAACTTTACCAGGATTAATACGCTGTAACAAAAAAGGAATCTTTAACAGATCGTATGGAGTGAGAGGTGGCCCATCACTGACCAGTTCACAGGCGTCAGAACAATTTGTGCAATGGTTAATGCCAGAGGAAAGAAAAACACTGTTTTTAGCCCTCCTCAAATACCAGTCAGCCCAGGATAAGAAGGATCAAGGTCAGTTCTTGTTATATTAATATCTATTTTTATTTCCACACTTAGATCTTGTTCTAAATATTAAATCTGTATGCTATCAAAGTTTATCAACGATAAATTTATACATTGGCCTATTATACATATATTACTTCTTACTTGTTTAAGACGACGTTCAACACTGGCTAACTGGGCTAACTTTGATACTTACTAGATATTATTTTAAAGTAATTTTTTATCCTTGTGTGTTAGCGGAATCATAAATATTCGTAGTCTTATGAAACTGACAAGTTGAGACGGGATTTATACAATTTTATTTGTTATACTCTTTGCATATATTTAAGCATTGCCCTGCACTTATCTAGAATATACATGCTTTATTAATTAAAGTTGACTATAGCTTGTTAAAAAACCCAGCTAAACAGGAATGATAATATAACTGTCACTATTGTTGAAAGAATTCTTGTAACAAAGATGACTGGTCCACTTCTCGCAATGAGTGTAACGTAATATGAAAGAGTTTTCATGATTTAAAATGAAATCGTTGCTAAATTATTGCAAGCAGGTACTAAGATGTAATAAGAGCAGCTGAAAATTTTTTCAAATCAGCATTTATAGTAGTCATTTTGAGAAATACAATTTACACACTGTGAGAAGTCAAAAATTCCTTCCAAGCAAATTCTATCAATCGCCTGCAACCATTTTATCCTTTTTTAAAGGGTCTTGCATTTTACAAAGTGTAAAGGAAGACTCTTGCCTTGGATACGTTGCTTTGTTAGTCAATTTGTCTGTTGGCCAGGTGTTTTTGACAAGTTGACTAAGTGGAGCTTGTAGCTAAGATGTAATAAGAGCGGGCTTGGAGAAGACGGGCTATTTTCAAGTCTTAAGTAGATTATGTTCTTTTCGACTGATTCCAGATCATCTTTGTGTGACAGAGTTGATATAGAAGCCTTGTTAGGTTCAGGTTTTTTAGGGTTTTTGCCCATTATATTTTCAGAACTTTTGACAGTTTTTGCATGCTAGTCTCATCTTGAAAAACAAACATTTTTCTACCCATAAAGATGCTTTGGACGTAATGCCATATATGATTCAAAGGTTGTCATGAAAGAAAAGTTTTCTGATTCCAATATTACCTATGCTTGAATGCCTTCAGACTATTTGAGGCATCAGCAGCTTTCCTTTTTTCATCAACCATCTTCCTTACTATATTTTGGCTGTTATCACAAGTTGTTTTTTTATTGTGAACATGTCTCATATTTGTAGAATATTTCCAGAAAAAATTGGTCTTTGTTTTGAAAAGTGGAATGGGGTAAGATATTGAAGAACCATTTACTTGTCAAGCTATTGGAGGTCATTTTTATTGCTTTGAAGGTTTGTTCAATTTTTTGGACAAGGCAACTTAATCTTTTGAATGTTCTTCCCCATGTTGATTTAGTATTCTGGAGAGATTTTGAAGAACCATTTGCCTATCAAGCTTTAAATCTTTCACGTTTGGATGAAAGCCATGTATTACTGCCTTTGGCATTTCCAGAATGGTTGGACTGCATTTCCACTTCTTGGGCTATTTGCCAGCAGGTATTGTAGAGTAGTTGTTTCTTTGACCAAAGACCTTGCATGGAGTACAGTTGTTATCTGTAGGCCAAGGTACAAATGTGTTGCCTTAATTTAATACAAAATATTTAACTCTGGTTGTTGTATTTTTTTTGGTCCAAATTTCCTTGCTCTCTTTCACATTGTAAAATTAATGGTACATTCTTTTAGTTGTTATTTTTGCAATGTTATGCAGACTTTGTTTACTAGGTTTCATATTCTTTTCTTCAAATATTCTTTAGCATTGGATTACTTTTACTATGAATGCCCCAAGTGGATAATATTTGGTTGTAAATAAAAGGAGCTTTTTCTTCAGGACTGCTACCTTTTGGAATTAAATACATTCTATTTCTTTTCCTTCCACCTATGATTGTGACAGAATCAAGTCTAATATAAACAATGACCTTTTGCATTAGCTTTCCCAATTGTATTTTTGTTTAAATTTTCTTTGTTCTGGTATTTTTTGAATATACAAACAAAGCAGCCTACACATGAAAGTGATACCTAAATGAAAAACTTAAATAACAAATATCATGAAGGTTGTCAGTTAAAAAAGTATCAGATACAAAGTACCACTTGTGAATAGAATTAAAAATGCAGATTTTAGTACAACTGTAGCTCTCGATTACTGAAGGAAATTTGGATACTTTTAAATAAATCTGGAGCTGGAATGACACAAAAGCAACAGCGTGTTGTCAAATATATCTTGGTTGATCCCATAAGATTTGACTTTGAATAAAATAGTGGCCTGTAAGACCCTTCAACTTCCTTGGAAGTGTTAGGTGCAGACAGACTACACAAGGACTCTTTCGAGACCCATGGAAACATAAAAGGCTTAGGTGTGGTTGGATATATATTTTAGAAAGGCAAAAAGTGACATAAATGAAAATGTTGAGGTGGATATGTGGTATATTGCTTCTGGAACACTGAACCAACAACGACATTTGAAGGTTTGTTGGTGTGCCAAACATATCCAGGAAGACCAGGGAAGTAAGGTTAAGGTGGTATGGGCATGTAATGAGGAGGAACCAGGAGAACCCAATAAAGCAAGCATGGGAGCAAACAGTTCAGGGGAAAAGGAGCAGAGGCAGGCAGAAGCTGAGATGGAGAGATGTTGTGAAGGAAGACATGAGGCAAGTTGGAGCGAATCCAGAGGACTGCAAGGAGTGTGGAAAGTGGTGCAGACCGTGTTGAGCGGCTGACCTGTCCTAGCGATGGAACAAGACCAAAGGAAGAAGAAGAAGAAGAAGAAGAATTTTAGAAAGGCAAAGATCATAGGGTATGAAATGTTTTGGCCTGCATAATTAAAAACCATATATAGATTTATATTTTTTTGTTCTATGTGAAAACATTTCCTGTTTTTTTTATGAATAAGCAAGTTTGATTTTCTTACCTTTTGATTGATTTTTTTCTTATCGTGGAATACATATTTCCAACAGAAAATTCACATCCAAAGCAGTTGGCAGTTTCTCTTTCTTCTGGATAAGAAAAAATACACCAGGTGCAGGTATTGTGCTTAAGAAAGGCTGCATTTGTTAAACTTTTTCTGTCATAATTTTCCACAGCAAGGATTGAACAATATTTGGCAAGAAAGCTCTTAACTTTACTTTTCTTTACAGTAATTGGGTTTAAGATTATGTATACTTTCACCTGTACACTTAGAGTATTATATATTTCTTTTAATTTTAAAGCTTATGACAAAGACTCACCACCATCATTATATCAGTTACAGCTAGGTAGGTAAAATTTAAAATTTTGATGAGTAAGTTCTAAAAATATTTCTGATTGATTTGAGACATACTGTGTCAAGTTTAACCACCAATCTGAGTTTATTTACTCAGATTTTCATACAATTCTGCACAGCCAGAGTTAGATGTCATCAGAAAGCTTTAACTTTTCTGAATCACAATATTTTTATTATTTATATGATATCAGGCATCTATTATTCAGTGTCAAACAATGAGCCTACAGCAATTTAGGAGCATTTTGTTTCAAAATTTTTTAGCATGTTTCAAGAAAGATTTGGTTGATATTGAAATTGCCTCACTGGGGATGTTCACTCGAAGAAAATACCATTGAGTCAAAGTTAAATGTAGATTGCTTTTTTGGTTAATATAATTTATATATATATATTATAT
The DNA here is from genome assembly GCA_003991215.1 of Morbakka virulenta. Classification (NCBI taxonomy): domain Eukaryota; kingdom Metazoa; phylum Cnidaria; class Cubozoa; order Carybdeida; family Carukiidae; genus Morbakka; species Morbakka virulenta. Next base: position 478,714 of record RDPX01000178.1, on the reverse strand, counting down.
GATACAATATGACTTTTTTGTTAAATACATATAAGAAAATGGGTATGATCTTACTGTTGAAAAAGAGTAATAAAAATGCAGTCTTGTAATGACTGTAACTCTTGAACCATTTGACAGAATTTCATTGTATTTTGATGAAAACTAATCACTCTGCCAAACATTATTAAATTTAAGAGGTTAACCTCAAATTTGTATCTTCTTTGGTTATACTTGACATGGAGCGGTATAGTTTGTAGTGTAAAGTTTCTTATGCTCCTGGTATAGAATCACTAGATTGCTAACATGTTTTCAGTTATATTGACAGGCTGGTGAAAAAGTTGTTGGAAACACTAAACTCTAAGCATTAAGATTTGTTAATTTGCTAAGACAAACTAGAAATTCTGCCTTACCAAGAACTACACAGATTTACATTTTTGGCAGAAATTTAAATATGTTTATTGACAACATCAGTATTGAAAAGAGGTCTAATACCATGTGACCGGAGGTTCTTTTTGAATTCCACGGACAAGGAATACAAAAGACGTTTGGTTTACTTCAAAATATATTTTGTGTACAAAAAAATGCTGTAGCAACAAAGGCGTGTTGATCATGGAAGCTAAGTACTTCGACTGAGGAATACTAATAAGGCGATCGTATTTATAATCTCTGCTGTTAATCAGGGTGCGAGATGAACTCGTGATGGCCTGATATCCTGAGCCAATGAGAGGGCTACAGGCAGCATCATACGATTCCTAAATTGGCCTCATTAGTACCTATTGTTGTACTAAAATTACTAGTAAAGAAACTAAGAAACTGAAATACATCACGCGGTTCTAGATGTCTCGGAAGTAAGCGTGGGCAGCTATAATAGCACGTGTCTATGGTTACAACCATTAAAAGTAACAGGCATTGCCCAATAACTTAAATAAAAGAAGAATTATCTGTTGTTTCTTGGGATTAACAATACTTGTAAATTGTACCTTGCATAAAAGAGGTCTGTTTTTTGAACTTTGAATATATTATACAGGATTTAATTCACTATCATTTAATTTCTGTTTAACATTGTCTTGTTAACAACATGAGTGTATTTTAAGCATTGTATGAAATTGCCATAGCTGATTACAAAATTCCATGTGGCAACTGGGTGCTTTAATGAGATTTGAGTTTTGGTTTGTTTATGGAAGAGATTCAAAATTTTAAATGTCATTTGTTTACAGCAGCATATTAAAACTTGTAATTTATTATAATAATTATTATTATATTATTATATAACATATATTATAGTGAATGGTTTTTAACAACTATCAAATACTGTTGGCATGAAAGAAAGAACTTACCATAATTTCTGGCATATAACCCATGGGTTATACATTGATTTTTACTAATTTGAAGTTGAGTGTGGGTTATACGGCAGTGTGGGTTATCTGGTGACAAATGTGGCTAACAGAATAAATTGATGGGGGTAATCTGCTTAAAAAAATATTAGAACAAAATAAAAAGTTTATTGTGTCTCCAATCATCCACCACTATCTCAAAATATCAAAATATGTGCATGAACATGTAACCAGGAAATGGTCACTCAGGCAGAAAAGAACTTCTCTTCATTACATAACAGCATAAAATTGTTTCTAACCACAAATCAAAGTCTCGGAGGTGGAGAGTCTGATGATTTTACAACCTGCATGACGTAGACAGACAACTTTACAATAATTACGTTTCAAATAAATTTTCTCTCTTTCTGTCTACAACATCTAACACGAGCGCTTCTCTATTTTCAATTCATTTTGTTTTGAATATGCCACCGAAAACAAGGAGATCCTTTCATGCTGGTTTTAAATTATCAGTGGTTGCCTTCGCTGAACAATTTGGAAATCGGAAAGCTGGTAGAGAGTATGACATTGATGAATCAATGGTTCGTGATTGGTGGAAGAAAAAAAGTAAACTTTCCTCAAAACCTAAAATTTTAAGAAGTTTACGTTATGGAAAAGTTAAATTTCCCAACTTAGAGAAGGCACTTTGTAAGTGGGTTCTTCATCAAAGAGAAGCCAAGCGATCAGTGATACATTTTTATAACATAATACATTGTTTTTTAATAAAAAAATTGTGGGTTACACACCAAAACTCCTTTCATAAAATTCTGAATTAGTTCAATAATCTTTATTGAATAAACAACATATTTTCTATCCACTTAATATTAATATAAATAATGCTATTTAACTTAGAAAGCTTGAAAATTCCCTATTATCAATTGCTCTACTAGTTTATTCCCTACAAACTTGTTCAGCCAGTCTTTGAAAATCAACTTTTGGAAGCTAAACATTTGAAAATTGTCTAATAATATTCAATTGCCGTACAGAAAGGGGAACCTGCAATGTGTTTGCAGTTATAATTAGAAGTAGAATTTCCCCAGACAAAAGATCAGCCCAATATTCACATTTGTACTTTTTATCTGATGAATAGCAAAGTGAATTTTCCATCTTCCAAGAAGAAACCATATAGGATAAATGATTACAAAGATATTTTATTAAATCTTTTCTTTCACTTAAACCTGCCAATTATATGAATTTAATTTGTTGAGAATATCCCATGTCAGATTCTTTCTGTTGGATTTGAAAATCTTATTTGGGGCATGTTATTACTATCGACCCTAATATACAGACCATTTCACACTTTATTGTGTGAAATGGTCTGTATTGTTAATTGAAGTAGTTACTTCATGATTGATTTGAAGTTACAGTTTGGGGTTTTCACTTTTAAAGAGCAATTCTGAGTTTGACAGTGCAGGAGTAGAGAGATCTTGTGATACTACCAATTACAAGTTGCTCCACCCAGCCCTTGGCCTTTCTACTAGTTACCGGTTGTTTACCTCAACTAGCCACCTTTCTTTTTTTCAGGTGAAAGTAAGGGCTAGGAAGGGTAATAGGATTGTGATTGCTTAGTAAACATTTGTATGTGATGGTTATTAGTATAAAACAGACTATTGACTAATGTTTTAAACAATATTTTGCAGATTAAATTTTTTGCATAAAATATTTTTTAACTTTTTTTCCCCGCAGTAATCTTCAGCAATGCAGTACCATTCATTGGCTTTGGATTCCTTGACAATGCAATTATGATCCTGGCAGTAAGTTGAAATTGTGAATGTTTTATTTAGCTTTGAGTTTTTATTACTGTATATGCAACTCAGTTATAATAGAGTTTGATGCATAGTGGATGCAAAAATGCTGGAGAAGTGTAATGATGGTAATGATGTTGAATTTTGTCATGGAATATAGTATTAGTTTAGTACTCACACAAACAGTTGGTAGACTTGGATATAGTTAATTAACAGTAATTGTACATGTTTCTGTAAGGACTAAGCTTGTGTTCAGATGAAATCCAACAAGCTGGTAAGGCAGCAATATGGTGTGTTTGTCATAGCAACCAATTTTTTAAATAGGGTTTTGAACATCAATGAGTAGATTAACTTTGCTCATGCATTACTTGGACCATTTTGGATATGAGTAAAATAACATTGATTGATTTAAGAGATGGCCTTCTCCCATAGACTCAGCAGAATAACTAGCTAAGGGGGCAAAGACAAAGAAATATTATACATATATATATATATCTCCTCTAATATGGTTAACTGAATCAAAAGTACCATATATATATATAATACAATGCTCACTGCACATGCATGGTTTGAGCACTCTGACAGGATCCCACAATAACTCTTTAACCTGTGTGTGCTCCGGCAACATGGCCAGAGAGTTATTTCTCAGAAGCTCTGTGCTGCACTGATGAGCCCACAAAGGGCAAAACAGTACTGTCTGCAGATTGAGTATATATATATACTATATATACATATATAATGCTCCCTTACGAAAGTTTGGTTGAGCACTCTATCTGAGATGGGGACCTGTTGTTAGCGTAATGCAATGCTCACTGCGCATGCATAATTTGAGCACTCTGACAGGATCCCACAATAACTCTTTAAGCTGGGTTTGCTCCACCAACATGGCCAAAGAGTTGTCTCAGAAGCTCTGTGCTGCACTGATGAACTCACAAAGGGCGAAAAAGTACTGTCTGCAGATTGAGTATATATATATGTATATAAACATATATATATTTTTTTTTTCTGCGACATTCTTAAATGATTGTTAATAAGTTAATAATAGATAGTGGGTAACAGTCTTGGCATCTAGTTGAGAGCAAATAATGTATATGACCATCAAAATCTAGAGCATTTAAGCTGGGTGAAGAATCAGAGTTAGATTTAGAACTAGGAAAAAACTAGTCTTTTTCAGTTGGTGCTGGTTGCATGCTAATAATCTAAAAAGTAATTTTACAGTTAATTTGGATTTTTTTTCAAAGTTGACGAGTTTACAGAGACTAAAAAGAGTTTTAGTATTTCAAATGGAAACTTGTTTAAAACAAATCTGTAAGCTTAAGTTTTTATCCGTCTTTTCCATGTTGCTTTATTGTTATTTCAATGAGCAGGTGGTAAAAATGTGGCTTTTGTTTGAGAATCAAAATGCATTTTTACTTTGCTTATTATAATAGGGTTTTTTATTCCATATCACCACATCAATGTAATTTATCATTGGCCATAAATCTTGATTGGTACCTCCATACATATTCAGGAGATTAAAATAAGATCTTTTTGTTGAACTGACCCTAAGCTTTATTTACAGCTCACTAAATATATTTTGATTTTATGTTGAAATGAAGCTTTGATATACAATGTAAATTTTTGTGTAAGCAGATTTCTATCAATTATTCACTGACCATCTTGTTAGGAATTTTGAGTCAGTAGATGTAATATTGAATGTTTCCTAACAATTTGCTAAACCTTATGTGAATAATTCAGTTAATACAATGCTAGTTGTAACAACATGAACAGACCACCATAACACTGCTGTTAAACTGTAATATTAAGTAGAAGATGTACTTCAAGCATGTTTGACCAAATGTAGGTTTTCTCCTTTGTTGAATTTGCAGTAAACAGATCAGAAATTAACCCCAAGTAACCAACGTTGCATTATATTTACATGATGCTTATATAAAACTACAAAAGTCAAGGTTAATTAAATAGACATACATGTATCTTGTTTTGGTAAACACAATAATATTGGTAAAATTTTAAACAATTTTTGTCAGAGTAATCAGTTTACATTCAAAGTAGAAAGAAAGAAAATAAGTATGATAGTGGTGATAATAATTTATTTTTTTAAACTTCAAGCGTATATTTTTTCCATGTTATCACTTAATACAATTGTATGCCGTGTATACATTACATCATTACCCTAAGAAATACCACTCACTATCAAGGCATGGTATCAAGGATGCACAGAGTAACGTAGTCACCAATAAAGGAGGGGAGGCTGATCCCATGTCTTACTACATTGACAGAATATGTAATATGTGGTTCGAATTACCACACATATGATCTTCTTTATGATATATGAGATTTTGCTTTTATCGTAACTTTATTTCTGCTAACATCTTTGCTACCGAATGTGTACTCTTTCCGATTGCTCCTATCGCGCCAATGCTTAAATTGACAAATATAACTTTTTGATAATTTTTGCCTAGAAATCTTAGCAGAAATTCATATTTTTCTGATTTACGTTTCGAATTCACTTCAATATTTGTTTCAAAGCCGATTGTAAGTTCTAGAATATAAATCTTTCCTTTATCAATTACTAACAGATCAGGGCGATATGTATCTCCGGTAATAATCGATG
>RDPX01000178.1:440821-470274 GCA_003991215.1 Morbakka virulenta | reverse complement strand
GCCCCTTCTAGCACTCCCAGGTACTTGTACCCATCTTCATCAACCTCCTTCATCAACTCCCCACTCGGTAGCTCGATTCCCTCACATTCAGCCCTTTCACCTCGTTTAATTTCCAAAACAGCACACTTATCTAACCCAAACTCCATCCCAATGTCCCTAGAGTAAACCCTCACCACCTGGACCAATGCCTCAAACTCACGTTTACTCCGTCCAAATAGCTTCAAGTCGTCCATAAACAATAATAATAATAATAATAATAATAATAATAATAATAATAATAATAATAATAATAATAATAATAACAACAACATTTGAAAGAGCTCTCCGCAATGTACTAAGTAACACAGAACTGGTGTATGAAATTAACAAGGAAGAATAAGAGAATAAGTCACCTGTTCTGCATGGATGACTTGAAGCTGAACCCTAAGAATGATACTCAGTTAAAAGGACTTTTGAACACAGTAAAGATATTTAGTGACGATATTGAAAGACAATGTGGATTGGACAAATGTGCCAAAGCATCATGTAAATGAGGGAAACTGACGCACACATCAAGCTTGAAGCTAGATACTACAAGGTAATTAACTGGCAAATGAAAGAAATAAGAAAATGGATGCCAAGATGAGAAAGGCAATGACAATGCTTAGAATGAATCAGCCCATAGCAATGACAGAGCAGATGTTAACAAAGAATTGACATATGAATGGCTGCAAGATTCAGGGTTGAAAGCGGAGACCGAAAGTTTGGTGACAACTGCACAGGATCAAAGTTTAGCAACACAATACTATCAGCACAGAATTATCAAAAATGGAACTGACCTGAAATGTAGACAGTCATTAATTTGACGCAATTGTTGAGCACTTTTGTCGTTATTTTTTTGTTTATTTTTATTTATGTAGACAAGTATTCCCAGTGATTTTGTGATTTTGTGATTTTATTTCAATAATTTGCTTGGACAACTTTGAATTGAAAGAATTCCTTCAAAATTTAAAATTTTACTAAATAAACTTTAATTTAGAAGATCCTATTAGCCAGCTATCTGATCAATGCAGCTCATGTGATATCTTCAACTTATATTTATTTATATTTGTTTTGTAAAGTTTTAATTACAACACTAACTTTTACTTTTCAACTATTTATCTTAAAACTTACTTATTGATCTTTTTGTTTTACTTGACTACTCTTGAAAACAGTGTAAATATTTTGATATATTGTACAACTTACTGTATTATCCTGTATAATTATTTGATAATAATAATAATAATAATAATAATAATAATAATACATGGATCTAAAATCCATAAAGTATATTTACAGTATATAGCCTAATGCTTAGGTATTAACTGCTTATTTTACAGTTTTATTGTGTTAGAGTTTTCATATTTATAGTTTAGCAATATTCATTGTTTTACATTTTCAGGGTGAATATATTGACAAAACAATTGGAATAACACTTGGAATTTCAACAATGGCCGGTAAGGCATAAAGGTTACTTTGGATACATATTCAGTAGATTCCAATTCTTACTTATAGGCTTCTTCATACCTGTTCAGAAAAAGTAAGATAAAAACTCTCAAATGAGGTAATTTTTTATTTTGATAAGATGTGGCAAAGCACAACGTTTCGACCAATGTAGTGTCTGTCAAAAAGTCACCAAAAAACAGACGACAACATAGATAATTAAATTATTAAGAAGATCTGATACCATACCACAGCACATCCTCATCAATGAATCTAGAGAAGGAAAACCAAAACGTAAAACTGGAAACTGGTTTAATTATGAATTTTCATGCATTAGCACCCATACGATGCAAGAGGTTGGCAGTGGCAGGTCTTCCTCGTTGTATTTATCATCCACGTAGTAACTGGGAATTGTTCCATAGTAGTTTGTCTAAAGCAAAAAAAATTCGAGAAAAAAACAGTACCATTCAGAATTTTATGAGGCAATAATTGCCGAGTCAATTCATAAAATTATAAATGCTGCTAACGAAAAAAAGAATGATCTTTATACAATACAGAACTAAAGTGACGGAAGATAATGCAAGATCGGTAAGAAAATGTAACGCTCCCTGTAATGTAATAATAACTAAAAAAGTTAAAAACTGTCTCACCATTTTTTAAGCCACCGGTAAAGAAGTCACCTAAAAGTGCAGTTGTATAGAAATTGTCATTTCCACGACATTCGTTAGTTGCTTTTAAACAAAATATAAAACGAAGCTACCTTACTGTTTAATTTGTTTCTCCCTCAAAATTGTACCTAATGAACCACTTAAAGAGCTTTCAAGCATGCTTTGCAGTAGTCTAGCAATTGATATAAAAGTAAAAAAATGTTAGTGTAAGAATTTGTACACAAAAATAACGAATACCTAATTTTTCAAAGTTCAGCTCAGTGTTTAAAAAATTCTATTTTATTGTTTCAGGTGTGGTTATTACTTAAGAGTTATTACGTAGTTATTAGTAAGTCTTAAGCTAAAATTGTATGCTTGTAAATAGAAATCTTTCGTGTCAGTTTACAAAGCCATCAATTTAAGAGGCTCTTATTCCAAATGATCAGCACCTTCACCTTCTCTGGTAAAGGGCTTGATCTCTTAGTATTAACAATATGTCCTACCAATGAAAACAATCTCTGAGGGTACAGATATCGCAAATGAGCACTGAAGGTATCGTGCCAGAGCGGCACCTTCTCTGGTAAAGGGCTTGACCTCTTAGTATTAACAATATGTCCTACCAATGAAAACAATCTCTCTAAGGGTACAGATATCGCAAATGAGCACTGAAGGTATCGTGCCAGAGCGGCACCTTCTCTGGTAAAGGGCTTGACCTCTTAGTATTAACAATATGTCCTACCAATGAAAACAATCTCTCTAAGGGTACAGATATCGCAAATGAGCACTGAAGGTATCGTGCCAGAGCGGCAACCTTTGGAAATGTTGTTTCGTTTGTTTTCCATCAGTTCCGAGGTTCTCGTTTGGATGTAAGGGATACTCGTAAAGAAAATACGTGAATTCATCATGGAGTGCCTGCTGTTCATTAAAACGATCGCATCCCTAAATAATTGTATTTTTAATTGCAGATGAACTTTAGCCAGCCATGCTTGCACTTGAATATGTATCTTTTAATCGAAGCCCGAAGAGGTTGCTTTATCATTTTTACGTAGAGGGTGTGTGCCTCGTACATGAGCTGTTCGCAAAGTTGTGTTGCCGCAGTAGCGAAATTCGTCGCCGCAAAGCTTGAACCATGCCTTGTCGTGGTCTATCTTTTAAAAATATTCCCAGGCTGGCGTACTTTTATCATTTTGTAGACCATAAGAATTTTTTTGAAACGTAAACAACTAGTAGAAAATGAAACAACAACTAACGCGGAACCTGTATGGCATTCTAGCCAGCTGGGGGTAGAAGAGGTTACAATAGTGTAAAAAAATAAGCACTCATTAATTTATTTCATCATAATAACCTTTATTAATACTTCAGGGAAAACCTTCACTTTTTAAATAAGACTCACGGAGCTATTGCGTTAAAGCTTTTTAAGTACAACGAAAGTATCGGGGTTGCGATAGCAACAAGCAAACCCGGAACTGTTTTCTTGGATTTTTATGTTCTGGACTTGAATACCTTGTGACGCAAAATCAGCCCTGATCCAAGACCCCTTGGATTAAGCCATATATGTCAAGCTTCATTATGTTCAATCCCTTTGGACTCTGTGGTATATTGACGTGCGTTTTATCGATAAGATAATGCCAGATATCTGATAAGTAATCAAATTGGAATATAACGAGTAATTTGCTTTTGCTCTGCATTTTACAGGCCACGAACTTCACTTCCTGATAATCTTTGACCAATATGCAGACATTGAAAAGAAAGAAATAGCCTTTTTTCATAGTTTTTGATATCGAATTTTCAAGAAAACTGTACTTTTTTGTTTTCGTTTTATTTTGCATTTCACAATTAATTATATGTTGCAGGTCATTTGTTATCTGCAATATGTAACCTTTTAGCATGGTCAGTAACTGAAGTTTATGAACATTCTTTAGACCATGCGGAAGATTGTTTGTGAAATCTCTCTTTTCATCAGTGTGGATATCATAGCGAACAAAAAGAAATCGCTAACAAATCAAGACTGATTAACTCTAGCGTGATCAGTGCATCTTTGTTTCTCCACAATCACAGTCGTGGAAGCAGTTTTATATGGACCAATTTTATTTGAGAGTTTGCCATTTTTATCAACTTTGACACTGTTTTGTCTGCATCAAGATCGATTAAAAATGCCCACAAAAGATCGGTACTTCGAAAAATCTACATCCATCGCAAGAAAAAAATCTTGCTATGTTAATTAAACAGGGTAGTGAACTGTTATAATTATGTAAGTACATTGGGAAATTTATTTTCAAGGTCAGTATTCAATATGTCTTATTTTGAGTAAAAATTCAGTGCTATATATATTAGTATAAAACACACACACACACATATATATATATATATATATATATATGTGTGTTAGGGTTTTCAGGTAGCTGAGAGCATGAATTTTCGGAAAACATGAATACTTGATTTCGCAGAAGAAGTCAAAGGAATCATGCATTCTTCCAATTCATGCTTTTACTTCGATTGGTCAGATCATTGATAATAAACTCTACATTTTGAGCCATCAGATGCAAGTGTCCTCAACTTTTCTATATCCTCAAACGATTTGAGTCCTTTCATAGGCATAAGTGAAAAATCTCTTTTACAACTACGTTTAATATCTTTCTCCAGGGTGGTTACCAAAGTTTCTTTGGATTTTTCACTAGACTTTTTAACTTTCTATCATTCAAGAATAATATTGCATATACTTTTGGGGAAGCGTGTTGACATTCAATCTCAGGATGTGGTTGAAGGGCTTCCACCTTGCTTGTCTTATTTCATTCAACAGCTGCCTAGTGTTTGATGTTTCTTAGAGCTTTTATTTAGATATTTTCTGTTTCCAATTCAAATTTTAAACTTTTTCCAACTGCTTTTGGTGGAATTCATTAAAAGGTTCTTCGTCGGTTTTTGTTAGATTCCAGGTTGAGGTATTGTATTTAAGTGTAGGTTTCATTAAAGAGTTATAGAGTTTTAAGTGGGATTGGATACTGATCCAATTTGTTTAACCCACTCAAGGTTCATTTTTGGACTGCCTCAAGTTTTTCATTGCAGAGTGGCCTCCTGATCTCCTAGCATACTTCCCAGTTTGACATTTTTGCACCAATTTTCTATTTCTTTATTGTCTTGTCTAATTTCAGCGTGTTCTGTTTTTGACTCATTTCTTTTCATGTTGCCTTCGTCAAGTATTCTTTCTTCGTTAAGAACGATACTGTCTCAAGCTGTGTGAAGCAGTGTTATTGCTCTCTTCATACCTTAAGAGATTTGACCAAACTCTTATTATTCATAAATTTTAGTTTTTAATGGACCTAAATGTATCTGAAACAGGTAGTACAAATACGTGTGGTTTAGCTAAACGATTAAAATTGCTTAATATTTCACATCAGTTTTTAACACATGTCCCATCCAATCCATATTGCATGTCCACAAAAATTTCTTTCTTTCTTGAGGGTTATTTCTTTCTTGAATCAAACAACGTCAAATCAAATCTTTGTTATGAGCAAATCAGGATGACCTATTTTGACAAAGCCCCTGTCAATAGTGACACCAGAACGAAGAGAAGTAAAAAATATGGGAATTTTGCCTTGTGCCCGCGTTGAACATAAAAAAGCCCCCATCACATGTTGTTCTTTGACATTTGCTTTTAATGCTGTTTAAAGAGTAATTGACAGGCTGAGTTTAGTTTGATTATTGCCACCATTAAGCACTGATATTTTTTCATAAATTCAGGAGGGAACCGAAAGTAAGAAATTGCTAAGAGCAGTCTCAAGCAAACAATTTAATTTTGCAATATTAGAAGGTTGATGAAAGGTGGAAAAAAGGGGGGTGGGGGGGATTGTAGCTTTAAGTTCTTCAGAGCTAACGAAAATGGAAAGTAAATATGGTGAAAATTGGCAATTATTAAACATTCTACAGATTTAGCACCAAGAAATTTTCAGAGGCCAATATTTTAACGACCAGCAAATTAGTGAGTTTATGTTGTGATGCAGGCAGCCAAATTGTACTTCGCTTGCTTCCTCTGAAACAGTTAAAGAGTAAGCGCCAGTAGCGTCATATCAACATGTTCATAGCCACTCACTTGCCTACAGACAACAGCTTTAAACACAGGTTGATCAGTAGGCTGCTTTGAGGGGCATGTAACAGCAGTGACGAGTGATATTAATCTTACCGACATCAGTAAAAGATTATGAACGTTTCTGATTTTCATCTTGATCTTCATCCTGATCTTCATCTTGATCTTCATCTTGATCTTCATCTTGATCTTCATCTTGATCTTCATCCTGATCTTCATCTTGATCTTCATCTTGATCTTCATCTTGATCTTCATTTTGATCTTCGTCCTGATCTTCATCTTGATCTTCATCTTTATCTTCATTTTGATCTTCGTCTTGATCTTCATCTTGATCTTCATCTTGATCTTCATCTTGATCTTCATCCTGATCTTCATCCTGATCTTCATCCTGATCTTTGTCTTGATCTTCATCTTGATCTTCATTTTGATCTTCATCTTGATCTTCATCTTGATCTTCATCTTGATCTTCATCTTGATCTTCATCTTGATCTTCATCTTGATCTTCATCTTGATCTTCATCTTGATCTTCATCTTGATCTTCATCTTGATCTTCATCTTGATCTTCATCTTGATCTTCATCTTGATCTTCATCTTGATCTTCATCTTGATCTTCATCTTGATCTTCATCTTGATCTTCATCTTGATCTTCATCTTGATCTTCATCTTGATCTTCATCTTGATCTTCATCTTGATCTTCATCTTGATCTTCATCTTGATCTTCATCTTGATCTTCATCTTGATCTTCATCTTGATCTTCATCTTGATCTTCATCTTGATCTTCATCTTGATCTTCATCTTGATCTTCATCTTGATCTTCATCTTGATCTTCATCTTGATCTTCATCTTGATCTTCATCTTGATCTTCATCTTGATCTTCATCTTGATCTTCATCTTGATCTTCATCTTGATCTTCATCTTGATCTTCATCTTGATCTTCATCTTGATCTTCATCTTGATCTTCATCTTGATCTTCATCTTGATCTTCATCTTGATCTTCATCTTGATCTTCATCTTGATCTTCATCTTGATCTTCATCTTGATCTTCATCTTGATCTTCATCTTGATCTTCATCTTGATCTTCATCTTGATCTTCATCTTGATCTTCATCTTGATCTTCATCTTGATCTTCATCTTGATCTTCATCTTGATCTTCATCTTGATCTTCATCTTGATCTTCATCTTGATCTTCATCTTGATCTTCATCTTGATCTTCATCTTGATCTTCATCTTGATCTTCATCTTGATCTTCATCTTGATCTTCATCTTGATCTTCATCTTGATCTTCATCTTGATCTTCATCTTGATCTTCATCTTGATCTTCATCTTGATCTTCATCTTGATCTTCATCTTGATCTTCATCTTGATCTTCATCTTGATCTTCATCTTGATCTTCATCTTGATCTTCATCTTGATCTTCATCTTGATCTTCATCTTGATCTTCATCTTGATCTTCATCTTGATCTTCATCTTGATCTTCATCTTGATCTTCATCTTGATCTTCATCTTGATCTTCATCTTGATCTTCATCTTGATCTTCATCTTGATCTTCATCTTGATCTTCATCTTGATCTTCATCTTGATCTTCATCTTGATCTTCATCTTGATCTTCATCTTGATCTTCATCTTGATCTTCATCTTGATCTTCATCTTGATCTTCATCTTGATCTTCATCTTGATCTTCATCTTGATCTTCATCTTGATCTTCATCTTGATCTTCATCTTGATCTTCATCTTGATCTTCATCTTGATCTTCATCTTGATCTTCATCTTGATCTTCATCTTGATCTTCATCTTGATCTTCATCTTGATCTTCATCTTGATCTTCATCTTGATCTTCATCTTGATCTTCATCTTGATCTTCATCTTGATCTTCATCTTGATCTTCATCTTGATCTTCATCTTGATCTTCATCTTGATCTTCATCTTGATCTTCATCTTGATCTTCATCTTGATCTTCATCTTGATCTTCATCTTGATCTTCATCTTGATCTTCATCTTGATCTTCATCTTGATCTTCATCTTGATCTTCATCTTGATCTTCATCTTGATCTTCATCTTGATCTTCATCTTGATCTTCATCTTGATCTTCATCTTGATCTTCATCTTGATCTTCATCTTGATCTTCATCTTGATCTTCATCTTGATCTTCATCTTGATCTTCATCTTGATCTTCATCTTGATCTTCATCTTGATCTTCATCTTGATCTTCATCTTGATCTTCATCTTGATCTTCATCTTGATCTTCATCTTGATCTTCATCTTGATCTTCATCTTGATCTTCATCTTGATCTTCATCTTGATCTTCATCTTGATCTTCATCTTGATCTTCATCTTGATCTTCATCTTGATCTTCATCTTGATCTTCATCTTGATCTTCATCTTGATCTTCATCTTGATCTTCATCTTGATCTTCATCTTGATCTTCATCTTGATCTTCATCTTGATCTTCATCTTGATCTTCATCTTGATCTTCATCTTGATCTTCATCTTGATCTTCATCTTGATCTTCATCTTGATCTTCATCTTGATCTTCATCTTGATCTTCATCTTGATCTTCATCTTGATCTTCATCTTGATCTTCATCTTGATCTTCGTCTTGATCTTCATTTTGATCTTCGTCTTGATCTTCATCTTGATCTTCATCTTGATCTTCATCTTGATCTTCGTCTTGATCTTTATCCTGATCTTCATCTTGATCTTCATTTTGATCTTCATCTTGATCTTCTTCTTGATCTTCTTCTTGATCTTCATATCGATCATGTTCGCATTCCAACGGAGGTTAAGCTAGAACTGAAGAACAGAGGAATATTTCTTAGCGAGTAGTAACGCTATTATATCCGCTAGAAAGAAAAAGTATTTATCCTTCTGTAATGAGGTAAAAGAAAACAAGAAATAGGCTTAGCGTTTCAAGAAACTGTTGAAACAAGCAGAACATATTTATTTTAGACGTTAAAAATGTAAGTGTTAATACAGTAATACAAAAATTCTGGTTTAGCATCCTTAGCTGGATACAGGATAGTCTGTAACTATTTTATACGTTTATTTTAAAATTTGTGATAAATATAGAACATGCTGTGCTTTATGTTCGTGGTATTTAGTAAGTACTTCCGATTTTCATACCTTTTCAGCATTTCTGTTTTATGAAATCATAGCTTTAACAATAGGTACTTTCCTTTCAATTTCAGCGGCTGCTTTTGGAAATCTCATTTCAGATTTATTAGGAATAGGGTATGTTTAAAATTGTTTACTGTATATAATGATATAATTGATTACCTTAATTAGTTGTAGTTGTTATATCACCTTTTTCTGACGAGAAATCTTTTTGGTATTGTATTGACCATTATTATTCTCAGTTCACAATTTTTTATGGTATCACTTTGTTGTAAACTAAAGCTTTATTCTAATTTTTGTTACGCCTCTTCTTCGGCTTTTCGGCTCAGACGTTGCCCTTCAGAGGGCTTTTGTGCAAATAGTAGTTTAAAAATTACACCCTTGAAGTGGTCTTTATCCAGTTACACTATTGGTTTATATTTTATATTAGGAAGGTAAGATCATTGAGGTGATTGT
Source organism: Morbakka virulenta (assembly GCA_003991215.1). Taxonomy (NCBI): domain Eukaryota; kingdom Metazoa; phylum Cnidaria; class Cubozoa; order Carybdeida; family Carukiidae; genus Morbakka; species Morbakka virulenta. Next base: position 460,518 of record RDPX01000178.1, on the reverse strand, counting down.
ACGTACCAAGTAGGATACGAAAAATTCAGTGGTTAGTTTTTAGCAATAAAATTTGAGATACATTTGCTATTAATATTTTTGCGACAGTGTTTCGAAAGCTTTCTTCTCGTCACGAGGGATATTTTTATCACCGGGTTTTAGATTTAAAACAAAATACCATTTTGTTAAAAGAAATATCTTGTTTGTATTCCTTTGTTTTTAAATCACTTTAATACGAACTGAAGATATGTTCAGTTGACCAATTTGAAAACCAATAATCATGCGATATTGTTGTATAAAAATATGTCGAAATTGTGGAACCAGGTCCATTTAATTTTGAAGTGCGTTTTTGAAAACATGCGTGGCAAGAGCTACCATAAATTTCGCATTATTTTTCTTTCCAGGTAATAAATAGGCTATTGTCTCTAGATTTTTTCAACGAAAAAAGCTATTTTTGACTAATCCTTTCACAAATTTTGCCTAGATAGTTTAATTGGTACGTAAGGTGTTGGGGGTATTTAAAAGTTGATTTTCTCTTTCCACGGCGAAGTCACAAGTTGTCAGCCGTCCCTTCCTATATCAACACTATATACACACTGTTCTCGTTGACCTCTTAATCATTTTAATTATTCTGTTGAACTGCTTTTATCTTTGGTAAAAAGCAAGCCTAAATTGTTACACCCATATTATCATCTTAGTTACTCCATTGGACATAGCACAGATGTTGTAGCTCTAATCTTTACACTTTATCAAGTAATATTCCTATAAGCGAAAGTTTAGATGTTAACAAGTGCCCGCATGAATAGAAAGTACAACTGTTAACGTTTTCTTTTATATATTAAGAGTCAAGGAATGGAAATAAAAGTTTCGGTCCAGCTGTTGTTTTCTGGATATCTGCAGACAACATCTCTTAAAATAGTTATCGTTTTAAAACTCACAGAACACAGTCCAAAGACTGTTGGAATCCAACAGAAGAAGTGGTTTCACGACTCCTTGTATATTTGCTCTCAAACCTATTTTAGTCTTTTCAGATAAGCTTTTGGAGCGGTTAGTTGGACGACAATTTTTTGTATTGCTGACGATTTTTATTTCAGATATGGTACGGGAATAGGGTCTGAAGGTTTTGTTTAAATCGAAAATAGAAATGCTATGAACAATGTATATTAGAAGAGAGTTGTTAATCAACATCGGAGGAAGACAAATGCAGTTTCTGTGACGTTACATTTGGGGTCTTCGATATGGCAGGGGAAATCCATCCCAAAAGGAACGCGTGAAGGGAGGAGGAGAACTGTATTGATAAGGTGAATATTGAAGCTGAAGGTGCATTTAGAAACAGACATCTGTCGAGGATTACGAAGGATTTAAAAAGTGATGGAATTTATAGCCGCCAATGTATACAGGGTACCAATACATTGGTAAGAACAGTATTTCCTATTTACGTGAATTATAAATCGGAAGTATTATTGCGTAACATTGCTTGTAAAAAACACGAATTTTTTGTTTTATTATGTTGTTATGAATTATGACAATTATTTGGAGGTACGCTTTTTACATCGCTTCCTTCTGTGCTGCTGAGCTTTTGAGTTGTGCTTTCCTAATGCCAGTTTATTATTTATAGACTATTTATGTAAGGTTTTTTTTATTTTCAGCTTGGCGGGATATGTTGAAACGCTAGCTGAGAAACTTGGTTTCGATATGCCTCCTTTAACTCCCAAACAAGCCTCGATGTGGCAAACAATATACTCAAGCTATGCAGTAAGTATGCTATTCAGTTGGTTTTCAAGTATTATCAATTAAACGTATTGCCCTTTTATTTTGTTTTGTTATGAAGAAAAGTATCATATACCATTCTAAGGTACATACGCACCCTAGCATTAAATCAACCTTGTGTGTAGTTGTACACGCTAGATTTATCAATAAAAATGTGAAAATGTAAGCAGCACCAAACTATATCCGAAGGAATGACTTTGGCTTTATTGGAAATATGGTTAAGGGACTGAAGTGTTGTGCTTCGTTTTTCACTTTCACTGGTCGACTGAAGCTCCGAGAGGCATTGCCTAACACTTAACATTAAACATAATGCTTTGTGGAACGAGAGAAACAGCTGAAAGCCTCCTTTTTGTGTAGTGAATAATATGTTAAAGCTGCTTGTTTAGATCTAGATTCTCTGTTTGATAACGCTCTCACCCCCTTTTTTTCCCGTTAACCCAACTTGCATGATTTATCCTTTCAAGCTGTCTCCAGATGTGGTAATTGCCCTTTCCATGTGCGATCTGTTCAAGAGGCATCTTCTCTTCTACTTGTCTCGAGTTTCTATGTCAAAAACAGTTTGATTGTACTGGATTTCCATACATGTGTCTAATCTGCGCCTCTTTCGTATGGATTTCGTCTTCGGGTTTTAGTTATGTTTTATGCCAGAGATGCAAGTTCCTTATGTTGTTTATCCAGTAGTTCTGAAGGATTATTCTGAGCCTGCTATGATTTTAATAGTTTTCTAATGGTGGTCTTATATATGGTCTTTGTGTTTTCTCGATATAGGAAGACTGACCTTAAGTATTTAAGTAAAATAATGCTGCTTGTTATTTATGTATAGAATTGAGTGTAGCCACTGGATATAGCAACTAAAATAAGGTTCATAGAGGTCCTTTGGATCAAGAAACCATCACAATGAGGAACACAAAACTGGTTTTTGTCGTTTTAGAAGTGACAACGGCAGGCTGAAAACGTATGTGTATTTGTACATGGTAAAGTGTTTAATAGTCTTACATCATGACTGGAACGGAATTAACTAATATGTTTATTGTTTGTATATCTTTCTGTCTGTGTGAGTAGTAGAGCCCTAAATACTCCCATTGTTGTTGAAATTTACATCGTGAAATGAGCATTTGGGGTAAGTATCCAAAGACTAACGTAAAGAAGGCGCAATACTGTTACTATTTTAGTTGCAGAAAACTAGAATAACTATTACATATATCCTAATATGTGGTATGGAGGCAGGATTTCATTGCATTAATGTGATTGCTCAATGACTTAAAAAAAGGAGTATTCAAAACAGTACACCAGTTTTTTTTGTAATTTGCTTTCTTAGATAATAGAAAATCACCTACGAAATTAGGAAGTCTTTTTGCCACCAAATGTGGCGCGATGATAATTGTACAGCGATAATTGGATATAAGCTACCAATGGCACTATAAATTGAATATAAAATTTGGCTCTGTGAGTTACTTTAAACTGTCTTATATATATAAATAAGTTTTCACCGCGTTTACGGTTTTATTAATAAATGTTGATCAATAGGTAAATTGTAATAAAAAGTTTGGTGATTTCTCTTCCGCACATTTGGGTGGGCCGGAAAATGAGATTGTGTTTACTGTTTTAAACCGCTCTTCTATCAATTTTCTTTCTTTTTTTTTTGACATTTTACAGGGCAGAGCATTTGGTATAATTATTGGATGCCTTGTCGGAATGTTTCCATTGTTGTTGTTGGAAGATGAGCCAAAGGACGAAAATGGCGAAGGACAGAAATAAGTTATTTTCTGTGACATAAACTAATAACTTGAAAACTGAATTTGCTTAATACATTTTCTATACACAAAATGAAATGAAATAATAGCTTCAATTGAATATCATTTTCAAAGGAAAACGGATGACTGCCCATTTTGGCTTGAATTGTCAAGAATGAAAAGTTTCTTTATTTAGGGTGGACACTTAAGCATGTTGTGTGAAAATCGTGTAAAACGTGTTTGACTTTAACGGTACGTGTTTTTTACTTTCTCAAATCCTCTTCTTCGGCAGTTATTCTTTTCGCGACAAATTTTTTCATTGAAACTTGGTAATTTAGTTTATGTTAACTTCTTATTTAAGTGGCAAATGCACTTCTAGAGGCCAAGATATAGTCCATTTTGTGTTTTTTTCCCTTTATTAAGGAATGTCACATTCCTTCCCATGTCTTGCTCTACGCCAATTAATGCCACTGTTGGATGAGAATCTTATTCCAGGCGATGAAAAAAATTAAGTGTTTTCAAGCTTTCTAGACCAAACTAAAGTTTTCATTGTAATTCTGTAAGGGAAGAGTGGACTATTTTTCCGCTATATGCATTTTGTTGGTCATTGTTGGTCATATGGTAGTTTGTGGACGAAAAAATTAACACGGAGTTTACTCATTGTTCTTGCAAAGCTCCACGTAATTCATATTAGATTTGTTCATTGAAACAATTTGTTGAGTGGGTACCACTTATTTCCCAATGGGAATGACTTGTGGTAAACCAGAATTTAAATCAACGCACATATTCTTTGAAAACTATAAGCGGAAGACCTCAAGTTTGAGGCAACGGTGAAGGTCATTGGGCCTCGTCAACTGGCCTCGTCTAAACTTTTCCGGGCCTGCGCAGAAGAGGGCTTCGACAGACCACATCAGTATTTAAGTCAAGAAAACCCATGGAACGGAATCATAAAAACGACGATATGGTACTGAAGATGGAAGCCATCCTGCTGGAAAGCACCTGTAATACAGCTTGGGTAGAGCTTGTTGCCTTTACAAGTAGCGCTGAATTTATTGATGCTAGAAGATCAAACCTAAAAAGGCGTTCTACTGCTGACATAAGACGCAAAAGGAAAGGTAACAACTTTTTCAAGAATAATACTTTTGGTACTTGGAATGTACGAAGCTTGTAAGAAGGAAATCCTGATGTCGTGCTGTCTGAAGTAGAACGGATTGAGTTAGACATTCACAGAATAAGTGGGGATGAATGAGATACTTTCATTCGTACAGTTATCAGATACCCTAAATCTGACTCGAGAAAGCAGGACAGAACGGTGATGAAAGCAATGTAAAGATGGCTAAATGTACATTAGGATAAACCAACAAACCAGTAAACGACAGGATTGCCAGCGTGCGAATCATAAGCCATCTTGAAAATGTCGATAATATTCAAGCCATAAAGCGTAGCGATAAAAAATGCGCACGAAGAGGTTGTAAACGATTTTTATAACACATTGCAGCAAACTGTCGATTCGACCAAAAGAGGGTATTTTATACTTGTAATGTAAGATATGAATACTAAAGTAGGAGTCAAAAAAGTGCTCATGATCACCTGACGGCACTGATTGCGCATTCAAACTCATCAGGAGATAATAAAAGTTTGTGCTGAAAACGAATTGTAAATAGTAAACAAATTTTTCGATCAACCGAAGGGCAGAATACACACATGGACTTCCCCAGATTGAAAGCACCAAAATCGGATTGATTACATCATGTATTGAAAAAGTTCGTTCAATTCTGTTCATTTAGGAAAAACATTCCCTGGTGCCAAGTGTAACACACGTCATCAGGTTGTTATGGCCCAGATTAGGATGAGAATATAAGCTGCACCAAAGTAAAGCTGCCAAGATGTTAAATTATCGATATAATTTCACCAGAGCACAGCGTAGTTGTACGAAATGAGTTTGACTGAGATGAGGTAAAAGAAATTTTAAAGGATGAAGCTCCCTTAGCATTTACTAAGACCGCTTACGAAAGCGAAATGGTTATCAGATGAGACGATAATCTTAGCAAGGGAGAGAAGCTCTGTAAGGCATAAATGAGACAGAAACCATTAAAAGATTCTTAATGCACGATTCCAAATAGAAGCTAGTGACATGAGTTTACTTCAATCTACAGTGTCAACACATAGGAAATAATACGAAAGGGAAGAGAAGAGGAAATACAAAGAAGTTCACATTCCGAATGACAATTGTCAACAATGACATCTTTTAAATGGTTAAGAGCTATTCAAGGCAATATGCCACATAGTGTATGGACCTGTGAAGATATGACAGAAAAAAAACAACTAAGAAATGGGAAATGGTGGTTAGATCAAGAGGTGAGTTAGCCTTAGACTTAAAAACGTTTAAGTCATTATGTAGGAAATCACTCGGAACCCAGAGTCAGGTAATGTATATCACATTATGCTACCTGGTAAATTTGAATTGACTGAAAGGATAATATGTAGCTAAAACTAAACATTGTTAAACAATATTGCTAACTTTTAGTTGGTGGGATAAACAGTACCCATTTTTTTATCCCTCTTAAAAATCCTAAAAATCTTTTATTCCCATCGAATCATTATTTTCCATAAAAAGTTTTATTGTTTAATTCGAGGACCATAACAATGTTAAGATAATTACATGTAACAAATATGAACTTCGTAGACATTATCACCATAGAGAAATCATTTGGCGACATTAGCTAAAGGCAGCCCAGAATGGTAGAGAAAAAGTACAAAGAAGAATACATGAAACATAGTGTTTTAAAGAAAGCAACGGTTATTGCTGAAATATTCATGCACGCATTTGAAGCCACAGCATTGTCAACAGCAGACCAAAGGCCAACTATCTGGGAAAGGTACGTCGGTGATGTCTTCACAATCATCAAAAAGGATCATCTACAAGGTTTCTTTGAACACATCAACAGCCTACACTCAAATATCACATTCACCATGGAGAAAGAAGAAGAAAGAGAAATACCCTTTTTGGATGTCTTAGTAAAGAGGCGAGCAGATTGCAGCATTTCCGTTACCATCTACAGGAAATCAACCCACTGCACACTGACCAGTACCTCAGTAATGCATCACACCATCCTGTCTCAGCTCGTAATAGTATCATCACCACTATGTTTGGAAGAGCAAGAAGCATTATTTCTAACCCACATGACCTCAAAAAAGAAGATAGACGCCTTCAAAGAGAAAAAGAACATAAAAGTGCTGTTCAGAAAGGTGACACCAAGAATCATCAAATAGCCGAACACTGCTGGACACAGGATCATACTTTTGACTGGGAAAATAAAAGGAAATAGACAAGGAAATCAACACAAGAACAAGAAAAATAAAAGAAACAATCCATTCCCTGCAATGCAGCAATCAGATCAACAGTATATCCTACACCCTTCCAGAAATATGGCTTCCAGCACTAAAGAAAGAAACACAACAAACACCACAAGCACAACATAGGTATGGCACCACTTCAAACACCACAAGCACAACATAGGTATGCCACCACTTCCCGAAACAAGTTGAGCCCTGTCTACACGTACGTCCGCACAGTCAAAGTATAAAACAGCCGTATCTAGTTATTTCAGCAGCCTGACAATGGGAGAAGTATCTCTCGAAACGTAGTTTGGAAAGAGCTTACGACTCATGACATGATGAAACTCTTACATCTAGTGCCTTAAAGTCATAAATACCTAAGGAACCGCAGAATGGCCTATCAATGACCTTTTACAATAAAAATATTGAAGTTTTTATTGTGTTAATTAATGGCAAATGTGCAACCATTTCAGCATACCCAGTGGGCCTTCTGATATTTGTTTCATGCCAGTGTAAATGATGTTTTCAAACTTAACATCACCTAATTGCTAAATAACCCTAAAATAAAGCCTTAAGCGGCAACCTCAGATCTTAGCTTTCAGATGTACCTCATACTTTTGAAAAAAAAAGTCAAAATGACCTCCAGAGCCCTTTCAAAAAACCTTTCTATATGCAGTCCGATTGACAATAACATTTCAAAAGTTTTGAGTTGTTCTATGTAACCTTTTTTGTGCTTTATGTTATACCCATGCAAAAGTTAATATCAATCTGATAACCATTACAGCTTCATATGATATACATATAAACATATCAACATCACTTTTACCTAGATGATAAGCTTTTGCAACAGTGATTGAAAATTGTAATGTGGAACGTAAGAACAATAATTAAAAAGAGGGGAGGGAATTGAACGATGTGAAACGAGAAAGAAAAAGATTTGATAGCAACCTAGGAATCACTGAAATCAAGTGGACTTGAGTTGGTTAGGATTTTAAATGATGAAGCAGCTATAATCAGTCTGTTCACGAGGAAAAAATTTTTGGACTATTGGAAAATATGGTCGAAAAATGTGGTGGAGTTCAGGGCTTTCTCTGAAAGAGTAACATCAGTTAAATCGAAAAGTTATACATTAATTGTCTTTTACAGTCAAGTATATGGACCAGCATTGAAACATGCAGATGAGAAAATGGAGGACCTGTATAACGTAGACCTACACTGTGAATTGTAAAACATTCTGGTAATTTTGGGTGATCTAAATACCAGGTAGGTAAGAGAGAAAGGGTAATATATATGAACCACACTAACTTGGAATAGGAAATGAGTAGGATAAAAGGTGGATTGAGAGGTGCCCTGGAAATAGTCAAGTAAGTATGAGCAATTGGTTTCAACATCATCAAAAAAGGTTCTATACATTGATAAGCCCAGGAGACAGGACAGGAAATCAGATTGATTAGATCACAGTTGAGGAAAAATTCAAAAATGAGATTCGCCGAGTGAAGGGCATCTAGGGGGAGATTATGATATTGGATATGGGTTGTTGATTTACCTTTTGTTGGTCTAGTAGAAAAAACTAAGTAAACAAAAGCAGAGGAAAAACTAGGAACAGCAGAACTGAGGACTAGTCAGATAAGTAAAAGCCAATTCAAAGTAGATTTTCAAAACCGACACAATCCATTGTAGAATGTAAATGCTTCTCATCTTAAGCCGGGTGGAATTTTTTAGAAATACTGATTTTCTGGGATTTGATAAATTCATTTAAAAAGAGAGAGGATGAATAAATAGAAATGGTTGATGGAGAATATACTCAGAATTATGGTCGTAAAAAGAGCTCCAAAACAATAAAATCTATAACTTATAAACAGGTATACAAAGAGATCAAATAATCAGGTTATTGCATTTAGGAAATGTCTTTGGTATCCTCTAGTCAATTTTCCCACATATTAAAATACGCGTCACATAAGATGGAATTACAGCTGATAAAGATTCTTTTAATGATGGTGTTGTTTAAAGTTTTGCTCTTGATCTAAGTCTCCTTCCTTCAAATCAAAAATCTCCCTGCTAAATTGCCCAAATTCCTCCACATGTATGCTGATAATGCTGCCTTGTACTCTGAGTTTGGCAACAAAGCAACTGATCAGGAAGAAGTCGACTTGCGGAGGGTTTAGAATCTGGCCTCCAGGTTGTCAGAAAAAGTGTGTGAGTGTGATGGTGGGGGGGGGGGAGGTTAGTTTTTCTTAATGTAGCAAAACACCAGGTAATGTCGTTCAATTGAAAGCCGAGTTCTCATCTCTGTTACATATTCATTAATGATCTTCTTTATGCAAGCCCTGGAAAGGCTGTCTTTCCTCTTAGGGAACACTTGTTGGTAACGTTCTTGGCTTGCCATTTTCTCCAGATCTTTGTTATGACTCTTAAATTGTATTTGTTGGTTAGTCTGCTTATTATCAAATTGATTTTTTGCAACGTACTAGAGAACCACGGACTTCAGGTCAACATCAAGAAAATAGAATATATTGTGGTATCAAATAAGAGCACAACACCAAAAAGGAAATGGAGAAACGGTGAAGGGTGTTCAAAAATTTACATATCTAAGCAGCTGAATAACACCAGACTGTGGATCCATAGACAAGATGAAGAAGAGAGGAGCATTAGCAAAAGATAATTTTATCCACATGAGTGCAACATTAAAAAACAGCTGACTCCAAAGGAGAACTGAGATCGGGATGTTGGAAAGTTGTATCTGGTCAGTTTTACTCTGTGGATGTGGTGGATTGACAACCAGTGGCGGCATTAAAAGAAGAGTAAAGAATTAGTGGCACAAACTAAAATATCGCAATTAAAATCACGTTCACATTGGTCCATAGCTGTTTTACTCACACTCAGGTGGACCAAGGTGCCAAAATAATAATTTTTAAAGAGTCCATTTTGTTTTTATTAAAAATTTTATAAAAACAAACAAGTTTTCCTTCGGTTGATTGCCTGCGAAATGGCTAAATGAAAATGATTTTAATTGTGTGATATTGAACAGAAGAATAGAACAGCAGAAATGTTAAGAATACCGTGTAGTGACAGAGTTAGCACTGAGGAGCTTTTAGAAACGGGAGCAAAGAAAAAATGGCTGAAAACAATGAGAAAAGGACAGATTTACTTTATAGATTATGAGATGTGAAGGAGTAGAAGAAATGTAGTTGACAATGGAGGAGAGGCGGGGGGAGGGGGGGGTGAAAGTAAGAGAAGTAAAGAAAAACAAAGACAATAATATATCAGAAACCTGAACAAAGGTCATTGAGTTGATATCAACGACTGAAACTCTTTGAAAAATCAAAAGTTTGTGAGAAATAGAAAACCAAGGCTGCCAACAAACTCGGGTATTTAGAGGAAGATGACGAGGAAGAAGATGAAGAAGAAAAAGAAAACGATTTCATGGTTGCAGTCGTGGACTTGTTTTGCATGATCTGACATGTTTGATTTGTAAGTTATTAAAAAAATTTAGCCACTGCAACCCGAAAATCCAATATAGTAAGTTCTAATTTGACTACGATTGGACCCTCTTCACGAAAATCTAAGAAAACCCCAAGACCCCCCTACCAACCACTGCTCTAATACATTACTATTGAAGGGTTTTCTACGATTAAGTCTTTGATTCTGTCAATGAATTAATAAAACCGCAGTTACGGCTTATTGATATTCACTTTCTGTTCCCCATTTCCACTAGCACTTCTGTTAAAAGCACTGTATTCTGATAACTTTCAGATAGAGCACATTTCAATTGTGTGATGTCATCAGTTATAAAGAAATATTTTTTGTTTGTTTGCTCGTTATATTTCCCAGTAGCTGGGGTTCAGATGGTGCCCTTCATAGGGACTTGTCTTTAGCATGTGAGAAATTTCTTGGGTATCAATCCAAGAAATTGCTCACATGCCAAATACAAATCCATGTGAAGGGCACCAAAAATAATTAGTCATAACTAAATGTTGTCCAAAGTGCTTGATTGTAGAAAATCTGCTCAGTTAAGCAGAGGTTTGTCCATTAATAAATTATTACTTTTTAAGGCTTGAAAAATCTGCAAAGGCAATGGATTTTTTGTTCCATTTGGAGAGATGAGGTCATGCCAACATCTTCCCGCGTTGTTTTTGCCTCGTTTTAAAGCTGAGGTTGGTAGTACTTGAAAAAGGGTGGCACAAAATTTATTTTGACAAAGCTAACTTTGAACAGGAGAGAATTTTGGAACTTTATTAGGTATCACCTGGACATAGAAAATTTATCATTAGAATGGATCCAAGGATTAAACAAATCAAAATAAAAACTAACGTAGTTAAAAGACTCGTAAAGGAAAAAGCAATGTACGAGAAGGAATGCCTGGATCAACAATCCAAAGTCGACCAGATGAAAGCAAGCAACGAAGATCCATATTACCTTGCTAAGCAGATTGAAGTTTTAAACGAATCAAAAGCAATGGTTCCGGATTCTAACAGGAGACTGAAAAAGGCTTACGAAGAGCTAAGTCATCTTGTGGAGAAGGAAAGTGAACTTGCAGAAAGCCCGGAGTATAAAGCTGCACAAGAAACATTGGAACAAACAAAGCCAGACGAATAAGAGTCAGATGGACGTTGCCAAAGGTTACACACCTTAACTTCATTTCGTTGCAAAATGCAAACTTTAGACAGGAAATGGGATAGACCTGTAACAAGTGTTAACCGTTTTTCTAAATTTTCGTTGTTGACTGTTTTCCCAGGAGTTGATAAGTCTATTCTACCTTCTGCTCAAGAAATTCTTGACATCATCTGGCTGGACATTTTAGAAGCACTCACTCTGAGGACGATTGCATATGATTTTGATGATTAAAATGCTTAATCAGCAATTTAGTGGTATTATCATGCTTTACAAGAACCGCACGATTGCTATGTAAGCAATTAAGTTTTATGTAACATCATCGTTTTAACGTTGTCAAGGATTCTCTGGACTTATCCTGAAAAACACAATACACAGGGAAAGAAAAATGAAATATTTTTTAATTGAAAATATTTCAAGGAGGGTCATATAATTTAAATTTATTGTTTCTGATACTGTATATTCGTTATTTAACTGTATAGTAGCAAAATAAAATAGTAGCTTTATCAGTTGTTAAATAAGAAGACATTTAGTGGTGAAAAGCCTCCGGCGATTAAGATGTTATTTCTTTTGACTTCCAAAAAAATTTTTTTGAGCACTTTTCTCTTTCTTTAATACAAATGGTAATCCATGAATGTATAGCTTACCTGACGCTGGATATCATATTTAGGACAACGATTGCGAAGGAATTTCCTTTGCAAAAAATAGTCACATGGCCCATGATTTATATGTTGCTATCTTTAGGAAATAAGAGGAAGGGCACTGGGACGTTACCTGTAGTCTTGGGTTGGCTTCTTGGTTGACATAATTTTAATTCAGACTGCTTATTATTCAGTCCAAAGCACAGAAGATATGTATTTTCCTTTTTCAGCACAACACTCAATCAAGGATTTGACTTGGACTATGCAATCGGTTAAATACAAATTTGTAAACAATAAAAAGCCAGTTATACTAGATAAAAGTTAAAGAATAACAAATAACATATTCAAGTTTCAATCAAGGTTTGCACTCCACTGGAGGCCAGGTTTTATTATTTTTGAAGAAACTTTGTAATTGTAGCAAAGTAAACAGCCAGACCATTTATGTTACTGCTAACAGGTAATTGCTCAGATCAGTATAGAAATAATCCATGATTGCTGATCAGTAATTATTTAATGAGTAAGTATTGCACAAGATTACAAGTTAATTTTTGTGGAGCATCGGGTATGTTTAATGGATAATATTTTTTATCATGTAAAGCCCTCCCCAGTATATATAGGGGAGCATTGGCTTTGTAGTTAGTGCAGCTACATTGTGACAATAGGATTCTAGTTTTGATTCCCTGAGCAACCAAAAAAACTATACTTTGGAAAAAAAGCTATTGTTTGGTATCAGGAAGGGCATTATACCAAGAAGTTTGTCATTGCCAGAAGAAAGCTCCAATAAAGGGAAATGATATTGGGAAAAATAATATTAAAAACAGGAAAAATACACTTATAGACATACACATACTTAAACATAAAGTTGATATTCATCTAAAGCAGTATGATCACATGGCTTAAGACCAAGATGGTTATGATGACTGGTTAAAATCCTATACATTGTCATCCAATAATTGGAAATTTTAAATGCAAAAATGTAAAAATAGTCATTACATGATAATATCTGTTGATATCTTGGGTTAAAATGTTTGTTTTAGCAGCCTGAATGGGGCACATTTCATTTCCTTCATTCAAATCATTTACATACTGGAACCTCTAAAAATTATTTTCAGTTTTGAATAAATTAATACCTTGGACATAGGTTTTGGAATCGATTAAGAATAATACTAATACCAAATGTGTCTTTAAACAATTGAGTTCCAAACTGGCTGTTGGCACATCTGTATGTGGTAGGAACCCTTTTTGTGGCTTGTTTGATTACACTGTTTTTTTCTTTCAATGAAATCTGTAGCATACCATTTACCAATCATTTTGTTCTGAGAAGTGGGTAGGTTCAGGGATTTCATAACTTTCATCAGATGCAAAATTGGACTCCTATTTGTATATATAAATACATGCATACATCTAATTCAGCATGACAAACATCACTTCTTCTTTTTCAGAATGCAAATAGGAATACACTTAATTACAAATGTATATATTTACAAAAACATTTTTTTCACTTAATTCCCTTTTAAGAAACTAGCTTCAGAAACTGAATGATGCAATTGAGAAACAATAGTACTGACTGCCCAGCTGAGGAACTTTGTGATGTAACTGGGTTACCTACAATCAGTTTTTTGTTGTTAAGAAGCTTTTAAGAAACATCAAAACACAAAACTTAAATTCCAGATTAGAGGTCAGTTTCATAAAATAATGTGTGTACAAAATTTTGGTAAAAGTCTTTTATATAGATTCAGTGTTTAAACGTTTTTGTTTTAAGCATCCACCTTCTCTCTTCCCATCTGTAGTCCTGTCCATAAAGATAGATTTATTAATTTTTGTATTTCTAGCCTTTTATTGTGTTGCTGCAATTGCTAACAGTTGCAGCTCTTCTTTTCAAGAAAATGTGTCATGGTCAATAGAACAGTGTAAACATTAGGTGACTTCGTCAAATTGTTTGTGATTTCTGATGATTACACTATGCTTACACACCTGCTCCCACACCAAAGACATGGATTGGCTAATCCAAATATCATTTTAAAGAGTCAAATATTACCAAATAAACTGGCATTTGTGTTTTTTAAGACTAAAATGAAATTTACACAAACAAAGCATTAAAGTTAACATGTTGCTTTCAAAAGCAATTGTATAAAATGCTAATGTTGTTACATGAGAAGGTTCTACAAACTTCACCTAAATGGAAATTTATATATTTGTGCAGTTGTGCATTTTCAACAATAAGCTTGTGGCAAAAATATTTTCAGGGGAAAAAATACCTGAATAAAACATGGGCAATGTTTTGCAGTACACAAAAGCTACCCCTCTTCTCCTAAGGAAGTATAGCTCCATTGGAACCATTTAGCACAAGGTGTTTCCATGTTGTTTTATCACTTGCTACATTTTGCAAAGTTTGTATGACTTTGAACTGAGGAAAAAGGTTCTTTGACCCCCACTTTGTTTGTTCTTTTAGCAGGCCTCTCCTAAGATATCTTTCAAGAATTTTGACTTCACACTTGTCTACTTTATGTAGCAGTTCCCATCTTTGCTGTAACTACCCGATTTTTGGTCTATCTCACATCATTATGACTCTTTATGTGACTGCCTCATCCTATGACATGTGTCATTGTTGACCATTATTATATTTAATCTATAAAGTGATTTTGCATTACTTTGTTGGGCATTAGAGTAATACTGTGATTTGCATTTTATTTTTGTGGTTTGTACTTGTGTATCAATTATAACTTGGGTTTATGAGGGATATTTTAGTGTTTAAAGCAATCCTAATTTTTCTGTGTGTGGCGGTGAACTGTAAATGTTTTCCAAAGACTACAATTTATTGTTTAACTTGCCTGGCCACTGCACCAAGAGCTTATTTTCAACAGATATCATTGTTATTGAATTGCAATCATATTTACATAAAACATCTACTTTCTGTTCAATTCATAAAACACTCTGAGTACACAACCAGGCCCAGTCCATCTGTATGTAGCTTCTCTTGAGTCTGAAATAAATATTGCTCCCCAGCTTATCAATTTTTTGAAAAACACTTAACCCAGAACATCATTCCTGACACTCCATTTATATTTTTTTTTGAGTGTTAAAAAACAAGAAATAATCTTTTTAATTTTTTTTAGTGCTGCAATGACTTGAGCCCCTACCATAGCTATTAGAGCATACCACAAAAATATAAATAATTGACATCAAAAGCCACAACTGAGTTGGGAACATTTCCTCCCAACCACCTTATTAGAAACCCTTTTTACACCTACCATGTGTACCCCAGACCCCATGTTTTCCGGATTGAAGAGTAGATTAGGCAACATCTCAATCAAAGGAACACAGGTCCCTTTTCATTTATTTTTCTTTTCTTTTTCCATTTTCATTTCTTTTTCTAACTTGTAAGGAACACGAGCCTCAAAGGTCGTTAAATCAGAATTTTTAAACACATTGGTTGAGGTTTTTTTGTATATTTCAGCAATGGTAAAGATTTTCACTTTAATTTGTATTTGCACAACCGTTTCTATGTTGAACATCTCCACACGTTCATGCACTCCATGATAGTTGTCTTAATGATTTCATAAGAAGCTTTGAAATTTAAATCAATTGTCACGATATTAAGACATGCAAAATGAAGTTCATAAAAATGTGAGCAGCATGGGCCTACTGTGACTACAAGAATTTTGGTTTGAAAGAGCAATTGGGGATTGTTTTTACGGCTGACATATAAACTACGTCGACGTCTGACCCTCCACGTCTGACAGTGCAGTGTAGTGGCGTGGCCAACAGAGGTGGGACTAAACCTGCCATAGAGACATATCACCAAAGATATGGCATGAAAGTATTGCAAAGATATAAATGAAAAGTATCTTCAATGAAAAAGGGAAGAGATAAAAGCAACTTAAGGGGGTTGATCTGAGTTGCCCAGAACAGACGCTTGCATTAAGGAAGATAAGAAGCAATTTAATACCTGGAAAAGGGGATTAAAAAAGTGTACCATACACCTCAGTAGATATCAGGAAAAGGCCCTGGTGAGAAGTCTGATCAGCGGACTTCTCGAAATACTACATTTTATTTAGAACTGTTGATACCTGGCAAACGTTAAACCCTAAATCGGTACCGTAATGTGTCATTATTTTGTAAAGTATTAATGTACATTTTGAAAAGTGATTATGTTGAAACTGTAAATTTTCTTATTTTATGGCTTTTCTATTGAAGTTGACGGGCTAATGATATTTACGGTATTCGATAAGCAACTTGTGACAACCATTGCTACTACTTATTTTGAGTTTAATACCCATTTTCATGGGATGTCCTGAAACTAAGCATTTAGCTCATCAACCAAAGTTACTGGTCTTGAGTACTTTAGTAAATTCTTTACTTGTTTTTGTGTCTCTATCCTTCAAGCAGCTGAACGATGTTTTGATTTGAAAGGTTAGTGACTAATTCAGACAAATGTAATACTTTCTGTCTCACCACAGTTTTTAGCAGCATCTTTGCATATCTCATCAACAACAGGTTGTTTTAGTGTCTTTCTACCAATTTATTGATGTTTTCATTGATGGCTTTTGCTGCTCTCGTTCTCACTTTGATCTTTTCTGTCATGAATTGCTTTAAAAAAATACCAGATGAGGATTTATTCGATACGCTCTCTGCTTTTCGTGTTAGTGGAAAAGTTTGCTCCTTGTCGTAAACTTTGTGGAGTGGTCGACCGAACCTGAGTGTTGAAAATGAACCAAAAGAAGAAGAAGAAACAGATACAGCAATGGCGGAAGAGGACTTGACAGTTGCTATGGAATCTCTTTGTAACTTTTTGCAAAATTTGGCGGGAAAGTGTGCACAGGGTGCCAAAGTACCATTATTTGATACCTAAAATTGGCGGGAAACAAAATTTGTTTTCGTTCCCCACTTCGTGACAACTCGTTTAAAAGTATTGAGGTTTCCATTTAAAGGGAGTATTTGTTACAAATATGAATTTTCACAGACGACGTCGAAGCAGAAAAGTTCTCCTCAATGGAGTTGATTTACGGGATCGTTACCCTCACAGCATCAGTTTATATAAAGAAGCTCCCTCTGAAGAAATGTCTTTAGAAGAGTTTGAAAAGTTTGCAATTGAAAGATTGAAAGGTATGCATTTTCACTTTTATGCTATGCCAAATGAAATCCTTGTCAGTGGCAAATTTAAAGAATAACACAGACACTGCATGATTTGAAAGTATTTTTGACAGTATACGCTCTTATAGACCTAATCCTCACAATCTTCTTTGTTGTGGATTTCAATCACAGGAACTACAAAATATCCTCCCGACACTTTATATTGGGCAGTACTTTTTGTAAAGATTTTGTTGGTATTATTTGTTTCACTGTGAAATGCAGCAAAATACAGCAAAATTCGGTTATAAGCATAAAATTGAAACTCTGAATACTATGCACTTATATGCAATTTTACCTGAGCTCCCCCCACCCCACACACACACACACTTACACAAACAACCATCTTGCCAATAACAAAGACTAATTCTTTTTTGCTATACCACCTGGTAAGTGGGCGAAGGGTGTTTTTCTGTTTTCTGGTACGCATTGTCACCGTAGCTTCTAACGAAGAGACCAGACACAAAATTGATATGAAATTGCTCACCAGTTGTAAAGTATCTTTAATTTGAAAAAATGATTTCTACTTAACGAAATAAATTACAGGCTTTTTAAGTTATTCTAAGATAGCCATTAGTAGTTAATTTGACCTTTACCCCCTTCCATTTTATCTCT
Source organism: Morbakka virulenta (assembly GCA_003991215.1). Lineage (NCBI taxonomy): Eukaryota > Metazoa > Cnidaria > Cubozoa > Carybdeida > Carukiidae > Morbakka > Morbakka virulenta. The sequence goes on along the minus strand of RDPX01000178.1, from coordinate 442,700 downwards.
TGCATGCTTAATACAGGGGCTTTTTGATTTCCATCAAGTCTTTCATTTTAACTCTGGTATACTACAACACAACTTAACTTTTTGTATTTTTTGTTATGCTTTTATTATTGCGTTTTGTACTCTTTTCCCCACAGTATACACTTCCTCATTTTTTAAATCTTATTTTTACAAACTCTGTAGGGATAATAACAGACATTGGTAATAAGCCCCCATAGCTGATCTGGTATAGTCTGATTTACTAATGATATTTTCATCTTTTGCATGATTTGGTAGGGTTTCCATGCTGGTATGTTCACCAGGTGTCAAACACAGGTACAGGCAATATTCTAAGCCACATAAATGATGTGTTAGTTGCAAAGGGGACACCTTACCAAGACACCAAGTAATGAAATGCAAATAGTCCATTGCCAATAATGTTTACATTAGTCAGTGCCTTGTCAATTGGTCAATAAAGCATTCCTGCAGTTTTGGTGCACTAAAATTCTGAAGTGTTAAAATATCAAGTGAAATGTTTATGTAAGTCATAGTTTTAGGTTCTTTAGATTTTGCTTAAGCGGAGAATATTTTTATGTAAATTCAGACATGTATTCAGTCAACGACAAATATGCCTTGCATTTGTATGTGTATTGAAACTTTGGTCTATTTATTATGTGCTGCTCTCACACTAACTATACACATTTGCTACACACTTATATTACAGGATGATAGGTCCTGCTCAATTTGTAGTGAGGTAGCATTGTAAGTACCATAATGTGAACACACACAATGGACTCTGTACACTAAACATAATAGTTGTCTTCTTTTACAATGACATATTTTTAGCTGATACACCCTAGCCCCTGTTCTTCTTCTTCTTCTTTTGCCCTATCATATGACATTGGCGACCAGTTTATGCCAATCATTTCTGTTTTCTGTGCATCAAATAACTTCAATCGCTGACATCCCACTCCATTCTGCAATTCTTTGAAGAAATGTAACCCTTTGTCTTCCTCTTGCTCTTTTTCCTGCTATCTTGCCTTAAAGTGTTAGCTTTTCCATACCATCTTTTCTCATGCAATGTCCAAGGAACTGTAATTGCTTTTTCTTAATTGTTTTCATCAGCTTCTTTTGTGTGTCTGCTTTTTAACTAAAATTTCTTCATTCATTGTATGAGTTTCCCATTGTACTCTCATTATTCTCTGCAAAAACCATATCTCTGCTGCATTGATTCTCTTTTCCATTTCTTTAGAAACAGTCCATGTCTCACTTCCATATTTTAGGACCAGCAACATGTAACATTCCAGTACCCTTAGTCTTGTTGATATGGTAATTTTTGGGTTGCACAAGATTTTCTTTAGTTTTGAAAAGGTCTCTCTTGACATTGCAATGCTTCTTTTGATCTCCCTGTCGCATCTACCATCTGATGTGATCAAGCTTCCCAAATAACTAAACCAGTTCACTTGCTTAATTTTTGTGTTATGAACCCAAATGTTACAAGATGGAATGTCCTTCTCTTTGGTTACTATCATGCACTCTGTCCTTTTTGTGTTGACATGTAAGCCCATTTTTGCACTTTCTAAGACTACCTTATCTACTAATTCTTAAAGTCGTTCTACCGATGTGGCTATTAGAACAGTGTCATCTGCATAGAGGAGGTTATTAATATTTTCCCCTCCTACAATAAGCCCTGGCATATCTTCTAATTCTCTTTAATATTCTTTCACTATAGAGGTTAAATAGGTTAGGTGATAGCACACATCCTTGTCTTACTCCTTTCGTTATTTCAACATATTTGCCTACCTGATTACCGATTCTTATAGCTGTTGTTTGTTTCCAATACAGGTTTCTTATGATTCTTAAATCTTTACCGTCTATCTGGATATCCTCTAGCATTTTCAAG
>RDPX01000178.1:406512-417027 GCA_003991215.1 Morbakka virulenta | reverse complement strand
ACAACCACGTTTTGTTTAAATCTGCTTGTTCTGCTATAGCTTCCGTAAATCTACCATGCAGACCTTTTCCGTGATAATTTTGTCTCAACATTTTAGTATGTTGTTTCAAATATTCTTCTCTTCCAGTTTTTTCTATAAGGAAATCCTCTTTTACCACCATTTTCAATAGTCGTTCTTGATTAGTTGAAACGTATTCCCAAAGGCTATTCTCCTCACTTTTTACACACTGCTCTACTGAAGTGAGACCTCTTCCACCATCCTTCCTTTTCAAATAGAGTCGTGCTACATTGGCTCTTGGGTGGAACAGGGCATTACAAGTCAAAATCTTGATAATAATAATAACAATAATGATAATAGTAATAATAATAATAATTTATAAAAAACATACTAAGTAATAAATGTGGCATGTCCATTCGACACCAAAATTGACAATAAATTAAAGGACAAGAAAGATGTATACTGCGACCTTAAGTCTGTAAATGGAAAGTTAACAGAGCTATCTTCATTTCTATTCTTATTGCAGCATTAGGTCAGCGAGCAAAAGATTCAAAGATTATTTGGAGCAGTTGAAGCCCTCTTCTGATTTTATTGCAATACGTTTAGTTTTGGTGATTACAAAGGACGATCAAACTAACTTTTCGTTTTCAATAAGATGATATATCAAACGGTTCTTTTCATTAATATCAAGAGAAGAATACAACCTAGAAGGTTATATTGTAACATGACCAACGAATAATTCTTAACCTTTATAAACACCAAGCTGGTGTTTTTCAATGTCTAACACTTCTCCCTGTTTTCAGGCCGAACTTTGAGTTTTTCATTTAGTACTGGACTCCAGACATTGTTATAGACGTGATGTACATCGATGGTTGTTTCATTTTCAAACAAACACATTTAGAATGTGTTTTTTTGAAGTTCTACATGTCATAACGATATGACATTTCGAATGGTTTTATATGTTGTATACGTTTTTTTAAATGTTTTCCACACTTAATTTTTTCATTGTATGAGTTTAAATGTCGTAGGTTGGACCTTATGTTCAGCAGTGTTAAGCAATTTCAGGACTCTCAAGTGTCACCTTTTTTAACAACTCTCTTGTGCTCCTTTTCCCTTTGAGCCAAGGAACGCTCTTAACCAGACAGTTGGTCCATGGTTCTCTGTTTTATAATGTGGCTTAAATGCTTGCATGAATATTTCAGCACTCCCAGAGGGTATAAGAGCCCCTATGGATACACCATTGGTCTGAATCTAGATGTCATTGTTGAAGAGGATCCATGTGTTGGTAAAAAGCGCTTGCAGTAGATTCAGGATATCTGAAGGTTTCATTGGAGTTCTTGACTGCAACGAGCCATCGTTTTTATGTAGATCCTAGAGATTACGTAAGATGTCATCAATGAGAATACTAGTATATAACGGTGTGACATCAAAAGAAAGCATGGTAATATTTGCTTGGATTCTTTGCTGTGTAATGAAGGGTGCAATATCATTACTGTTGTTGTAGTAGTGTTGCAGAAGCTCGATCATGTCGTAAGCATTGTACTGAGCTTAGTCTGGAAGATATTCGTTTATGATGCCTTTGCCATTATTAAATAAGATCATTTACAAGGCTTGTTTAAACGTATCAGCAGGCACACTTCATAAGCACCATGGAGGAACAAGAAAAAAAGATGACTGCCATTCCTTGATGACCTAGTAAAGAGGAAAGCAGATTGCTCCATTTTGGTTACCATCCACAGGAAACCGACTCACACTGACCATTACCTCAATAATGCAGCACATCATCAATGTCAGGATGGCAACTCGTGACATAACAAAGCACCTATATCTTTGGCTTCCAATTCGTCCTTAAAGCCAATAACTTTCAAGACACTGTTCCTGCACCAATGTACAATGGCTCAAAAAGATCCATCACAGTTATCAGGTAAGTTTATTTCATATGTGCTGGAAGTGTGGAATTTAACTGAGCAGTATAAATAATATTGTTAGTTAAAATTGCAATGAATAAGACACCAGTATGGGCTGACTTAGTATCATCAACAACAGTCGACGTCACTGGGAAGAAGGACATTTGTTTAAAAGCTGGTGGCTACGCAAAGGTCAAAATCTTTGTACACCTGAGTTGTCAAACAGATGACACCAAACTCAATGTTTATAGTATTTGATGGAACCAAACGCGAAGTAAAACCGTTGAATAAAAAATGTTTATCACATTGTTTTAGCGTTTTAATTAATTGGATGGATGAATGAAGATCTTACATTTAGGTATGTTGAAACTGTCCTGGGAGAATGTTTTTGGCCCGTCATTTTTTGGCATGAGATTCCTTTCTTCATGACACAAGAAAGTCCATGAAAAAGCTACTTAAAGATAACGAATGGATTCAGTGGTTATTAAGGAAGGCTGCACAAAGTACTTGCAAAGTCCTGATGAACTCCTATGGCGGATGGTTAAGTTACAGAATTCGCAGTATACTGTCGCTGGGAGAATTAAAGCACCACGCGGAAAGAAAATTGTTAAATGGGTACTTGAATCTTGCTCAAAGCTCTCAAGAAACGTTATAGTAATATTATTTAAAGTGTGTGGGGTAAATCTCCCTACTGATGGAACTGATGATAATCTTATTTACTGTTGCAAGGAAGTTACATTTTGTCCGAAGGGAACTGCGATTCTGAAACAACTTACGGCAAGATACGATGGCTCATTGAACACAAACCCATTCATCACAGAATCTGATGAAGAGGACGGTTTGGCAGCGTTTCATTTGTTAGATCCTTCCGATGATGAAGACGATTTCATGGACATTTAAACACCTTTGTAAAATTAGTAGATTATTTAATATATAATAAAAGTCAACTAAACAAGCCTTCATTTTGACGCCCCTGATATAGTTTAGTTTGACAAATATCCAGTTTTCATTAACAGTTTACTTTTGACCTTAGCTCTATTTCTATCAGTTGAAATGAGCGCCGGCCCCTATACGTGCCTCTCTCCAATAAACCGCGCACCAAAAACTTTTAAATAGTTATTAAGCACCGACAGGGTTGGAGTTACAAGAGAAGTACGGTAATAATAAACTAAGCGTGAAGTCAAAACATAAAATAATAATCATAATCCTCCAAAGCTGCAGAACGACTGGAGAGCAAAAGCTGAAAAGAAACAGTTGAACTTTATATATGAAGAACGGGAAAGCAAAACTTTTCGCAAGGATTACTCATGTAGTGCCAATATAGATGGTGTAAATTAATTGAACCTTATCAAGGGTTAAATAACTGAAAGAATCAAAGCTCAAACAAAAAGTTATTTACTTGGTTCCCAAGACAGGAGCTTGTATACGAGAACCTACCAAGCCAATGTGCTTCATAATGGTACAGAAACAGTGACCAGAATAAGTGATGAAATCACTGATAGTAGAGATTATCTGATTGTTATTGTTTTGTGCTTTTACGAAATATTTTTGAAAAAGTAGGCACGAAAGAATGAAAACTGTGCCAACATGACAGTGCACCATTTGTTAAAAACTGGTGCGAGCACCATTTAGAACCATAAAATGAAAGAAATACTTGGCTGTTCTGTGGCACTTACCAGGTAGAACAGACTGTGAAATTAATGTTTATTGCTGGGATATGTGATTCAAAAGAAAGAATAAAAATATAGATTTATAAACATAAAATAAAATAGTTTTTTTTATGAATATTTATTGATGTACTTTAATTTTAACTTTTAGTTGGTTTTAAGACATTGTATTCCACATGGAAATGAAATCAGCAGAGTTTGCACTAAATTGAGTTTGCACTAAATTGAGTTTGCACTAAATTGAGTTTGCACTAAATTGAGTTTGCACTAAATTGAGTTTGCACTAAATTGAGTTTGCACTAAATTGAGTTTGCACTAAATATTTCAACCGAGTGATTTAATTATGTACTTCAAACTGGTGGTGATGATGATGATGATGATGATGGTGACGATGATGATGGTGGTGCTAAAGTTATTGATTATGACAATGATTCTATATTTTTTATCAGTATTTTTTTCAGCATTTGATGTATATTCCGTATTTCTGACGTATAATATGTTATTAATTCACCACATTGTTTTAGAATAAAATACCATCATTATAGGATTTTAGCGTGTATTGAACTACCACTACTTGCTAAATGATAGATATTCATCATAGACTAGAAAAAATGAATATTTGGCGTGTTATTATTTGTAGTTAAAAGTCATTATGGTAGTAAAATAAACAACTGTCAGGTAACTGGTATGTTGCACAACTGTTATTTGTCTTTTAGAGAAGATCTCCGAAGATGGTTTTTGACGCAAGAAATGGATCTATTTAGGTATTTAATACTGCTTAAACATCTTATTTATATCAAAATATTATTTTGCGGTAAGCGACGTAGCAAAATGTGGAAATTCAAGAAGAGTGCATTCTCAATTTCATTGGGTTATCAGTGCAGTTAGTATTCCCTTTGATGCATTCATCAAAACATATAATACAGAAGATCTTTATAAAAGTGAAAGCTGGGAAAGAGGACATAATCAAGTGAACTATAAATAGGCTTGCAGATAAGTTGAAAGTGGATTCTTACATTTTGTATATTTATATTTAAGCTTAACTGCTATTTCGGATAGCATCACACTGATAAAGCACTTCGAAAACCGCTGCTTTTTTGGCCAAAACGATACTGGAGTAAAGCTGGTCGATAACCCTACACTTGGTTTAACCATAAAGACTTATGTCAGTTTAGAAATTTGTCGACTTGTCAGTCTTTACTGTCAAGAGATTTAATTTTTTAATCCCAAAAGAAAGCATCGGACTGGACAGGAATAACAACCATGCCGTTATTAGTAAAGTAACGGACAGAAACTGGATCGTCTTACAAAGACGTTTTCTTTATTTAAAAGCGAAGACTGAATTTAAATGACAATAAATCTGTTCAAAACATACTTTTTTGACATGAAGTTTAATTGGGGAACAGAAAATAGTCCCCTAATAGAAAGACAAACGACATGTTTTAGTATATCAAAGCAAATTCTAGCCAGCCACCATCAACAACTTAAAGTAAACCCGATATTTCAAATGAAGGCTACAGGATTTTCCTGTGATAAAGATGAATTTAAGACGGCCAGAATACATTGTTAGAGTATCAGGACTGTTTGCAGACATTGATGATCAAGATTTTTTCATTCCTCTCAGTCATCCACTGTTTATGTAAGTTCTATGTTGCTGATGGTATTTCCAATAAAATTTCTTAGACTGCTGTGTGTTCCTCTCTGTCTACCATCTTACCTTGTATATTGCTGTTTGACATTATTTTTAAGCTACCTTTTCTGATGATATGCTCAAGGGATTTCAGTTCCTAAACTTTTAACTGTTGCGATCCGAGATATTTTTGTTTATCACGTCTCTAATACTTCCTTGTTTGTTCACATTTCAGTTACCTTCAATTTCTTGATTGCTGATTGTTTCAAGTCCAGCATTAACAGTCCAGCAAAAGAGACCATATAAACGTTTTGTGGACTCTTATTTTGGTGTTGAGAGAGATCTTCCTAACTCTGAGAAAGAAACTCATTTTGTTGAAGCAGTTCTGACATTCCAATTCGCTTTTTTTCTTTCCTTTCCTTTCCTTTCCTTTCCTTTCCTTCTTTCTTATTTCCTTCCGCGTCTACCTTATGATATTTTTGTGAAACCAAGATTTTTTAATTGAATCAGATGCTTAATTTTCTTGTTGTTGCATTTGATGTTACGTGGTAGTGTGGTGGTGGTTTCTTAGAAACTGTCATGCATTCAGTTTTTTTGATATCCAAAGAGAGCCAATTAGAAACTGTCATGCATTCAGTTTTGTTGATATCCAAAGAGAGCCAATTAGAAACTGTCATGCATTCAGTTTTGTTGATATCCAAAGAGAGCCAATTAGAAACTGTCATGCATTCAGTTTTGTTGATATCCAAAGAGAGCCAATTAGAAACTTTCATGCATTCAGTTTTGTTGATATCCAAAGCGAGCCAATTAGAAACTGTCATGCATTCAGTTTGTTGATATCCAAAGAGAGCCAATTAGAAACTGTCATGCATTCAGTTTTTTTGATATCCAAAGAGAGCCAATTAGCTTCGCTGAGGACTACTACCGTGTTTAGGGTTTTCGTAAGCACCCTTCAGACTTCCACTACTACAGTTTCATTTTTCAGCTGAGGTTGTTTTTGTTGATTCCTTCTTGATCATCCATATTGCAGAAGTTCTTCTCGCTGTATATGATAAACGTTTTAAGGGAAAGAACACGGCCTTGTGGAACCCCTCATTTAGTAAGCTTGAATTTACTGCATTCACCATCTTTCCTGATTGCTATCTACTGTTGTCAGTAAAGATTTTCCATAATCCTCAGGTCTTGTACATCACTATCCTGATTATTTGAGATTTGGAAGAGGTTTAGATGTTTTACCCTATCAAAGCTTTAGAATAGTCTTATGCACTTTTAATAATCTTTCCATTAATATGTAAAGTACAATTATAGCACTTCTGGTTTCCTTGTCCGGGAGAAATCCAAATTAAGCCACTGAGAATTCTGAATCTATTTTGTTTCCGATCTTGCCATTGATGCTCAATGGAGAATTTTGGTGGTATGATTATTAAATCTTAATTTCCTATGCTGATAACAGTTGTGGCTCCTGGTTTCTTTGGTATATACTAAAAATTGAGTTTTTAGTATGTCATTGAATTTTCCCCACGTCGTAGATAATGTTTAATAATTTTGTCAGTTCTGCTATTCGCGTTTCTAACAATTTAACTCCTACCTAAAGAGTCCAAGTGCTTTGCCATTTTCATCTTGGAGATTTTTACTTCCTTTTCAATTATGAGCGAGACTTCCTTGCTCTTTTTTGTAGTGGAAGATGGGCCTCAGTCATCATGCAATAAGGCGGAGATGTATTCAGACTATTTTGACAGCATATTTTTCTTGTCAGTTGTGATGTTGCCTATTTTTGATTTGATGCATCTTGACTTTCTGGGCACCTGCTTGCCACTGGCATCTTTCATCTTTTTATGCATACACTTACAGTCAGTGGTCTTTTGTTGTTCTATTTCATCACATGGTGAGTTAATCGGTGCTTTTTTCATTTCTCTGCATTTTTTCCTTTGAACACTGATCTAGTTTGTTATATTTACTGCCATTTTATTTTTAAAATCTACGTACATTCATTAAATCAAGAATTTCTTGACTCATACATTTTTTGTGTAGTTTACATTCATTGGCAGGTACCAATTTCTCTGTGTTTTGCATTTTTGCATCTTATACCATCTTTCTTCTACATTTGCAAGATCATTTAGCTCTTCAAATCTATTGAATACTGATATAGAAAAGCGCTTTTGAATTTCTTGCTCCTTTTAAAAATCTCTGACCCATAAAGCAAGCATTAATAACGATACTTTTTCTCATGGCACCAGTCCACATGTCTCTCGCCACGTGCATCGATTTCTCCAATTCGAAATAGGCCAACAGTTATGATCTTGATGTCTTGGGACTTGAGTTTATTTTTTGCCATCCCACGATTTTCGTAGAATTCCTTAATTTCTGTTTCTTCGTGGCTTGTACAAGACCTATGTCAAAAGGTTTTCCATTACGTTTAGCAACAGTTATTCTGTCTGAACTTTAAAGAAGGCTTTCAATGCCTTCTAAAAATTGGGATCATAAACGACTCAACTCCCCTCTGATGTCCATTTCCTTATGGGTTTGTATTTGCCCTTATCTTCTGTTACTTCACCAGCACTTTTCCATCCTTCTTTTGGCATCCCAAGAACATTGGTCATTTCTTCTTTAACGTATTCTAGTTTCCTTTCCTGGTACATTGTCCAAACATTAGGCGTAGCAATTTTAATCGTTTGTTTTCAGATACAAAGAGTGTAAGGATGACGGTACAGTGTCACCTGTTGGACATGAGTTTCCCTGTTGAGAGAAGAATCTCTAGTTTTGTCAAAGATCCGCTTAACAGTGTTGATTGTCCATACTAAAGGCTTTTGAACAATGACTTTTTTTGCTCTGGCAACTTTCATTAGTTTCCAATTGGTTTCTTTTGGGGCAGTGCTCATACTGAGTGGGTTGCCTGGTCATTGTACTACACCACGGTATCTTTTGCTTGACACATTGAGAGTCGACCTCTTTCAATTACTATCTGTTTCCTCAGAGTTTTCATCTGTCATCTGCTTGTCTTGAGTTCAACTAACCCCGTTTGGGGGTTTAGGTGGGTGCTTAACCTTCCAAAAAATTGTATGACAGGTTGTGGGCTGAAAGAAAGCCCCTTAATTCCCCACTTGGTAGGAGATATATCTATATCTCTACCCCGGAAAATACATTCCAACGTTGAAAACAGTAATACAGTCAACCACTGTCTTGAAAAAGTATTTTCGACCTGGGAAACATAGAGGGAAGCAAGAGGAAAGCCATCTGACTCAATTTACTACCATCTCCAACAGAAACATAAAAATCAATATCGGAAATATTTTAAAAGGTCAAAATTCACTTCTCAAAGTACCATTAGCTCTTTATAATCTAACACCATCAAACTTACTTACTGCTGAACCATTAGCATGGAAAACGATATCAAACTTCACGACTTAAATATTTTAAAAGTTTACTTAAAGCAGCATTCAAAGCCTACTGCCCTATGAGCAGTGACGTTTTAGCTAAATGGTTTGTGTGCAAAGTAGTCATGTCCTCAGCGAACAAACAACTATGTACACACTACAGATTTTCGGAAGATGAATACAGAATACGATGTTATTACCACTCTCAAGTCCTTAAGAAATCGGTGTCCTTCAGCAACTGAAGGTACCGAACTGAGACAGACCTGTTAACTTACATTTGGTTTTAGAAAGATAACGCGGTTAGTTACAATATGAATTGAAGTTTAGCAGACTGATCTCTGTCTGGTAGAAACAAGTCAGGCAGATGTTCGCTGTGTTTGAAAAGAAAGACCAATGCGATAAAATTCAACTGACGGGGATCACCTAATAGAGGCACTGAGCCGGTAACAATATGCCCCATAAAAACACATTTGAAAATGAATATAATATAGATGGAGAGGGTTTGTAGAAAAATGAAAAACATGTTAGCACAGAACTGGATTCGGACCAGTGCCTATGTCTTCAAGACCAGATGCTCTACCAGCCGAGCTATAGGCGCCTCCCCTTCATAAATGAAATATCGTTTTTGCGCGCTTTAGTAAAAGGTGGTTTTTGCACTCATAAGTGAAAGATGGTTTTTGCACTCGTAAGTGAAAGATGGTTTTTGCACTCGTAAGTGAAAGATGGTTTTTGCAACCACATCTTTCACTTAAGCGCGCCGTTCTTTTCCCAAACTCCTATCAACATCACATCTAATCATGCTTAAAGGACTGAGCATCCCACGGAAGAACAACTTTCCTTCCTTGGTCAGCTCAACTGATTGCAACCTACATGGAGGATAAGGACATCGTGAAAATAATGTAATGTAGATGGAGAGGATTTGGAATCGTCATTTCCAACTCCTCGAATGTCTTATTTTAGAAGTTGATGTGTTGATGACTTATGCTATGTCAGTCAAGTTTTTGAATATCGAACAAGAAAATCGATCTACCTTATCATTTTTGAGGTTTTTTGACCCTGTGAATTCACAGAGAAACTTCCCTTTGTGATTTACTATATTTTGGGTATTTTGTTAGATACAGATTTCAGCAAGAACTTCCCGCAGAAATTGATTCATTTTTGAAGAGCAATAACTTAAAGTATCAGCCGGTAAGGTAGCTTGATGTTTTCGAATGTGAATAAAATTGTCTTTTAGTCCTTGTTTTCACCTACTACTTATCTAAACCAATGGCAAATCTCTAGGCCCATTTTGATATAAATTCGAAATGTTATTCAGACTTTAAAGTAATATGAATTCAAAGTGATTCGAAAGGTAAGGATTGCCACACTTTTGTCATACCACGAGGTGTTACATAGTATACTTTCAAATCCTATATTTTAGTGACCAAAGTTCGAAAAGTCTTTTCCGACGTCTTATAATAACTGATATTAACAACAGAAAAGGAAAGTATAATTCTAGATTTTGCCATTAACATTACGATGGTTCATTACGATAGTTCACCTGTATACATCCAGTTTCTTTTGTTTCAAAGGCAGTCTCTTTTGCCATTGGCTTACTTATTGATTATTTCTGCAGACCTCTTTAAACAACTGGCATGTCGAAAAACCAGTACATATGTCGAACTACTACAATTTTCTATTTCAGATCTTGGTAGTTCTCCGTTTTTCAGGCCTTTTAACTTTCATTCCCCATTTTATAGTTACACAACTTATATAGTTTTGCAGAAGTGCTATAAAATGGCACAACAATACCTCATTTGATAATTTTAACTATGTTCATAGATTAATGCATGTTTTCTTTGCCAGTGTTTTTCTTTGCCAGTGTTTTTCTTTGCCAGTGTTTTTCTTTGCCAGTGTTTTTCTTTGCCAGTGTTTTTCTTTGCCAGTGTTTTTCTTTGCCA
>RDPX01000178.1:361201-384468 GCA_003991215.1 Morbakka virulenta | reverse complement strand
TATAGTATAACATAATATAATATAATATTATATAATATAATATAATATAACATAATATAATATAATATAATATAATATAGTATAACATAATATAATATAATATAGTATAACAATATAATATAGTATAACATAATATAATATAATATAATATAATAATAATTATAATAATAATAATATAGTATAACAAAATATAATATAATATAGTATAACAAAATATAATATAATATAGTATAACATAATATAATATAATATAGTATAACATAATATAATATAATATAACATAATATATTATAATTTATTTTAACATAATATAATATAATATATTATAACATAACATAATATAATATAATGTAATTTGTTATAGTATTATATATATACAAATCTTGTAATACGTTTATTCAGGAAGAAAAATATAAACTTACAATTAGTATTAAGCTGTAATAAAGTGTTGAAATTAAGCATAAGAGGAGTTTTTGGTGTGTACAGAGGCCTAGGTTCTAGGAGTAAGAAGGATTGGTATTGATTTTATCGGAAGGTTAAGACAGAGCTATCATCAATGCCTCCAATTAAAAAAGACAATTCCTCACGCCCCGAAAAATAAGGAAAATATCCAAATAGTATTAACCAGGTTTTGATTTGTTACTGGGATACGTGCTAAAGGGTATCCTTGTGTTACAATTTAAAATATGTGATAAAAATACCAGTCCATCATATTGATAAAGGCTCGACAAGTGCCTTTGACATAGACGTTGAGCCAAATAGACCTCAGTCCGCCATAAATTTAGAACAGCACTTTAAAGGGACAATGGGAGGAGATGGTTATGTTAAAATCACAACTTGAATGATGTTGTGATGCCATGTAAAGCAGTTCTTAGAGATGGGATGCTTCAAAACGTTATTAATAATAGATATTAACAATTTAGCCTGACAATCTCATTTGCAAATCAACAACGAAGAATCAATATTTTATGTAGAACATTTTAGGAAATTTTCCTACAAGTAATTGCAGCTTGAAGGGTTGGAAATTTTACACTACAGTATGTGGCACATGCAGCAGTGTAGTTTTCTGAGATGAGAAATACCCTGTCATATACATGTGCTAGAGTTGAATAGAGAAGAAAGCTGCTGGGCGTGAATGCAGTAAATTTATTGGTTGGAATAAGGATATTGTTACTGACTCAGCATAAAATATGATGTCGTACGTCATACTGATATGAAATACGGCAGGGTGTGTTTAAAGCGTGACCGAAATCCCTGGCGTTTGGTAACAAAGTAATGAGAATATTGAAAGGGTTGTGAATTTTTTATTAGTGACAAATGTAGGGTACACAATATTCATTGCCCTTTGTGTTCTGTGGGAGCTGATGTTCCTACCCTGGAAGGCAAGTCTTCCCTTTGTGCGAATGAAGCAGCTCGGATGGATTTGAATTTGTCTAATGATAGGAAATTGAAAGATTTGGATACGAAAATTTATCTGGTCAGTACCGTAGCGCCCAGACCTTAATAGGTAGGGCAGATTGTCGTTATTGCTGTAGTTATTGGTTCCAAATTCTTTTCTTTTTAACTGATTTTTTTACACCTGTTTTCTTTTTTTTGTAAACATCACAAGCAGACCTACCGGAAAAGCCATTCCAATGAATATATAGGTGAATATATAGGTTGAAAACTTGTATCCCAATGAAACTATTGAGTGCGAAAAAATTCAGGAAAAACAAACTATTATTAAGGCAAAGAAAATGAATTTTAAACCAATTATTTCTATTTCCCTGAAAAATAGTTACCAAGCAACCGGAGGACGAATACATTTATACCATATTTGACTGCATTAAGCGGGCTCTAGAAGACAATTCTCTGACTATTACTAAGATTGTGAAATTTTATGAAGTATTTTCTTGGCCAAAAGTGATTTTTACTTGATTTTGCAAGCTCATTTGTACGTAATTTGTATTTAGAGGGCGTATCCTGCAAGATACGACTACATTTGAAGCCTTTTAATATTTACTTAGTGCTCTTTGCATCCTGTGGTGCATAAGGCCGTCACCTGAGCTCACCACCTTGGTTTGTCTACAGCACACCTTCCAAAGTGATTCCAGGTCCTTTATCTCCATTGGATTTTCCTTCTCCATCGGATTTTCCTTCTCCATCGGCTTCTGTTCCTTCTACCGTCTGGGGCCCTCTGAGGGGCCACTCTTGGCAGAGTCGTTGATGGCTTACGAAGAACATATCCGTACGCCTCCTCATGACTTCCTGGGTAACAGATTTGATATCATACCTCTTGAGGACTTCACTATTAGAGGTGTTTTTGGGCTAGACGATGCCCAGGATCCTTCTAAGGCATCTGCTCTGAAAGACTTCACGTTTGTATCTGATAGCCTTTCTCATCTTCTACGGCTGTTCCCCACCAGGTCAACTCCCTCTGTGTGCTGGCTTTCTGGTCTTCCTAAGTACAGTATTGTGTGGCCAGGTGCTAGCTTCCTTTGTCCATTTCCTGTCCATTTTGCTTTACTAGTTCCCAAAAAGTCTAATTCATAGGCATCGAACTCTTTCACTACCTGGGCCTGCTTTCCTGTCTGATATAATATCCAAACATTCCAGCATGCCACTCTTATTCTTTTTTTTCGGCTTCAGGTTATCCAACGTCTGGTTGCAAGCTCTCTGTTGGGTTTGGCTGTCATTCGTAATCTGTCCAGTCCCTGACATGCTTCTTCTCCGTTCCATGAATTAAAATTTGATTCCTGGTGCTTGTTTCTGTGATGGATGCTTTTCTACGAATTAAAGTTGTCGGCCTCACTCTCAGCCTTCTTCTTTTACCGGGCCTTTGGACCGGCAGAGAGTCATAAGAGGCTACAAGAAGATAAACCATCTAATAAAAGCTACGAATTTCCCTCAGTCACTGTTGACGTCATTAAATTTTTCTTGTGAATGATGACACTTAACTACTGTTGAGAGACAAAAGAACCTTAATATAATTCGTGAAATTTGATTAGATCAGACAATGTTTAATTAAAGCTTATCGCCATGACAAGCATAATATGGTAGTAGTGATGATAATAAGTCATAGTAATAGTAATAATAATAATAATAATAATAGTAATAATAGTAATAGTAATAATAATAGCAGTGTTAGTTTGTATTGTTAGGGATATCGCTTGCCCAACTGAAAATAAGGTAGGTGATACGAAAGAAAAAATGTCGGAAGATTTGACATACCGTAATCGTTCAAATAAGCGCCCGGGTGCTTATTTAATTTTTATGCTTTTTAGGGGGGCGCTTATTCAAACGATTACGGTAGTGGACGGTGAATTGAAGAAGTTTCCTGATAAGAAAAACAAAAAAGAATAAAAATTGTTAAAGAAAAAGTGTTATTCTTTCTTTTCCAAGTGTTCCCTTCCCTCCATGCAAGGTATTGAATTTTTTAATCGATTTTCTCCGTGAATCCCGAAAATTCGAATAAGTGCCCTCTCCCTAGAACAGAGGGGGGCGCCTATTTGAGAGGGGCGCTTATTTAAGAGGGGCACTTATTCAAATGATTACAGTATTACCATGGGAGTTTAGGTTGCAGTCATAGAGATAGGTCTTATTGGTGCCAAAGTGTTGGAGAATACAGGGTAGTGACTTAAGATTTTTAGAACTATATTAAAAATTGGCGGTTGTTTTACAGTTTAAACTTTTACAGAAGACACCACTGTTGGAACAGCAACTATTCTCCAAAGGGTGTTTGAAAAGTGCGACTTAGCAACTGTCGCCGTGAAAATCCTTCAGTACTGCGGAGCAGAGAACGAAAAGCCAGTGATAGTAATACTAATAGTAATAATAATACTATACTAATAGTAAGCTGGAGGGTGTACTTAAAGAAGCTATGTCGTCTTTTACTGTTCATCTTAGGTATCCTCAAATGGAGATAATCACGTCATTTTTATATTAAGGGTATGAACATTCATTAAATGTAATGTAGACATAAAAGCCGCTTTTACAACAAACCAGCTCCTGAAACAACGCAAATGTTTGGGCCTGGACTTTCTGAAGACCATTGTTGAGCTATCAAACTTGCTATTCATCTCTTATCTAAAAATTTTGGGGTCTGCGTCTGTGTTTTTTAAGTTATTATATATATATGGTTTGAGCACTCTGACAGGATCCCACAGTAACTCTTTAAGCTGTGTTTGCTCCGGCAACATGGCCAAAGAGTTATGTCTCAGAAGTTCTGTGCTGCACTGATGAGCCCCCAAAGGGCTAAACGGTACTGTCTGCAGATTGAGTATATATATACATATATATATATATATATATATACATATATATATATATATATATATATACATATATATATATGTTAGCGGTATTGTCATGTTTTTTCCCCTGAGTTTATGTAANCAGAAGCTCTGTGCTGCACTGATGAGCCCACAAAGGGCGAAACAGTACTGTCTGCAGATTGAGTATAACGCTCCCTTACGAAAGTTTGGTTGAGCACTCTATCTGAGATGGGAACCTGTTGTTAGCGTAATGCAATGCTCACTGCGCATGTGTACTTTGAGCACTCTGGCAGGATCTCACAATAACTCTTTAACCTGTGTTTGCTCCGGCAACATGGCCAAAGAGTTATGTCTCAGAAGCTCTGTGCTGCACTGATGAGCCCCCCAAAGGGCTAAACGGTACTGTCTGCAGATTGAGTATATATATACATATATATATATATACATATATATATATATATATGTTAGCGGTATTGTCATGTTTTTTTCCCCTGAGTTTATGTAATTATTGCTCTTTCAGATTCTGGAATTAGTAAAACACCAGCATTATCAAGTAGCATGTGCCAAATATTTTGAAACATCACACAAAGTAAGCAACATCTCTTTTTTTTTATTTCTAATTACCATGTGATGCATACAATTTATTCTCTGAACCCAGGATATTTCGTTTACATCGTGAAATATTGTATAATTGTTAGCATTTCTAATTGAAACAAGTCAGCTCACCAGAAATCTAAGAAAAGAAACCTTGAACCACAGCTTTCATATCTGTTGAAATATTAAATATCTTACTTTAACCTTTATCCGCCCCCCCTTCTTATATCTTTCCCCGTAGCGAAGCGAATTAGGGTAATTCAGATTAAGATAAATAACCGATTTTGATTTATCATTAAACCGCACCAACATGACTAATACTGATGTCACTTGTAATGAGTATACAGCGTATGCCTCGGGCTAATACTTCAGAATACATAATTGTTGCTTATGCGTAGATTCATCTCTATGAACCTTGTCTATTTGGACCTAAAGGAATATGATATTAAATATTTGGTCACATTTCTGAGAAAGTCTGACACTTTTTTTTTCACGCTGTGTAGAATATATTACACATGTAGATTAAAAACTGTCGTCATGTCTTGTAATTTGTACGCATCCAACAAACTAAGAGAGCTGAAGATTACTATTCCATATTATTGTTTCCAAAATTTGTCTGCATTATTTTTGTATTTAATTTGCCCTGTATCATACCCAAACCCGCATTATATTGTTTGGCATTGCGGATGTGACTTCCATTGCAGTGTCATTCCAACCCGGTTTTCTCATTTTTTGTGCTACTATTAAGTATAGATTTGTCTTCAATTTTTATTCTTTAAATTTCTCGCTGTGCTAATGCCCAACTATGTACTAAAGATGTAAAAATATATTTATTAATGAAAATATCAGTCCGGGACCCAAGAGGATATTTTCCAATGCAAGACGTAATCTTTTACATGATTCTTTTCTCGGTTTCTTATAGAGACTTCTTGGTGTCTGCTGAGGGGATTCCAGTGGGTTTTTCCAGCTTTTCCTTATTACGCAACCGTATTATCAAATCTTGTACAGATTTTTGCTTAAGCACTTGCTAATTTAATCTTCTTAGTACCTGAGGAACTACATTGTAGTATCAATAGACAATGCCAGTTAGGGTCCCAGGGTGATGATTACCAGTGTTAGGCCACGACCTCTTCCATGATAATTTCTACCATTTAATGCGATCACTTCTTGATACCTGTTAAAGTGATATCAATGTTTTCCCAGCTTCTGCTCAATCGGCTATTGTGATATCGAATATTAAGAATTATTGAGGTTTTGGAGAAGCATGGAGTAATATTTAGTCAACCGTAAACCCATTAATATTGCCGTGTTTGCATGTGAAGAATAAGGGACTCCAGTTGGTTAATATAATAAATATGTCTTCTATCCTCATCATATTGTATTATGCCAATGTCGACCACATTCCTTGGTAGTTCTGAGAGCCCGGTGTATTCTTATTTCAGATTAGTTCAGTTGCTGGCTTAACGGTATCACTTAAGCATTGAAGACCGATGGTAAAAACCCACTTGTGGTAGATACCTTTAGTTTGCCTTTTACCTTTATATCTTTATATGCAAACTTTTAGTATTCCCCTGTTTGGAGTAACCCATGTCATTTCTAGTGATGTTCCTCTAGGAAGGCTTAAATTGATGCTTGGCGAAGCTTCAATTTGTAGCTACGGATCACGATCACTCCACTTCTTTAGTCTGTTAATACTGCTTCTTGGGTTAGCTCATGCCTTTCGGTTGTTGCAAAAGTTTTATTGAGACTAAAGTGGACTGTTCCCTTCCTCATGGCCATGGAGTGGTTGTCTCAGGTCGTTGATTTTCTTTAAGTTGTAGCCTTTATGAATGACACTGATCAAGTCAACAACCTACAGCTTTGAAGTTATTTTGCCCAGTTTGTAAATCAACACTTTCATTTTCACACCGAACTTGCGCTTTTAATATAACAATTTTGTTGAAAACACATCAGTGTGTTCAAATGGGCTTCTTTAGTACGTGGTAAACACTATTGCTAGTTGTTTACAGTTGTAAACGTATATATGCCTCAGAAACTCATTTTTTCTTTGTTTTTGCTACATTGAGGTTTCTTTTCCTATTACTTGTCGTTCCATTGGACCCATACGCCCCAGTTGTACCCACCCTTCAACCTTTTATTTTTAAGGGGTTTTTAAGATTACATAATAATAAATGCATTTTATTATATTTTCGTTTTTGTCCTATCTTGCTTAAGTTATCAGATAGTGCCAATGTTAGTGTAAACCATCCAAACCAGTACTTTGATGAAAGTGTTAAACTATTAAAGAATCTGAATATACAAAGCAACGAACAGTCGTTCAAGTAAGTAGTGCGGTGAAGTTATTATTTCATCAGATGTTTTAGTAGTTTGCAAGTAGCCTTTATAGTTTTGTCCTTTTTTTTTCGCAACAGGAGATTTAATTTTATTAGAAATGTAAAGAAAAATGACAATCAGTTTATATTTAATTGGCTTGTGTTGCTTCAGTTAAAAAAAATGGGATTAAGGTCACATTTAAAGGCCTTTAACTTATGTAATTGTCATTACTGAAATTTTAAATGACAATGTTGAGTTATTTTACAGCAAATGTACCTTTTGTAAGTGATGGACACCTTTTTTGCACCAGTTTACACTTAACATAGAGCTTATATAATTAATTGGTAGGGAACGTCATTTCGTAAGAAACATATCTTAACAGTAAATAGGTATTGATGGAACAAGAAATATCCGTTTGACATATTATTATCCTTTGACGTAATAGAATAATTTCGGGTAACGTTTGAAAATGAATGGTATCATAAAAAACTGGAGCCAATTTCAGGTGCGTGACTAATAATGGGTTAGATAGTATGGAAAGAAACGCTAATACATATCACATATACCAGTTTTTCATTCGAATTGAACCTTCCAATGTTCTTTACGATTTCCGTCTACCAGGGCTACACACGAGCTTCGTCAGTTACGCAAAGCAAATAACTTCGTAAACATAAAAATAAATATTTTTTAAGGGCTGGATTTAAAACTAATAAAATGTGTCAATAGTATGTGGAAGTGTTTGTGTTGACTTTTTAAGGTTTTGTATACCCAAAAAGTTATTTTTTAAAGCCTAGTAAATCAATCTGTGAATTGCTCGAGGAAGACCATTTCGGATTTCGTGTAAAAAGCCAGTGAGAAATTAAGGTCGCTCCATGCTGAATTCAGATTATTTCATTTAGCTGTTGTCACCACCTGCTGTCAAAATCGAAATGCTGGACCTGAATCCTTGATTAAGTTTGTTAG
Organism: Morbakka virulenta; assembly: GCA_003991215.1. NCBI lineage: Eukaryota > Metazoa > Cnidaria > Cubozoa > Carybdeida > Carukiidae > Morbakka > Morbakka virulenta. The sequence goes on along the minus strand of RDPX01000178.1, from coordinate 376,345 downwards.
CCATTGGTTCTGCTTGACGGCCCCACTGCTGTAGAATCTTGTATCAACCAAATGTACACATGTACGGGTTTCCACTCACTTTAACGCTACAGGCGTTTAATCCCGATATAGAGAGAAGGCAGAAAAACTGTCAGATATCAAATGGAATAAAAGCATTTAGGATATTTTAAAAGTTGGTTAGCAGCAATACTAGTGTAAGTCCAACCCAAAACATGTAAAGTATATGGATCCAGTTTTCGTTGTATGTGTAAAAATGTACGTCATGAAAGTAAAAGTGGAATTTTGTCGGGTAAGCCATCAGCTGTCTGCTGAGCACAGGTTAATGAATTGAAATGTTGATAATTTGAAGAAATCTACAATTTTGTTTCATGCTCACCTACCATTTTTCTTCCTTTTGTATTTTGGCTGCTTTTTGGAATGCCTATTTCTTTTTTTTAATGGGTATGCCTATTTCTTACTACGCATGCATTTGATCATTTATTTTTGGCATATTTCTATAGTTTTCTTTCTACATAAATCTTGAGTGAAATCACGTCTGCGAAATTGGCACGATTTTTTGTTTTACAGCACACCACCACCGCCGAAAGTAACCAAAACACAAACAAATCAAGACACCCCTGTCCCAAATAAAAACGATAATTTTGAACAATTGGATGTGGATATGGGGGACGATTTTACTGCAGACGAGCTACAGACACTATAGCTGTGCAAGAGAACAAAAGGAAATGAAGAGAAATTATTTTTGTTCAGATAGCATTACTTTATACTGTTTATATTTTTGTTGGTATTATACTCAAGTAATAATGTGATCCAGAACAGGTATTTGCCTATGTCATAATTTAGCTTAATTAAAAGACCTGTTTATTTCTTAATTGTAACCAGGTACAGTAGTGCTTTTAAATGGACCCAACAAAAATATCTTCCTCTCATTTTTAAGGTCCCCAAGCCAGTACACTGCCTATTTGGTGCAGAGTAATAACCTTTTAGTACGGATCAAAATAACTTACTTCACTTCCTATTTCTTGTTATTTAACCATTTGTCAACGTACATGATTTGTACTTAATTTGTTGGTAGCAATTCAGTGCCCCCAAATCGCTTTGTTCGCAATGCATATCAACGATTACTTAGTCATCTGATGATCGTGTAACTATGGAAACATAGAAATTTGTAGCTAGTGGTTAGGGTATTGTGGGTCAGTGGCAAGAGAAATTCATATTGTTCATAAACCCAAACAGGTGAAAAATATAGTTGAAATCTGGTTGGATTAAAAGCACATATAGCTTTTACATTGTATTAATACTTTTCCAGATAGGTTATCATTTACTTATGTATAATCAATGTCTCAAATTATTAATGAAAATCTATTACTTAAAGGTAATAGGGATTTCAACAAATTGTTCAGTTCATATTTTACAATTTCATATGTAATATCAGAAATTTCTTTATCCCCTGATAAGCAGGAAAAATCCCACCAAATTTGCAATAAGCCACCTGCCTCCAAGACACTAGTTTTCTTTGTCACATCGGTAGTTACTGCGACAATACTAGGTGTGCATTAGTCGCAATATGGATTTTGCAAGAGCTATAAGGCTATGCAACTAGATTTTGACAGGAGAGTAAGTATTAAATGACTGTCGCACAAAAGCCCGGCTGCCTGAAAGTAAGAAATCTCTTATCAAGTCATTAGTGTGAATTAGTTTCCAAAAGATTGGGTACGCCAGACCTTAAAATAAGAATATGCTTGCCTCTTTACAGAATTAGCGAGTATCGGATTTTTAGCCTTGGTGCAGCATCACTGAACATTAGGTTCATTCCAGAGAATAATTAATTTTAAAGGGACTCGCTTAAGAAATTAGAGAACAAATAGAATGGTACTGAAAAGCAGTTTTGGAGGATTCGGCACCGAAGACAACAGAATCACAAACAGTAAAAAGATGGGGATACCCATGGACTCAAATAAAGGAAATTTTAATGTCGGGAAGTTCTTGGCTTTATTACTACCTCGGTATAACCAAAAAGTTCCGACTGTGTGCATTTTATTTTTCCCTAATAGATAAAAGACAAAAATACATCGCGGACATTAGGTTTGGTGATAATTGTCCCATATTTTGGTACTTCAAGAGAATAGGTATGGATGGCAGCTTTTTAAGCCACTTTTTCTCAGAAGTTAGATCTTGTGGCTCCCAATCCAGAGTTAGTGCTTTTTAAAGGGTTTTCTTTTTACTGTGATTCGTGACGGCAGAATTAGATATTTTACAGACCCATTTGTAAATGAAGACTTTCATGCTTGCTTGTTTTGAATGTTGGTGCCTTATAAGTTAACTGTACGGTGCTTCTGAATGTAAGACTTAACCTAAACAACTAACAGAAAGAAACCCATGTAATTTGAAAGCTAATACAGGAAATTACAATTGTTTTCTTTTTTTTTTGACTCTTATTTTTATGGCGGCACCGTAATTTATAAAGGTCATTTTGTATATAGAGTATCTCCCTGTATTTTCTTCGTTAAATATACACCATATCGGTCTATCCCAAGTGAAAATTACTCGAACAAAAGAAAAGATAGCAAAGATGATGGATCCTGTTTGACTAGTATTTGCTACACCAGCTTCAAATAGTGTACCTGCAAAGTATCAGGAATGGTTAAGTATAATTTTTCTAAGTTTCCGCTGTTTTTTAGGATGATTATTGCCAGTGTAGAAATATTAAAAACGATAAAATCACCGGTTTAAAAAATACAAAAGGACATTTCGATTTCAAAAAGTATAAATCCAATGCCCTAATCTAGGAGCTACAGTGCGGGTTTAAGTAATATCTCCCTGTTCCAGTAATTTTATTCACAGATCTGTGGCAGATGTAATTACAAATTCTGTCGCGTCTCTTTCTCGGTGGGGACCAGGCGTGGTGTTGTATTTACAGGCAGCCATTGGTCATTGACTTAGCTCAACACCACATAAAATCAAACGTGGACTTGACTGGGTAATTGATTAATATTAGGCCCGAGCATTTGAAATAAAATATGTAATTAAATTAGTTGCGATACTTTGTGGGTTTTGTAAGGAAAGAGGTTTTTGGCACCAAGCAGCTCATATTGCTACTTAGTGCCATACTGCTATAAATACTACTAATGGAATTACAGAAATAAGTATTAAATTCCTATATCCAGCATTCTTGAGGACTAAAATTTGTTCAGGCACTTTACTGCAATTATAAATGAGGAAANGATTATTGCCAGTGTAGAAATATTAAAAACGATAAAATCACCGGTTTAAAAAATACAAAAGGACATTTCGATTTCAAAAAGTATAAATCCAATGCCCTAATCTAGGAGCTACAGTGCGGGTTTAAGTAATATCTCCCTGTTCCAGTAATTTTATTCACAGATCTGTGGCAGATGTAATTACAAATTCTGTCGCGTCTCTTTCTCGGTGGGGACCAGGCGTGGTGTTGTATTTACAGGCAGCCATTGGTCATTGACTTAGCTCAACACCACATAAAATCAAACGTGGACTTGACTGGGTAATTGATTAATATTAGGCCCGAGCATTTGAAATAAAATATGTAATTAAATTAGTTGCGATACTTTGTGGGTTTTGTAAGGAAAGAGGTTTTTGGCACCAAGCAGCTCATATTGCTACTTAGTGCCATACTGCTATAAATACTACTAATGGAATTACAGAAATAAGTATTAAATTCCTATATCCAGCATTCTTGAGGACTAAAATTTGTTCAGGCACTTTACTGCAATTATAAATGAGGAAATCAGTCAAGAGGTCAGCGTAATTCCTTGCTATTCTTTATTGGACATTCAGAATGTAATCTCAAATTCTAACATCGATCCTTCAGAAGTCGGCAGTAATGCTGTTACCTTCAGCAGCATTTGCTTACAGTCCTATCAAAACCAGACTTAGGAAGAAACCAACAGATCTTGTGTTAGCAAAAAAAAGGGACAGCTATAAGCCTTGTTTTACAGTAAAACATTAAATAGAATTGAGATAAAACAATATGCATCGTTGCAGCACTGGAGGGAGGATACAACAAAATACTGATCGATATCCAAAATATGGTTTGATCTTCCTTATAAAATAGGTGTGGCCATACATCCCAACGAATTTTCTTCTAGAAATTATCAGTTTAGGGTTAGATAATGGTCCACTTATTACAGCCTGGACGTTTTTCATCATGTTTTGTACACTATGACGATGCCATTCTCTTTGACAGCTACCAACCATGAAACGCGACACGAATGAAATTTTAAACTGCGCGAATTGTCAAGGTAAAATCTTTACAAAATATCAGCATTGGTTCAAATACTAGAAAACAAGTTAGGTTGATCTTGGGTTTTGAAAGCCTTTTATATAGAACCGCATTCTTACTTTTAGTTATGAGGAGGCAAAGGTGCCAAAAAGTAATTGATTAACAGTTGGTATTGGAAGGAAATATGGGTATGCGGTATGCGGTATGCAGGTCCAATTTGGATCTCAGGGAATGGACCACCCTGCCCTGCACAGTCTCCGGGTCGCCCTTTGGCAAGGCGTAGCACCCGGTCAGCCACCCCTTCCTGGGTAACGGACCCTTCATATCCTGTTGGCCCATCCTGCCCGAGTGGGGATGGCGCATTCTTGGGCGTAGGAGCTTCGCTGATATGAGGCCACCGGCCAGGGATTGCCACTCACTGCCTTGTGAGCAGGTCCTTCGACCAANGTCATTGACTTAGCTCAACACCACACAAAATCAAACGTGGACTTGAATGGGTATTTGATTAATATTAGGCCCGAGCATTTGAAATAAAATATGTAATTAAATTACTTGCGATACTTTGTGGGTTTTGTAAGGAAAAACGTTTTTGGCACCAAGCAGCTCATATTGCTACTTGGTGCCATACTGCTATAAATACTACTACTGGAATTACAGAAATAAGTATCAAATTCCTATATCCAGCATTCTTGAGGACTAAAATTTGTTCAGGCACTTTACTGCAATTATAAATGAGGAAATCAGTCAAGAGGTCAGCGTAATTTCTTGTTATTCTTTATTGGACATTCACAATGTAATCTCAAATTCTAACATCGATCCTTCAGAAGTCGGCAGTAATGCTGTTACCTTCAGCAGCATCTGCTTACAGTCCTATCAAAACCAGACTTTGGAAGAAACCAACAGATCTTGTGTTAGCAAAAAAAAGGGACAGCTGTAAGCCTTGTTTTACAGTAAAACATTAAATACAATTGAGATAAAACAATATGCATCGTTGCAGCACTGGAGGGACGATACAACAAAATACTGATCGATATCCAAAATATGGTTTGATCTTCTTTATAAAATAGGTGTGGCCATGCATCCCAACGAATTTTCTTCTAGAAATTATCAGTTTAGGGTTATGTAATGGTCCACTTATTACAGCCTAGACGTTTTTCATCATGTTTTGTACACTATGACGATGCCATTTTCTTTGACAGCTACCAACCATGAAACGCGACACGAATGGAATTTTAAACTGCGCGAATTGTCCAGGTAAAAATCTTTACAAAATATCAGCATTGGCTCTAATACTATAAAACAAGTTAGGTTGATCTTGGGTTTTGAAAGCCTTTTATATAGAACCGCATTCTTACTTTTAGTTATGAGCAGGCAAAGGTGCCAAAAAGTAATTGATTAACAGTTGGTATTGGAAGAAAATAAACCCATTGACCGTAACTGAAAAATGAAGTGAATTTTCACCACATCTCAGTGTTTGATGTCTAACAGTATACACTCAAGGCAAGGCNTGCAAATGGAGCTACCAGGGAAAAGAAGACGAGAGCGACCAAGACATAGATGGATGGACAATATAAAGGCAGACATGGCAGTAAAAGGGCTCACGAGGGAAGACGCACAGAACCGCATACGGTGGAGAAGCCACATTCGCTATGACGACCCCTAGCAAGGGACATGTCAGCAGAAAAAGAAGAAGAAGAAGAAGAAGATTGGAAGGAAATAAACCCATTGACTGTAACTGAAAAATGAAGTGAATTTTCACATCTCAGAGTTTGATGTCTAACAGTATGCACTCAAGGCAAGGTCAATGAATACTATTTCTCGTCAAGTTCGAAGTTTTCTAATGCAGTCGATAATAGGTTGGTGCACCAGTATATTACAGTCCGATTACTAAAACAGCAGCTACTTCACTTACAACTACAAATTCTGGGACCAAGGACAGGAAATTTATTTTCTTAAATTTTTAATTGTAGGTACTTTTAATTCAGGAATGCCCAATATATTTAATCAAGAGGTCGAAATTCGTCATTTTATTGCGTAAGCAAGTCCGAAAATGCTAGATACCTAGTAATGTTTATATATGCTTTTTATCAAAATAAAAAAATCTGTTGCTTGTGGCTGTAGCTGCAAGTATGCTTCAATGTCTTCGCGGCTCGTAAGAATGTTTAATGTTCTACATACCGACACCATAGAAGCTACAAAATAACGTAGGTTGATAAAATACAATTAAGGACTAACAATACCACTTACAGGCAAGTTAGAAATCTGTTGGAGATAAGAGCATATTACCAAATACTGACATGACGTTATATTTCGGAGCAAATAACTAAGATATTCTGGAAGTGTTTGGCAATACCCAAGGCATGATGACCAACACAATTTTTGCGGCTGTACTATGGACACTTGAATTCATATCACATTGCTGAATGTCTCGATCAATCAGACCAAGAAAGGAGTTCAGATACAGTACGTGGTTACTCCATTAAATTAAAAGCAATTAAAAATGCAACTCCTTGGCAACAAGATCACAAATCGGATGAGCCTATTCATTTAGAGAAATATTTTAATTCTTTAAGTCATTTTTAAGGAACGATATAATGGAGCACTAATCTTTTTTTTTTAAGTCTTACACTTTTTATTGAGAAGGTATTTATTCTCTAAAAACTTAATTTCTGCATGAACTGTAATGTCTTACGTCCTGCTCTATCATTTTCCGGTTGGTGACTAGCACAATTACAATCAAAAGTCAACTACAAACATTCTTTTAACGAGACGTGAGTGATCTGACCGATGCAAATGGAAATAATATAGGTTAAGTCTTGCAAATTGACAACCCCTTTCTTGAGATATTTCAAATTCTCTAACAGTTCTCTTCCGTTTTACCATGTTCTGACAGTATTTCTAACACCTCTTCTTTTTTTTCCTGCGATAGTATGAAACGCTATTTTTGTCATATTTTGTGCCTTAGTTTAACGTCCGGTGCTGTTTTTACGCTTACAAACAGAAATCAAAGAAATAAAATTGGGGCAGCCTATTCACGGTATGAGTATCTGGTCTTGAGCTGGGTAATAATTGCACATGATGGTCGCCATGCAATACCACTAATATATGGAATACAAGATATCAAATGAAAAGAAACAAGTGGATAGTGATATTCTGCGCATAATAGAAAATAATTCCTTTGTAACAAATTCTGTAAATTTTACAGGGACCCTTTGTGGACCCCCCTCTGGTTACAGCAGTGTGGAAATATTGCACCCTACTTACTGGCCATAAAATTGGTTAAAATAGGTCTAAGAGAAGTGAGCAATCAATTACAAAATGCAACGGTTTAACATCGGAGGCAAAAAAGCAAGGATATTACATACTACATACTTACAGTACAGAAATGGTAACAAACACGTTAAGATTAAGGCCTAAAAAAAAGCAAGAGCTTAATGGGATCACTGCCATGATTCCCAGTCATCATCGTCGTCTGCCCCATCCTATGAAAAAACAATAATTAATTTTAATGGAGTTTAATCACAACGAAAAAAGTTTATTGAATTAAAAGTATATTTGTAGTAACTTAATGACCATTGGGATAGAGTGAGTTACTGTTAATGGATGACTCAACGTCATACGGCAAAATGAATACCAAATTAATTGCAATAAACAAAGCGAAAATCTTAAGGCATTAGAATAAGATTTGGGGTGGATAAATGTGCGGTATTGATCATGAAAAGACGCGAGCTAATGAGGAGAAAAGGAATTTACTTGCCAGAAGGGCAAAGAACAAAGTTATTTGAGAAAGAAGAAGAGTACAAATATTTGCGTGTGTTAGCAGCTGAAAAAGTAAATCATAAAAAAATGTTAGGAAGGGAATACATTTGCCCGGGTACTTAAGATATTGAAAACAAAATTAAATAGGTAATAGAAAAAGTCAATAGGTGTGCTGCTAGAGTAGTCAAATGGCCGGCAAAAGGTATGGCTATTAAAACACGAAAACTAAGGAGATGTAGAGGTCATTATATTCTAGGGTAGAAGTTGCTGGGCTCTATTTAAAAAGATATGAAAAAAAAGGTTTGATAAGTACTCAGAAGTATTGAAGTGGAGTGGGCAAATACATGTCCATATGCAAGTAGCTCTTACGAAAATCTCTTTTAAGTAGTTAATAGACTAAGGAAAACTGAAGATTGAGTGAAAGTACGAACAAAAAGTAAAAAGCTTTTATTAAAAGAAACTGATTCATGAACAATTTTCAAAAGTAGAAGCTGAACAAGAAAGCAAAAAAACATGGCCATGGTTGAGACTTCATAGAATCATTGAAAAAAGAGACCGTGGGCACAATTATGGCTCCACAAAATCAAGTGGTGCCTACCAGTGCCTTTTAGTTACGAGGTAAAGACATCATTTTGCAGAATGTAAGAAATGAAAAGTTTAGACAGAAGTATAACAAGGGACACCAAAAAGTAGCAAAAATTCTTTATTGTGTAAAAAGTATACTCTATTAGCAGGTGCAAAACTTTACGACCATATCCCAGAGAAAGTAGCAGAAAATAACCATGTGATAAGATTGAGGGACTTAACATACCAAGGGGCAATTAACTAGTACACATTAAGCCAGGCAACCGTCCAAGACAGGCACAATAAAACGTGGCTACTAATACAAGCTTCCTGACCCTTCAATAAGAACATTATTGAAGTTAAAGAAGTCAAATAAAAGACATACTAATGTTTGAAATAGGAAATAAAGCTATGGCATTGTAAATAGTAACAATGAACTCTGAGGCGCTGGGGAGGGGGGGGTATCAATGCAAATTTGGGTTACGGACGTCATTTCATGCGAACTCCTATCCTAAGAAAGGGAGGTCACTTTATGCGAACTCCCTACTCCAAGTAAGCTTTCATTAAAGACGGTTAACGAATAAGTGAAAACAGGAGTTCGTTATCTGAAGAAATGGAAAGCTCTGGTCATCGACCTGTGTTGCAACGAGTTCCTCTATCATCTCGAAATATTGACCCTCGAATGCCGTCACCTAGCAATATGCCTCGTAAATAAAGTGTTGAAAAACCCCTCCCCGGTGAATGGCGAGAAATTGGCGTACCAGTTCGTCATCATCGATAGGAACTTGGATTGTCCAACATGCTCAACTTTGGTTGCGGATAGAGAATGGAAAGAGTATGAATAATCAATGATACATTTCCATACTTTCATCACATATCCGTCAAGCAAACCATTTGTTCACGGCCTAAAAGATTGAAATATCTTGGCCAATTTTATATGCCTTCCTTCAAATTGTAGTCATAACAGGATTTCTATAAAGCTACATAATGCACAAAAAGAGGTGTAAATTGTAGACAGGAAAGAACACATCATGTTTCTGATGAACGTTCAGTGCTAATACCATCGAAATGCAACGCATAGGAGTTACAGAACAATAACCAATACCCACACCACAATCTGGAGATGATGCATGAAATATGCAAAGTGTTAACGGTACACACACAGTACAATGCGGTGCCATACACAATACAATACAGTAGCCTTGTCCACATTATCTGTTAAATAGGAACTAATGTTTAGGCTATGGTTACTTTTAACCATCACCTTTGTACGCCCTAAGTATAGGTCCATATCTACAAATTTTTGATATCCAAAGCAATAAACAATTTTGATTAAGATATTCAAATCTAATCAACATGGAAAAACACGAAAAGGCATGGGAGATGAATATCTGCACAGTATTACCAAAATCTCTAGTATGGCTTGTATATAGTGTATAAAAGTGAATTGGCACCAAACCCTGCCCTTGTTTTATGCATTTATTCACACATCAAAAATTACAACAATTTAGAAAGACCAATGACAGCATTAAATGCAGTTGTCTTTAGTGCATCATTATTATAAAAATATAGTATTATAATAACTTTATCATTACAAGACTCTAAAAATAGAACCACCTCCTACATTATGTTCAGATCACGACCAATGTAAAGAACGACGGTTGAATGATGCTTGTTACAAATTTTACAAATAAATCCAAACATAGCCTGTAAATAAGATTTATTAATAGTTTCGAAGTTAAACATAAAATAAATTATTAATTTTTCTAACCGTTTCACCCTTGCCAACAATTTTTCGTGTGACCAACAACAAAATCTCTCTTTGGTGCATATTTTCTTAAGTCGTCCTTTTTAATTTGGAATAACTTGCTTAATACATGCCAGCTCAGTCAATTCCACAGGATCAAAATACTCAAAATACTTTATAAACAAAACGTCAATATTATTGTATCGGGTATAAAGGGGTCAAACTTGGCAAAGTTCCACCAATTCTCGAAACCTTTGCATAAATAACACTGGTAAATAAAGAAAATTCTTTTCTTTCTCTGGCATGGAATTTAAGAGCAGTTTTAGACTAATTTGAGGGTGCTGAATTCAAATCTGATCTTAGATTTTCTCCATCACATCAAGTTTTTCCGTTATACATATTTAGATACTTTCATGAAACTTAGTTTTTTATTGTTATTACTCTGCTAGGGGTTTTTTTGGTGAGTGGTGAATGTTTCAGCTATATATGTTTAACTTTTCCCGGTCTTAGCGAAGAGGAAAAAAGGCTGGTATATTTAATGGACCCCAAATTAGAGCACTTATGAGGGATCCAAACTTTATCACATCCATGAATGAGACAGAAGAAAGAACTTGGAACGCATTTTGTAATGTGGTGCAGAATTTGCTATGGAATAAGAAAGCAGACAACTGTGAAGAGATTGTGGAAGAACTATTAATGAACCTGCGAGATCTTGGATGTAGAATGAGTATCAAGATCCACTATTTACACAGCCATTTGGTCAATTATCCGGAGTATCTTGGGGATGTGAATGAGGAACAAGGGGAGCGTTTTCATCATGACATTAAAACAATGGAAGAACGGTATCCAGGCCGATGCGACTCACACATGATGGAGGATTATTGCTGGAGCTTGATGAGAGACAACCCAGAAGCCGTACATCAGAGATCAGCCAACAAAGAAAAGGAAGTTCATTTAACTGCTATGTGATACTGATATGTGTTCCATATATATATTTTTTTTCTGTCATTTTATTTGGATTGCTGTGCATCGACTTAGTAATATTTGTATATGTTATTCCTTGATTATTAATATACAAAATGTAGTACAAAAAAATCACGTTTTTATTATAATACCTTGGATATACCTATAGGTTGATGAGTAATTTTCATCAAAAATTGGAAAATTGCATAGCTCGAAATTCTGATGTGATAGACAAAAACTGAGTTCATATTCGTAATCAGCAGCCCAAATTTAGTTAGAATTCGTTTAAAAACCCTTTGCCAGAAAAATCGTGTTGACCAGTGTTATTAAAACTGAATGGTAGAATTCAATACGAAAGAATAAACAGAAAATATTAGATAATCAGAATACTTGACATGAGGTACACATAGAATTACCTCAACAGTGTCACTCTTAATTTTCGAAATAATATCAGCGAGTTCTTCTTCATTGATATCCTCATCACCATCCAAATCAAGGTCAAAATCATCATCATCTTCAGCATTATCTGCACAGCGTGGAAAGCGGAAAAGTAATGAATTGTAACAGTAGAAGCTATAAAAAAACTTCTGATGCCAACAATTATATCATACTTGGAGATAATAAAATAAAAAAACTGTGGCTAGTTTACTTAAAGTGGCATTCTGGACCAATCTGCCGGAGGTGGTAATTACCAAGAATTCATTCAGCGCAGTGAAATTCTTTCATTCAATGATGTTATTCATTAAGTTCATCTGGCATATATTACCACCGTTTCATCACATTGCTTGACGAGCAAAACCTTAATTCAATTATTCTCATTACCTTGTTTTCTCCTATTTTACTTTTTTCTGTGTGTTATGTAGTCTCCTTAATTCTTTGTAGTTACATGTTCGAGTGTTTTGAATGGCCATTGATAAAAAATTTTCTTTATTGGCTTATTTGTCAACAATAAAACTCGTATAGCAGATAGCCCTCGAGGTGGTACCAATGCGTTTTAAATAATCTTTGGCGAATCATTTTCAAAAATTTGATTGAAACCCTGTGGTATATAAGGCACCATAATACTAATCAAACCATAGTATTCCTAAATGAGTAAAGGAAAAAAATTCCTTACATTGGTACCCACATACACAAAAATATGTGTGTGTATTGGCTCCATCACACATCGAACTTTGATAAATTCCAGACCAGTTGCTGTGGTGACCTTTTCCCGCATTTACTCTTCAGTGGCTAACAATTTCAGTACACGATAAACGATCTGTTTTACGGTATCGCAAAATATCCACAATCTGCTCTTGTTTAAGCCTGTGAATTCTGCAGGTCAAGCAAAGTATGCCATAGTCGAACCATCACTAGCATTAACATGACTAGCAAATATACAGCCAAGCACAAATGTCGTGTAGATATTAAATACTAAAGAATGCACGACGTTTACTGTTAAGGAACATTAGTATTATCATCACTTCTACACATTATAAAGCATAAATTAAGTCAGAAAAATGCACACAACGATTTCAAAAATCTAGGAAAAAAAGAGAAGATCCATCATTATCTGTTCTGGGTATCAAAACACGTCTTTGGACAAACAATGTAATGTATACACCCATTGCATACGTGCAGCAACCAAGTCCATGAATTTTCACTTAGTTGTGTATTCCAGTGATTACTGTTATATCTACACAACCTTCAAACATGGTAATACTACGTAGGAATGCAGAAGGTATTTGATTTAAGTCCTATTGAGAAGGAATATGGCATTATTCACTAAGGCTTACTGAAAGCTGACTGTTTTGCCTCAGTTCGGCATTGGTGCTCATTATTCAATTGAATTAGCCAAAACTGTTACGTACGCACGTTCTTCTGTTTCGTGTACACAAGGATATCTGGACTCACCTGATCGCAAGTATATATTACTTTATGAGCAATATTGTTAGTGTTTATGGTGTCCATTTAGGGCACTATCTCGATTGTCCAAGCGGAGTTCTCATTTGAAGTTGGGTTACAATTTGACTAGCAAAAAACCAAACAAGTTCTGGCAAAGCAGAAAGGCCTTAACAAGAAAACTGAATAGTAAACTCTTTATGGCTGAAATTGTATTTGTAAAATTCCATGTGATATTTTGTAAAAGTTAGATATTTTGTGGAACAAATTGAAGAATGATGTATTGTAAAGATCACGAATCCAAGAAATGCACCAATCGCTTTTCTGGTGATAACTCTTCACGAATCTTTACAATTATGTGTAAGGAATAAAGCTATATCAAATAGCCTCTCTCTCTCTCTCTCTCTACCAAGGTATCTCAGTTGTAAACATTCACGTCTTCCTGTGCCTACCCTCCTTCCTTACCCTACGTTGAATTTGAAAAATAGTTTGTACTGTGCTGATGCAAAAAACTTAGCCTTTGCTAAACAGAGAAAACTAAAATAAATTCACAGAGTGTTTTCATTTTTACAGAAGAACTATATGAACTGATAGATAGTTCTTGCTAATAACTACAAATGTGACAATATCCTCTACTTGGCACTCTCTGTTAAACCTTTGTTATATCGCAATAATGTAACATTCTCGTTGTGTCCTCTTTAACAAGGTCCAGGTCTCCTCTTCTAGGTGTTCTATTCATTCTAAGCTACTCTTCTCATCACCCTTTCGTCAGTCGTTATCTTAATAAGCTCATTGCAGGTCAACATTGAGCAAAATAGTCCATTCGTCTGCGAACGCAATTCCTTTTTCCAATAGTTTAGATGACTGAAGTTTCTCAAGTATTGATAAAGAACTAATTTTGTCAAAATTATTTGCTTTGTATTTCCTAGACAGACTGAATATTTAACAAAAAGCTTTTGCTGAGAGTCGGCTGTAGAAAAACACTGCTACAATCAGAAAATGACGATGTCTTTAGTTGGGCATGTCCTATGGGGAGAAGGCTTGGATGACTTGATCAAAGTGAACAGCAGTACAAAGAGAGTGAAACCAATAACAACACACAGGAAAAGTTTATTATTCTGGAAAAGGTGAAAGAGATGCAGAATGTAGCTCCATCTCAAGTCCAGGAACTTGTGGTAGTGCACGATCGCTAACGTCTACCAAGGAAACGACTCCCCTGGGGAAAGGGTGAATACCGTTGACTTGTTGAAATGGCAAGAACTTTAGTTACATAAACTACCTGCAAAACATTGACACCTGAATGTTGTGAAGAAGAAATTACCCTGTTGATACTAAAATTAATTCCTTTTCAATGGCGTCATTAACAAGCTTACCATAGCCACTATTCCTTTGAGTAATAACTGGGAAGATCACAAAGACATATCCTCGAGCATGTCTAACAGAATCAAAACCATGCAATCACACAGAGAAATTATCTTCACAATTTCAAAGAAGCCAAACACACAAGCAACAGCAAAATTAAAAATGAAAATTATTTTTTGCTTCATTCGAGCATTCGTCCAGTTTAAATACTTCTTAACTTAAGAAATTGATTAGGATAAAGAAGACTTAAGTCTTTTTGGTGCAGGTTTAAAGGCTATGACACAAAAAGAAACCAGTAACTGTTCACTGGTCTCCATTTCGAAATCCTCTCACAGGACACTGGTCTCCATTTCGAAAAAAACCCAGGTTTACTACGACCTTTTGAACAAAAGCAGGACTATTACAGAATTTTTACCACACAATGCTGTACTCTTCCGAATGAAAGCCTTCTTTTGGAACTAAAACTTTTACTTATTTTCAGCAGTACTTTCACGCCCATAAGAAGTTACAAAGCAAAAAATGTCCAAAGTAAATAACAGAAAAGCTGATTACTGGTGTGTCTGCAGCTATGGTATAACTACTTTTTCGAAAATATCTCAGCATCACATAA
>RDPX01000178.1:336051-353230 GCA_003991215.1 Morbakka virulenta | reverse complement strand
AATCTGGACAGTATTGGCAGCTGTATGCAGAATAGGAGGCTTCGTTGGTTTGGTCATGTGGAGAGAATGGACAAGAATGCTTGGGCAAGTAAATGCAGAACAATCAAGGTAACAGGAACCACTGGCAGAGGAAGACCAAAGAAAACATGGGAGGAAGTGATAAGGATGGATCTGAAACAAAAAGGTGTCAGCAGAGACCTGGTGAAGGAAGGGTAACTTCGAAGTCAATTTCAAGAAATCGTCCGACACATGCTAGCATGTAAAAACGTTAAACCGAATATGATGATGATGATGATGCCAGCCGACGTCGAATACAGTTTTTAATGGTAGTTCATTTTGACACAACAGTAAAACAACTGTTTTTATGACAGAAGAACTATTCTGCACTGTAAAAGGAAAAATCGATTGGGGCAGTCTTGCTCAGAATAAAAATAATGGCATCACTTAAGTTCATTTAAATTGTTTATTACCTGTTAACCTGTTAAGCTCTTTATTTCCGGAAGGAAAAAGGGCAGTAAAGACACAGCAAAATGCCTGTTAAAATCAGCCGTTATCTTTTGTTTGCAACACAATTCCTGCCTTGGACAAGTGTAAATGTATTCAACAAATATATTTCGTTTGTAAAATAGGATACTCAAATAATACCATTTTCCCTTGTACGATATTATAAATATCATTGTTTTGTTTTCATTACATTATTATTTTTCAGCTATCAACAAAAACAGTTGGAAGCGGAATTAAACAACTGCATAATAGTTGATTTGGAAAGGCACGATCCCTTGCAAAAACAAAGACTTGGCCAGTGGCAATATCGGTGGTTGCCAACGCCTGCTGAGGAAATAAACTCCAGTAGAAAAAAATTATATGAAGAAAAATAAAGTGTCTCATTTCCTCTATCACCTTAATGTCTTCAAAGTTAATTTTATCAGAAAAATATTTAGATTCAAATATGCAGAAATTATCGATCACATGTAACGCTAGTTCACAAATGTAACCGTAAAGGGACTCAGTCCTCAAGTTGCAAACAACGCTTAGTAAGAATAAATTTTCTCAAAATCCAGCATATGGTGGTAAATGGATCCAATTCGTGCACTGTTAAAAACAGTCTTACAGTTTTCCAGCATATGGTGGTAAATGGATCCAATTCGTGCACTGTTAAAAACAGTCTTACAGTTTTCCAGCATATGGTGGTAAATGGATCCAATTCGTGCACTGTTAAAAACAGTCTTACAGTTTTCCAGCATATGGTGGTAAATGGATCCAATTCGTGCACTGTTAAAAACAGTCTTACAGTTTTCCAGCATATGGTGGTAAATGGATCCAATTCGTGCACTGTTAAAAACAGTCTTACAGTTTTCCAGCATATGGTGGTAAATGGATCCAATTCGTGCACTGTTAAAAACAGTCTTACAGTTTTCCAGCATATGGTGGTAAATGGATCCAATTCGTGCACTGTTAAAAACAGTCTTACAGTTTTCCGTTAGAAACTGTAAACAGTGTTGATGGCTTAAATGCTTCATAAATAACATTATTTTTTGCAAAGGTGTGCCTACTTTAATACTTATCAGCTAAAAATTGTAATAGATATGAAAAACCCATTTCTGAAATTGCTCTGAGATTATGCCAAGAATTCTCTCAAAAATTGGGAGAGGACGGGAAAATAAGGGATAAACCTTCCTAACTTTGAAGTCTTAATGTTTCCTCGTGATACCATTCTGTTAAATTTTGTTACCTCTTATTCTTATCACAACATCATTTCGAATAATCATAGTTTCCTTATAATTTAGAGGTTCTGAAAGGAAGAAGATTTCAGCTACGTGATGCTCCCGATAGATCAAACATTTTTTTCCTTGCTGTGATATTAACTCTGAAAAATGAAGCCAAAAGAAACCCCAAGTGGTGAAATATTTACACACAAATTACCAAAAGGTGATTAGGTTAACATGTACGAATCTTGATATAAACTTACCAACTTAATGTACATAGCGCGCATATCTGTATTTTTAACGAGAAGATCGGATATTTCCCCTCGATATGTCTCGATGTCAAACGTTTCAAGCCAAGATTCAAAGACATCAGGTGGGCCTAAAATAAAAATAAGACACAAATCATCAACATCATTTAAATTGATTCAGCTTAGATTAAACATGACATGACAAAACTCTGTCATTATTAAGCTCATAAAATGATCCTTCGTTCTTTTCTTCCAATTCAACACATCGAAGATAAAAGAATAAAAGGCCAGTGTTTTTTCAAAACGACCAAATACTGACATCGTTCTTTGTTTACTTAAATAACTAAACAAAATTATCCAAACAGTTTCCAAATAATAGGTTGACGCATAATGATTTCCCTCGCAGCCAGACTAAAAGCTTTTCATCATGATCGGTAGTCACCTAAATATCGTTTCTCGATGTTAGTAATTCTTGGTGATGGGCCACGGATGATATTCGGGGGTGGTTTGGGTGGATAAATGCATTGAACAGCTTATGCCTACAGAACGCATCTACCCCTTTTTTCATGTAAAGGACCGCTATTTGAGTAAACTTGAGCATTTAAACTTTAACTTGAAGAAATATGACTTATTACTCAAAGTTAAAGGTACGCACGTCGACAAGACATGAATCAAAATTAGTCTCCCTTTCCTGAACAGCATTAAACAGTAAAATAACGATAGGTGTACGGTTTTCGTCTGGCTCCTTTCCTTTCCTATAAGCATACAGACTTTCTAATACATTCTATACTTAATAATGGCAACTTTTGGCATACAAGGACTGAAACTCCAGACACCTCCGAAAAACAAAGGACTTACCATCAGGCTCGTTACAGAATGTACCTGGGTTTGTCTGTATGGAGTAAGTGATTGCCTACACAAAAAACATTAAAAATGAAAAACATTATGATGTAATGTCTATTCTAAAGCTAAGACATACAATGATAAAATATTAATACCCTAGAAAAACTATTAATAGAGGTTGTATAAGTTTTATATACATAAATGATTCTACATAAAAGGTCGGGCAATGAAGATCACCAAAAGCCTGTTGTGCTGCACACTCGTCTAAAAATTGTTTTTTGCACGCACAAACAATAAGGTTTTCTCCTTGTTTTTTGCTGCTGTCTTAAAATTTGTCTGTTGCTTCATTGTAATGCAGCTATAGTTCTTTACAGGACTTTCAGGAGAACTGTGTATCTAATGGATATATAATGTATAATGTACAACTGTGTATATAGCTTCCGTTACTCCATGTGTATGGATTACACTCGCTGCTTTTGGATAACAAGGCAAGCAAATACAAAGAAATTAAGATAAAAATAATAATAAATGTAACTAACTAACCTTGCCATAGATTCCTAAATTTACTAGTGTTATTCAATGACATGGTAAAAATACTCCCTCTCTGCCTGTAGTACAATTTTTCTCTCAGTCTGCCAGTTTGTCTCTGGGCATCTGTCTGTCTCTCTCTCTCTCTTGACAAATCTTGTCCTAGACTAGGGCAAGATTTGTCCTAGTGTGCCTGTAAATTAGGACTTACCTTAATAATATACCAGTTAAATAGGATACGTCTACAAATCATTAAATCTCAAAAGATGATCGATATTGCTGTGTCAAAAGATTACTTTATATCAACAGTAGACTTTACTTAAGAGGGTGAGAATAGCAAATTTACATTTAAAAAATCATAGTTGGATTGTTTAAAATTATCCTCTTGTGCTAAAAAATGTATATAAGAAACTGGCTATATCTACATAAAGTGGCATCATCCATCTGTTTTTATGTATCCTGGTGTCGGTAAAAATCACTGAAACATTACATTAATGGAACCTTAAACACGTAAGGTCCTTAGTAATTATAACTTGTTTCTTGGTGACTTTTGTTCCTACACTGTCACTATTAGCAACTTTACGGAACTAACTGATAGAACAACAGTACAAGTCACATGTTCTGAGCCAAAAACCATATTTTTCAATCGTTTTCCACTATAATGGTATTTCACAAAATCGCCAAATCTGGTTGGAACACAACACAGCAATATCGATCAAACTATGAATGCTGTGAAAACGTTGAGATTAAACAATTTTGATTCATTTGATTTGATTCGAGCATTGACCAAGCTACGTTTCGAAGAAGTATCTCTCGAAACGTAGCTTAGTAAAAAGCTTATGATTCATCACATCATAAAGCTCCCACATCTAAAACAAAAGTAACTTTTGTTACATTTTTTTTTTTTTTAGTTTTAACGTCATTTTCCCCCAGCAATTGGGGCTCAGACGGTGCCTTCAGAGGGACTTTGATTTGGCAGTGAGGAATTTCTTGGCCGGATGTCCTTCCTGACGACAACCAATGGCTTTTTTTCCTTGCAAAGTTCCAAATTCTCCTCGACAGCTCGGGGAATCGAACCCAGAATTCTTTGTTACAGTGCAGTTGCACTAACCATTAAGCCCCGGCTCCTCAAATTATCTAATGCAAATGCTATTTAACAGACAACAAGGGTAACATCTTTTGTTTAACTTTACTAAACCGAGATATTGTTTATTATTCCAGATATTCTTCGCTTATCCTCTAATGAATATTCAACTGTTGATTGACAAAAACTACGTCAAGCCTAGACTTTTAATTTCTCTCTGGACTTGTCATTTTTTGATTCTTTGTACCTCCTTTTACTTTCATTCTAACTCAACACATCAGAGGCCTCAGCAGCTGTGTTTTGATTGGAAAGGAAGTTAACTTGGATCCTTTTTGTCTTATCTTGAAAATGGCTTATTACATAACAATAGATTAATCTGAAATTTCAAGCTCTAAGGAACTTACAACTTTATGAGTCTAAAAATTCAAAAATCAGTAAAGAAATGTATTTAACTAAAAGAAATATTTTTTTGGCAGATCAACCAGTGATTACAAAATAAAAAGTGGTCAGAGAATGCAATGTCATCCAAGTCTCAATCCATCACCCTAGAATAAGCACTGAGTCAAGTTCAGTACAATAAACCCGAAGTGTGGCTAGAAGCTAATACCAAAATAGATATTATTATCTACAAAGATGTTATTTCGAGCAAATAACTTGATAATAACTTTCGTCGATTAACCAAGATTTGTATTCCAAAACATATACAATAAAATATAATATTTTAGTATATTTCGACCTTACTTTGCAAAGGTCATTATCATAATTCTGATGATGACTTTTGAAAAGTATGGTTGAAGTATTATATTGTTTAATCAACCCTCTTTTCCTTGAATTAATATGAGTGAGCTTCTGGTGATTTTATTTATACTCAAGATATCATCTTTTTTTTTAACTGTTAAAATCTCTGTGAAATACGAATAACTACTGGAGGCAATGTGCTCACCTCTTTTCTATCATACTCAGTCATAGCTACGTCACTGTCCCTTCGAACATCAACCATAAATGACGATTGTGCTCCAGCCTCTGCTAAGTGTTTCATACTGTCTGAAAACTTGGTCAGAACAGATGAAAAGCCTAAAATAAAAATAAAAATGGACGAGAGCTATGAATATCAAATACAAACAATCGTCCATCAATCTACGTACTGTGGTAATTAGATTCATTCCCTCAGGTGGGCTAATACATAATTTGAGGCTAAAGAGGGGAGATTATTCGAACAACAAGGTTTATTTAAAACTTGCTTGTCTTTGACGAAGAAGTAAATATGAGAGGCAAAATATATAAAAGAAACACTGTAAGACCTGTAGCTCAGACTTAAAATTCCAGCATCATATATTTTGTCACTACCGATATCCTATAATTCTTAAGTGTTTTCGTACTCTCTTAACATTCCATTTCCCATGATCTCGTGGGAAATGGGTGACTCGAATTCAACAACTGAAAGAACATTTAGCACTTTGTACAACACACTGTCTGATCGTCGCCTCTCCATAAGGCCGTTGGTGGTATATAGACACGACAGAAACTGGACGACAAACGAAGGCGAATAAATATAAAATAGAAGAGTGTAGCAATGCTCTCCTTCTACAATTATTTATAATAGCTTTGTCAACAAGCAGCTGGTATTTCGTGGTTCTCGGCTTTTCTGGCATTCTTCCTGCTCTTCAGGGTGTAGTTTGTTTTGTTCTAGGTTTTGGTGTATCTGCTCTAACAGAGTGCTAGTCAAAAGATTCAGCAAAAAGATCTGTGCTAAGCATGTTATTGGCCTATAGCTTGGTATTTGCATTATCTTTTCCTTTGTCTTTCATAATTAAAAAGGTTCTACCCATAGAGAGCCAAGCTAACACATTTCCGGATGTGAGGCATTCATTAAATAACAATGCCATTGGTGGGTGTAATGACTTAATGTTTTTATCCCAAATCCCTGCATTCCCTCTGGTCTTGGTGACTTCAAGTTACTCAGTTCATTCGCTGGTTTTCTTACCATATCAGTCGTGATAGAAATATCACATTTTTGGCCTTTTTCAACTTTTTCAATCCATTCTGCTTCTGTGTTGTTTACGCGTTTCTCTCAAATATCTCTCAAGAATCGAATAATTAATTAATTAATTATCCAATTAATTAATTAACCAATTAATTAATTAACCAATTAAGTAAGTAATCAATTAATTAGTAATTGCTTTAGCATTTGGCATTTCGTCATTTCCTTGTTCTTTTCCTTCTAGCTTTTCAAACAACTTTTTCTGGTTGTTTTGAAAAAGTGTTGGAATTGTTCATTTCTTTTTTCATAGCTTTTAATCTTTTCCTTTTTTGTTACTACCTTTTGTTTGAATTCTTCTATGACAAACGCTTGTGTAAAAACCTGTAAGTACTTTGGAGAACCATAAAAAAATCATAAATGAAAGATTCAAAAAAACTCTTAATCGTTGCAAGAACATAAACGTGAAAGTAAAATTACTTTTACTTGCCTTGCTTAACGCTTTTCATCGTTGATTGATCTCCACCTTCTTCGTCACTCTCTTCGGCCTACATTTATTGAATCAATTACAGTTAAAATTTTACAAATGTACGGCGGCCAAAGCGGACAGTCATATTTCAAAACCTCTATTTTCAGTTTAAATAAAACAATTACTTTTAGCATTCTTCACAAGCAATATTCAATTTATGTAACTTATTGTTATATATATACTGGTTAGGTGCGTATTTGTGCAGCAAGTGTTCAGTGTTCCAAGAACAGAGCCGTGATATTTAAATACATAAAAAAACTACCGTTTAATACTTCGTATTTACTGTTGTTTAATGTTTTATATGGTTCCTATACCGTGGTTTCCATTCGTCTCCGGTCAACCAAATGTAGGTTTTGATGAGTTCATTCAAAACTGTGATTTGGTCAATTGTGTCCCAGTTTCGGTTTGGCCCAGTTTGTCCCATTTACCTTTCATTGCGCATTGATATTTACGCCCCAAATTACAATGTTTTGTACAATTGTCACCTGACAGTATCTTTCTATTGTATGACTTTAGGATATGTTCTAAATCGCTCGTACAACTATAACTCACCTTCACAGTGTTTCTATTAAAGATTTTAAGAAGTATCTGCTTTGGCAGAAAGGGCTTCTCCATTATGGATACAAATTTCTTCCTAATATTGATTGTGATCCTTTTTTTTAAATATAAAGCTCACATTTGTTAAAAGTAATAGCTCGTCCTGGGTATGGCGTTAAAATCCATCCGGTTGTGGGGTTTCAACGTGTACGAATGAGGTTACCTTTTGCCACAACTACCTCCAGGTCACCCGTTGGCAAGGTGTAGTACCTGTTACCCTAGGGTAGATGGAGTTCAATAGCTTTGGTTGTCAGTCCTCCTAGGAGAAGGAAAACTCTGATTTCAAACCCTGAGTTGGTGCTAACACCTTGGGCAAGTGTTCGCGTGTTCATGCTGTCCAATATGGCTCAACTGACAGGAATGTAAAATGTCACTTCTCCCATGGAACCAGACCGAGTCAATTTCTATTACCTATTGAGACAGGTGTTGGTGTATAATGTAGGTCACCTGGAACTGTTGGAATAGACTGAATGGAGAGTGTTTTAGCAGCTGTGAATGTTAAGTTGGCATTAGGAAGAGCATTCAGCAGTAAAAATTGTTCGAATTATTTCATGGTAGTTAATAGTGAGCTTAGCAAAGGTGGGACTGGAAACCAAGGTGTCACTTCCTGTAGGCCTAGAGTGAGATGTGAGTCCAGTTAGATCGTTAGTCCAGGATCACATCAAAACTTTAGAATTGGTACCTGGAACATTGGTACAATAAGAGGTAGGTTTGGTGAAGTTGTAGAGTCTTTGTCGCGTCGGAGCATCGATGTGTTTAGGGTTCAAGAAGTACGTTGATGAGGCGCTTCCACCGAAATGATCACTGAAAAGGACTCGAGATAAAAAAATTCTGGATTGGCAATGATGAAGGTACTGGTGGTGTCGGGATTTTTCTCGCTGAAAAATGGGTGGAACGTTTTTTTGATGTCAAACGTGTGTCTGACAGAATCATGCTGATAAAGCTGATTGTGGATAAAAGTATTGTGACAGTGGTATCTGCTTACGCTCCTCAAGCTGGTCGTGACAATAATGTTAAGGACGCATTCTATCACGATCTGCAAGCAACTTTATCTAAATGTGGGGGTTCTGAACTTGTCTTTAAATGTGGTGATTTCAATGGCCACATCGGTAAAATTTTGTGATCAATACTGCAGTGGTTATGATGGCAATGGGTATGGCACTCGTAATACAGAAGGTGAAAGGTTACTTGAGTTTCCAGTTGCCAATGATATGGTTGTAACTAACTCCCACAAGCCTGTGCGCAACACCGAAGTAACTCCTGCGCAGTGTGTGCCGCACTATAAGTTGGTGGTCTGTGATGTTTCACTCTCTGTTACAATAGATACACGTAAAGTGTTTATACCTAACCGTCGAGTATGGAAGCTGAAGAATATTGCTATTAGGAATGAGTGTAAGACATGCCTCGTGGATAGTGTCAGCAACATGGCAGCCATCTGGACAGGTTTGAAAGATGGTCTGCTGCATGCATTTGAAAAGAGCTGTGGCTGGACAATGAAAGGTGTTTAGTGGTCCGATGGAAGAGGAAAGGCGGCTATGAAAAGGATGGAAGAATGGTGACAGTAAGGAAGATTACCTCAAAGCAAAGAGACCGACGCGCAGTGCTCTGTTCGTTGCTAAGTGGAATGCAGAGGAAACTACTTTCTCAGGGTGCAACACAGGTACTGATACCATCTATTGTG
Organism: Morbakka virulenta; assembly: GCA_003991215.1. Taxonomy (NCBI): domain Eukaryota; kingdom Metazoa; phylum Cnidaria; class Cubozoa; order Carybdeida; family Carukiidae; genus Morbakka; species Morbakka virulenta. The sequence goes on along the minus strand of RDPX01000178.1, from coordinate 344,036 downwards.
TTGCTAAGAAAATACATGTAGAAAATGCTGATATAGTAGGTGAAAAGTGAATTATCGATGACTATGGGAACACAGCCTTTAGTGATGATGAAAAGACAAAGACCTGGAAACAGCATTATGAGTGGCTGCTCAACATCGAATTACACTGGTCCCAATCGCTTTCCCTTACGGGTTATATTGAAGGTCGTGCCTGTGTGATTACTCCAGAAATGGTTTATGAAGCTCTTATGGCAAAGAGATTTGGTAAGGCTGCTTGTCCCTCTGGAGTTGTTGCTGAGAGGTTGAAAGCTTCCGCTGATTTCCGTTGCAAGGTCATTGGTGATTTGGCAAATGTCATTATTGGCGAAGGTTGGATACCACAGGAGTGGGATGAGAGCATCATCCTTACCTTATTCAAAGGCAAGGGTGATGCCATTCAGCATGGAACCTATAGAGACTTGAAACTTAAAGATCAGGTCGTCAAAGGTATTGAAAGAGTAGTGGAGAAGCTGATAAGAACTTCGAACAACTTTGATGAGATGCAGTTTTGTTTCTGTCCACGGTGTAGCACAACTGACGCAACCTTCATCTTACGTCAGCTACAAGAGAAGTACCTGGCTAAACAAAAGAATCAGTACCTGCCTTTTGTGGACCTGGAAAGAACTTTTGACTGTGTGGAGAGGAAAGTAATGTTGTGGGCGATACGTGTGGTGGGTGTACCAGAATATATAGTTAGGCTTGTTCAGTCCATCTACCAGGGTGCAAAGAACTGTATGTGGATCAGTAACTCGTTGAGTGAAGTCTAACAGGGCTCTGTACTTCGCCTGCTACTGTTCACCATAGTCCTGGAAATGTAGTCGCATGAGTTCAGGACAGGGTGCCCTTGAGAGGTGCTTTACACTGATGACCTGGTCATCATTGCCGAATCGTTGAAAGGTTTACTGGATAAACTGAACTAATGGATACTAGGACCTGACGAGAAAGGTCTTAGGGTTATCATGGAAAATATTTTAGGTTACAATCTCTGGGGTTGACTTTAACAGCTTGAGAAGTTCTGACAAGTTTCCATATGGTGTGTGTAAGAAGGGTGTTGAGCAAAATCCAATCCACTGTAGAGGGTGCGAATCTTGGATTAACAAGTGTTGCTCTGGAATTAGAGGTAGACATTGTGGTGATCCTGCTTTCAGGTGCCAATGGTGTAATGGTAGAGCTCGACCTATTGATACCAGACCCAGAACAGAGGTCGCTTTAAGAGACGATACACTTGATGTGGTGGACCAGTTTTTGATAAAATCTGCCTGGGAGGAGGTCGTGAGTTGGCAACCGTTATCAGGGCTCGCACTGCTAGGGTAAATTTCTGGGAGTTATTACCTTTGTTGACCTGCACGGCAATATCTCTCCACACTCGTGGTGGAATTTTTAATTCTTGTGTTCCAGGTACTTTGCTGTATGATTTGGAATGTAGGACCCTCTGTCAGGAACATCTACAGAGCCTCTTCAGAAATGAGCATGGTCTGTTGTTATGGTTGCATAATGTGAGGTGTGGTGAAGGGCTCAACACAACAACCGTCCTGGAAATGACTGGTCTGAAGCACTTTGGGACTGTTCTGTAGAGCAAGCATTTGCACTAGTATGGCCATGTGCAACATAGCCAAGCCTGGATTAACAAGTGCACACATTTTAATGTGAATGGTTAGAATCCCCACAGACATCCAAAGAAATGCTGGATGGACGCATTGACATTGGCATGGAGCATTCCTAAAGAAGCCACATTTGACCGCACCCAATGTTGAAGTTTAGTGAAGACTGCTAGTCACACACATTTCTAATGGGATATGTAACTTGAAACGGACAGTGGGTGATAGTGAATATGCTCAAAACATGCTCTTTATCTTTAATTCCCTTTTCAGGGCAAGAAAATGTAATACTGTACACACACACACACACACACACAAATATGCTGGATCTGGTAATCAGAAGAGCAGTCAAGTGTAAATTAACCATACCTCAAGGTGTTAATTCATGTTTGCTGTGCTTACTTTCACTGTGTAGAATATATTTTAGTCTCAAAAAAGCACCTGCTTTAAATATAGCAGTTAGGCTGTCTATTCTAAAAAATTACCATAGCATCTGAGGAAATTCATGTATTTGGGTTATTGTAGGCTAAAAGTACAAAATGGATTTTTTAAAATCAATAAACCTAAGCCTACATAAACTTAACGTACATCTATAATCAAATTCATCATCATCATAAAACTAATAATAATAATCATCATCATCATCATTATATTCAAATTCCTTGCAATTAAAAGCATATGTAAGCAATATTTACCAATTCCTGTTGTACTTTCCTTGCTGTATCTGCCACAACAGCAACTGTATCATTTTGTATAGTGGAGTAAAACTCAGAGAGGTCCTTTTTCACCAATTCTAAAGTAGCAGAGGACTAAATGAGGGAAGCAGAGTAGATCTGGTTAATTTTCACAGGTACTGAAAGCCTAAATTACAGTCAGTGTATGGCTAAAATAAAAATAATAATTGACAAATACCAACTAACATTTTATTTTTCATAGTAAAGAAATTATTGTTAAAGTTTGGTAAATGCACTTGACATTGCTTCCAAGTCATCTGTTCTTTAACTCTTCCATGGAAAAAATATGACACAGGGTAGATTCACATTGATTGCAACTACTTGCAAAAAACTTAAAACTGTAAAAAGTTATCTTGCTTTAAGCAAAAAGCCATTTTGCTAATGAATAAATGAAGACATAAGGCAAGAAATAAGAAAATTAAAGGCTATCAACAATTTAGATTCTATCTATTATATATCTATATATCTATTCTATTCTCTACTAAAAAGTTTATATATAGCAGTCACTCACAACTTTACTTTAGTTCAAAATTCAGCAGGCTGTAATACAAAAAAAAATTACATTGGTAACTTTTTGTTAGTTGTTCTACATGTATTGTTAGATATATTTGTATGTTCAAACAAAATAAAACAAATACATTATTTACTAGCCAGCACAATGTTAATCCCCATATATCACTTAAAAGATCAAATTTTTACAAAGTTAAAGCAAGGCACAAAGAGTTCCCACTTAGATTTAAACTCATGTTTACAAATATAACCTTTTGCCTTGCAATAAACATATTGTTCTGTGGTTAATTTTACTTGGTAGCATATAATATGTAATAACTAAAACCTAAACTTAGTAAACCTAATACAACTTATCATGAAATAAAGTAACTGTGTTATCAAAATGTCAGTTGGCACTGTAATACCATTTGCTAATACAGCCTCTTTTAGTATTTTGGTCAATTTTTCTAAGATAAAAATATACCCCATTATTAGTATACCTTTTCAGTTAGGTTTTTAAAAACATCTTGTCCCCATGACGTCCATGTCCAGCTTCCAGAAGAAGCTTCATTGTTTTCTTCTTCAGGTTTAATTTCATCTGGTGAGTCTTTTTCTTCTTTACTCATTTAGGCTATCACAGAATTCCAAGGCCCATAAACATTTGTAATCTAAATTAAACATAAAAAACTTGTAAAATGATAAACTGTACTTTCGGGTATTCTAGTGACTATTTCATAATTAGAAATACCTATCAGTTCTTAGTTCCAAGAGGAAAGACTTTTCTTAGTCAATTTACTACTTATTTAACATGGTGATCAAGCATAACATGAGAAATTGAGAAACAAATTACCAAAATGTAACTCAATTATACATGTTATTTGTGTAAATAATATGACATAGATAAAGAGCATTTTGAATCCTGAAAAAAATTCAAAATATGTTTACAATTAAGTGGATTTAAACAAGTACCTATGGCTACTATGGCCACATCCTTTATAATCTGTGTTTGTTCTTATCAAACCATTTTTTCAACCATATTTTTCACTTGGGTGCACTGTTATTTCCTGGAGCTCTCTATTATTGATCATCCCATGCCAATCATGGGACTCAACTTCCCATAGAACAAGTTTCCCTTCTGAAGTCAATCAAATGGCCACATGCTATACTGGCTGAGCTACTGCTAAGTGCTATATCACTTTTTACACTATGATTTGTATAGCTTTATATATGCATGTAAATACTATGCTATAGCTTTCAATGGAAAGGCACATATAAAAGATATTATTATACATAGATGTATACATATCTACATATATATATACATAAATACCCTGTGTATGTTTAAAATTTTTAACTGCAAAGTTAAAAGTCCAAAGAAAACATGGGAAGTATCCAGTTTGATGTCAGTCATTTGAAGGCCTTGCAAGTATCAATTGATTTGGTTCTTATGATGAACTAAGTAGGAAGGACTAATCTATGCCTTTCCATTGAAAGCCATTGTTCCAATTGCTAAGGAGCAAGAAACTAGAATAAACAATCACTATATATATATATATATATATATATATATATATATATATATATATATATATATATATATCTCTGTATATAANTATTATCTTTTATAAGATTTCCAAAGTTGAAATTACCTATTATTTCTATACATACATACAATACACATACACCTCAAGTGTCAAGGTAGTTGCAGCTCTTTGAACTGCAGTGGTCTACCATCACATTTCTAACAGAGCAATACCTTACAATTATCTTGACAGGGCCTTTTTAGCCTACTAAATTACACTATTTACCCAAGCAATGCTGGGTACTTCTGCTAGTACATACATTAAAAACATACATACATACATACATACAAACATGCATCATGCATGCATACATACATGCACCATGCATGCATGCATACATACATACATACAGATTATCATGAAATCAAAACCAAAAGTTTGCAGTAATTTTAGGTTTTATGTTTTCACAATTTTCAAACTGCTATGAATACTAATTAAAAGTACTCCTTATGAAAGAAATCAGAAAGAGTTTTCCTAAAGGGGAATACAATACATATTTTACACTGCCCACTATAAACTTGTTTTTATGGTGGCACTTAAGAGATAAGTTTGTTTCATTTGTTAAGGAGGCCAAAGGCCTCAGCTCTTACAACACCCACTTTCTCGGAAAGGCAAAGGTCATTTTTCCTTGTTTAATATTTGTATATAATGGTCTTTCTTTACTATGCTGGAGCAACGACCTGCCAAAACAGTATTCAAATGGATAACAGATGTGGGGAAAAGTAAAAAGGAAGACCAAGGTTAACATGGTGAAGAACCTTTCAGGAAGTCTTACAGATGCTTGGTAAAAGTTGGGATACCATTGAGAAGGAAGCTGAAGATAGAAGCCAGTGGAGACTGTTGTCAGCCCAATATGCAAATTTGTGCAGGAAGGACTAAGTACTAAGTAAGTACTTTACTATCCTCGATCAAATAGCAAATTTGTTATTATTGTTTTTAACCTTCTAGATGTGTCTAGTGAGTTCTGTTTCTTTGCCATATTTAAGTTGGTGGAATGACTTTGTAAGGGGAATCAACCAATTTGTTCTTTGATTTCTCTGTTAAAATCTTTACATTTTCACTAAATAAATAGAATTACAGAGGAATTTTCCATACTCCAAAAACAATAATATTTCAATGTTTGCAACTTACAAAGATATATGTTGCCCAAATAAACTGCACTGCTTTTCACTGTTCTACAAATTGGTCCTGTACCTTCCTCATTTGACAATTTAAAGTCAGAAGTCTTACATTAAGCAATTTCACATTCAAATTTGGGCCTTGTTCAAGTCTCTGTCCTCTATATTCCAATGTCAGTTTTCTTACAATGTTCCAATGTGAGTTTTTCACATTTTCTATATTTCAGCACTTGTTTTTGGTTCTGTTGATAAATTTTTCTGATGAAGAGTTCCACCAAAAGGAGGTGGTTCTTGTCTTCAGCTGATTAACTTTCAATTTTCCAGTCTGTGAGTTTCATTTGGTAAAAAGCCATTTGTTTTATAAAGGTCAAATTGTGGAAATTAATGGATTTATACAATTGTGTGTGAAGCAAGATAAGAGAAAATAATAAGTCCTAGACACATGGGTAAATAAACATTGCAACATCTTTTGATGGGTACCAAAATCAGTGAACAAATATGTTTTACTGTTTAGTGAATACAATAAATTCTGTTATAGGGCCCAGAGTGTTTATCTAGCAAAAACTGTTCTTGGATTGGGACTAAAGAAATTGACCAACAAAATGGCTGAATTTGTGAACCAAAATTGTTTGAGAAGAACAAAACTATGGTTATGATGTTCTCTCTCAGAACTGAAAAATGCACAGAAAGCAAACTATGTTGAGTGTCTTCATTGTGAAAGTGTGTACCATCAGATAATCATTTTGGAACTTAGAAGTCTTGGTTATACTATACGTGCATCAAATGGGTCCAGAAGTATAACCTCAAAAACTCTTGCAATTATACTACTTTGGTATAAAATCCCACTTTCAGTTAAGGGATCTCATTTTAACTTTAGTCATATTCAAAAGGTTTATCAAAGAAAATCATCCTGAGTGCTAGGCTTCACAGAAGTATAAAATTGAAAAATCAGTCAAATAGTACAAACAGAAAAATCAAAGCATGGTATATACTTTCTTCTATAGAATGGAAACATGATTTCAATAAACAATTCATCCTTGCAAGCCAAACATTCACTGTGATAGGCATATCATTGGAGAAAATGACCTTAGTTAAAGAGATTATTGGGTAGTGGCAAAAACACAGCACCCATTGGCATCCATGTAAAAATGTACTTAAGAGAACCTTGATTTATTTGCAATTGACATGATGTCCAAACAATTTATGGATTTATAATATTTTTGGTTACCATAAATAAAAAGTACCATGTCTTATTTGTTATTTTAACCAATATCATGTAAATGAATTGAAATATGTAAAAATATATAGTTGAGCCTCTTTTGTGTTACTAAAATACTGAGCTGCTAAGACAATAGCTTTAAGTGTCCTAAAATGTACTTATTGTCCAACATTTCATAAATGGTCTTGTTATATTATTATGTGTAATTGCTAATACAGATTAAACAAGATTGCATATAAAACTCAAGGATATAATTCAGTATAGTTATAGCACATGAGAATCTTTTTTTTTACATCAAAATGAGGCACATAAGCATTTCATACATTAGCATTAATCAGAGAGAGGCTATAATAAGATTGCATGTTACAATGGTAGATTTGGCTAAATGATTACAGAATATAACATCCCTCTTTCTGTGAAGTAATGCTCTATCCTATGATAGTTTATGGCAGTTCACTTTGGGATTGTCTTTAAGAGAAAGTCCAATCGTCATAATAGAATGTATGTATATAAAAGCATAATTACTTTAAATTCAAGGCTAAGAACAGTCCATACTAGTCTGAATAGGATAAATGGTAATTGGAATGTCCAATTGGTACATATTTGATAAAAGCCTGTAATGAGGTTCTTATAAATCCAACCGGACTGGTGGCTTGATAGTACAGTATGATTTACGGAGTGGTATAGTATCTGTTCTTGGTGGCACTAAATTATCTTGAGATGATGAGTTATTTGATGGTTGCAAGTTTCTGTTTGTTGGTGTGTGGTGATCAAGGGGTTGTAGTTGCACAATAGTTTAGGAGTTAGGTGTTATAAGACTCTGGTTCTGCTGGTCACATGTTGGTCTTACGTCTCGTTGGTTTCTCCTGAACTGACCATTTGCTGTTTGAACCAAGTAAGAGCGAGGCAAAGCTGAGGCATCTGTCACTGTGGCTGGTTCCCAGGTGTGTGTGGTGGGATCTCTGACTCTGACTTGCTGGTTTTGTGTTATGGGTTGCAAGGAATTTGAGTGCTTGTTGTACAAGATGGCAGCTGTGTTTTTGGTCTGGATAAGTTTGTCCCTTAAAGTATCACTTGTTGTGCTCTGTCCACAAGTTAGAATTGTTTTAAATTTCCTCCCAGAAAGTAGCTCTGCAGGGGATGGCAAGTTCGAGGAAAGTGGAGTGGCACGATAAGATAATAAGGCAAGGTGAGGGTCTAATCCTGTTGATTTGCACTTGGTAAAA